>CM054143.1:42416940-42468712 GCA_028751875.1 Rapana venosa
GCTCTGTGACATTAGCATAAACCCAAGGGATCGTTTTCTTTTTCCCCCCTTTTTGCATTTTTTAAAACCATGACTTGCTTGCCTTAGGGGGCAGTCAAAAAATCCCGGGGGGCCTTACCCCAAAAATTATGTTAGTGAATGATGCCCTTCCAGTTTAATACTGATACTATTTTCGTTAATTGTCTTTTTAAAAATCTCCCTCTTTTTCTTTTTCCAAAATCATTTTTTCCCTCAAACATGATTTTGAGAGAGAGAGAGAGAGGGGGGGGGAGAGAGAGGAGAGGGAGGGGGGGGAGAGAGGAGAGAGAGAGAGAGAGAGAGAGAGAGAGAGAGAGAGAGAGAGAGAGAGAGAGAGAGAGAGAGAGAGAGAGAGAGAGAGAGAGAAGAGAGAGAGAGAGAGA
This sequence comes from Rapana venosa, assembly GCA_028751875.1. NCBI lineage: Eukaryota > Metazoa > Mollusca > Gastropoda > Neogastropoda > Muricidae > Rapana > Rapana venosa. The sequence goes on from CM054143.1 coordinate 42,417,342, forward strand.
TGAAAATTCTCAGTTAGTTACGCGAGGATGGTTGAAAAGAATGCTGGCATGAGCCAAAAAGATGGGGTTTGTAATGCCGTAGTTTTCTCTCCTTGCTCAGATCATATCTGGAGGAACAGTTCACTGATGTGTGTCTCCAGACGTCTGGGAATTATCAACAATAATGTCTGCAAGTGGTGTCTGTCAGACAATCATGAACGAGGTCATGGAGCAATGAATTATTATAACTGTGACAACTCTCACCGAGTCAGCCAGACCGTATCGGAGGAGGACAGGGGAACACACTGTTCAGAACATCGCCATACATCCACACTACTTTGTGACAGTGACCTCAGCCAAACCAGAAGCCAGTGCAGCTTTTGAGGGCAGTCAGTCAGTTAGTCAGTCAGAAGGCTTCAGTGTAAAGAGAAGTCCTCTTATCTCTTGCTCTGTTCTCTCCCTGTATCTTTGTCTGTCTATCTGCATGTCTGTTTCTCTGCCTGCCTGAGTATGTTTCTCTGTCTCTCTGTCTCCATCTGTCTCTGTCTCTCTTTGTCTATGTCTGTCTATCTCTGTCTCTGTCTATCTGTCTCTCTCTGTCTCTGTCTCTCTCTCTTTCTGTCTCTGTCTCTATCTCTGTCTCTCTCTCTATGTCTATCTCTGTCTCTGTCTATTTGTTTCTCACTGTCTCTGTCTCTCTCTCTTTCCGTCTCTCTCGCTCGCTATCTCTGGCTCTTTTTAACTCTGTCTGCCTGTCTGTTTGTCTCTCAGTTACTCACTCACTCACTCACTCTTTCTCTTTTTTTCTTTCTTTTTTTTTTTTCTTCTTTCTTTCTTTCTTTCTTTCTTTCTTTCTTTCTTTCCTTCCGAGATTACAAGGTTTACAAGCGTATGCAGACAGACATAGGAAATGCAGTAACTAGAACGTGGAGATGGACAGCAGAACTGGATAGATAATCTTGACTGAGCCCAGTTTGGTCATCATCATCATCATCATCAGTCCCGTGACCCTGGCGGTCGTGGAGGAGACACGAAAGACGATGCCGTGGTAAGCCTCATCCATCCATCTCGGTCCTCGGCTCTGCGCAGTAGTGCCGAGTCATTCATCCTGGTCCATTCTCTGATGTTGTCCATCCATGACTTGTTCTGTCTTCCCCTCTTTCTGCCACCTTCGAGTGTTCCCTGCAGTACTGTTTTTGGCAGAGTATTGTGGCGGGTGACGTGGCCGAACCATGCCAGCTTTTTCTTCTTGACGATGGTGAGAAGGGGTTCCTGTGGACCTGCCAGCCGTGTTATTTGAATCTTGACAAATTCATTGGTCTTTCGTTCTCTCCAGGATATGCCCAGCAGTTTTCTATGGCATTTTGTTTCAAATGACTGGATTCGCTTTGCTGTTTGATCAGTCAATGTCCAGGTTTCACTTCCGGACAGCAGGATGACGGGATAGCTCAGTGGTCGGAGCACTCGGAGCACTCGCTTTCCCTCAGCCAAGTTAAGCAGCGTCGAGCGTGGTTACCAGTTGGATGGGTGACCGTTTGCGCGCTTTGGCTTCAATACAGTTCCCCCAGTTCACCCAGCTGTAAACTGGTACCTGCCCTCTTTAGGGTCAGGGAAGGTAAAGCAGCGAGGGAGAGGAGATGGGCGCCGCCCTCAATATGCTGGCCCCTAGAGAAGTGAGGTCTCTGACGCCTCGCTTCCCTACGACCTTATAGGTTATGGGACACCTTTACCTTTTTACAGCAGGATAGTCTGAATTAGGGCTTTGTAGAGCTTTAGTTTGATTGGGAAACTGATCTCTTTACTTTTCCATATGGTGGTGAATTTTGTCATGGACTTTGATTTCTGTCGTCGATCGCCCGTCCTTTGTGAGTGTAGCGCCAAGGTATTTAAAAGCGTCTACCTCCTCCAGTTGCTGGCCGTTCATGTAAATTTTAGCAGTGACGTTGCTCGGGCTATTCACAAGTACTTTACTTTTCTCCGAGCTCACCTCCATCCCATATGCTCCAGCTCTGTTCTCAAGTCTGGTCGTAAGATCTCGCAGCTTTGTGTTACTTCCGCCCATGAGGTCAATGTCATCGGCAAACCGCAAGTTGTTGAGGGGTCTGCCGCCAATGGAGATGGTAGAGTGGAAGTCATGGAGGGTCTCTCTCATAATGTTTTCCAAGAACAGATTAAACAGGACTGGAGATAACAGGCATCCTTGTCGGACCCAACTGTGTTTTGAAGTAGTCTCCGACCTGATTGTTCAGAAGGACTGCACTGCTTGCGGTGTTGTATAGTGCTTGAATGGTTTGCACTAGTCCTTCTTCAATGCCAAACATTCTGAGGACCTGCCACAGGCCTTCGTGCCATACTCTGTCGAAAGCCTTCTTGAAGTCGATGAAGTTGTGGAACAAGTCTCTCTGATGTTGAAGATGTTTTTCCATCGGGATGTAGCAGTTAAAAATCTGTTCGGTTGTGCTCCTGCCTGCCCTGAACCCAGCTTGTTCCTCTGCAAGGTGTTCTTCTGCCTCCTTCTTGAGTTGATTCAAAATAACTTTGAGCATGATCTTGCTGGCGTGGCTGATGAGGCTGATTGTTCTATAGATTTGGCATTGGCGTAAATTCCCCTTCTTGGGCAGGGGTATGATGAGTGATTGTGTCCATACTGTTGGCCACTGTTTTGTCTCCCAAATCTTCTGACAAATAGCTGTATCATGTGTGATGACTGTTTCGCCACCATGCTTGAGCAGCTCTGCTGGTATGTTGTCTGCTACTGGGGGACTTTCCTACTGGTAAACTGCGGATGGCTTCTTCCACTTCTTCCCTCTGTATAGGTAATGGCGAGGGTACCCTTGATGTTGCTGCTTCCTCTTCTATTATGCTCTTGTCAGGTTGTATTGGGTAGTTGTACAGTTCTTGACAATACCCAGACCACCTGTTCAATGCAGCTGAGCTTTCTGTGAGGAGGTTTCCGGAGCTGTCTTCAATGACTGATGATTTGGTTTGAAGTGGTTTTGTGAGTTTCTTCAGGGTGTCTTATGCCTTTTTACTGTTGACCACTTTCATGCTTTTTTCGATCTCATCACATTGATCACTGATCCACTTCTCTCTGGCCTTAAACATTGACTTCTTCACAAGATTGTTGGCCTCCTGGTATTCTTTAGGGTTGGAAGACCTGGTTGGTTTCAGTGCTCTTCTTGTATCGCAGAGGTCCAAGATGTCATTGGTAGTCCATGGCTGGTTTTGATTCCTCTGACGACCGAGTACCTCCTCTGCTGTTTCTCGGACTGCCTCATTAAAGTTGTTGGTGAGGTCATTGATGTCATTGTCCAGGAGGGTTAATGCCGCAAAACGTCCGCCATGCTTAGCTTGGAAGATCTCCTCGACATCTGGATCTTTCCAGTTTGTCCACGTCAAATTTGATACGTGGGTTTGCAGGCTGTTTGTTTTTCTTCAGCTTCATTTTGAATACCAGCAGCACAAGGTCGTGGTTGCTGCCTATGTGAGTTCCCGGGTAGGTTCTTGTTCTGGCTCTGTTGATGCTGGATTTGAAGCGCCGTGGTGTTAAGATAAAATCTATTTGGTTATGGATCTTGCCGCTTGGCACATGCCAGGTTGTCCTCCTTGACTGCTTGTGGGGATAGAGGGTATTGGCAATGGTAAGTCTGTGGATGCAGGCAAACTCCAGCAGACGTAGTACCCTGTCGTTGGTCTCTCCAATTCCAAACTGACCAACTGTTCCGGCCCATTGGTTTTAAGAGTCAGGACCTACTTTGGCGTTAAAATCCCCTTGAATGATGATGATGTCTTTCTTGGGTATCTTCATAATGGTCTCTTCAAGATCTTCGTAAAATTCTTCTACTTCTTCATCTGCATGGTCAGATGATGGTGCATAGATTTGTATGATGGTGATATTCTTGGGCTTGGCCGACACCCGGATGCTGATAATCCTGCTGGAAGCCGGTGTACAGCTGATAATGCACCCCACTACTTCATTTCTGACAATAAATGCCACTCCATGTTGGTGATGTTTCTCTTGACCACTGAACCAGATCTTGTTGCCTTCTTCAGTCATTGTCTCACCAAATGCTGTCCATCTCACTTCTCCTAGTCCAATAATGTCCCATTTATAGCGGCTAACTCATACTCTAGTTCTTTGATTTTTCCGCACTGATAGAGTGTACGGAAGTTCCATGTACCAATGGTGATCTGTTCTCTAGGGAGCTTAAGTAATGTTTTAACTCCAGTAGCTGACTTGTCACTTCCACCCTGGTGTTTATCAATGGAAAGCGCGGTCGTTGGTAACCCGGGCCTCGACCAATCCGGTATCATATTGGCTTTGCATTTGTCTTTCATGTCTTGTCTGTGGGCTTAGGATATTCCTTGGTGGCGTCAGTCTCCTCTCCAAGTCTCCATATGTTTTTATGTTGTTTTTTTCTATTGGGGTTTCCTCACCCACATGCGACAGTTTGTACTGGGTTACATGGATACCAGTAGCAGTAACAGAGAACTTCTCTGACTGACCTGACTTACCAGTTTGGTAGTGAATGGCTATGTCCCGGAGTTGACAATGAAACTTCATTATTCTATAACAAAGTCTCTGGACTCTCTGGTCAGTTCATTAAAACAATACTGGCATGCTCGTTTGGACAAAAACTGGAAAGTATTGCTAGTATTTGTCAATTACACGTACTTAATAAAGCAGAAAAAGATATTGAAGTACTGTCAAATCAATGGCATGGATTCCTTCTGGCAAGATTCAGAACATGAACTCCTGGACTTGATGACAACAAGAAATGGTGTAATACGGATTTATAAACTGATGGTCAATGTGAACTGTGTTGAAAAAGAGGTAGAAGATGAAGTTCGTTTCATTTTCCAGAGCAAAGAATGTGACAGGGTTCGATTAAGTTTGATGTATTTTCGTTACCTGCTGTATCAAGATATGACTTAGTAGGTGCTTTGCCCCCTTCTCCCCCCAACCCCCCTCCCAACAAAACAACAACAAACAACAACAAAACAACAAAAAACAATCAAACAAAAAAAGGAAGGAAGGTCATAAGATATCTCTCCACCGCAACGATGCTGGAGATCTGTCAGTATAAAAAGCATCACCACCTTCTGAAAATTCTTTGCTAGGAATTCCATCTTTTCTATCCCTCTCTTTGTTCTGCCTTGTTCCGTTACTTCCTGTCACCTCCTTCTTGTCTGTTTTCTGCCTCTTTGGTTCATTCTCCTACCTTTTTCCCCCAGAAAGACTTAAAAGATAACAAATCATTCCCATGACGATTTTGGATACGCTGGGCTTGACTTGTCAAGCGCTTAACGGCAGCGCAATGCATTTTCGCTCATATGACAGACAACACTAGTTGCTGTCTACGCGTTTGACAAAGAAGACGAATATGATACAATGATGATGATAATATAAGTGATGTTGTTGATGATGATGATGATGATGATGATGATGATGATGATGATGATGATGATATAAAAAATAAATGATAATTATGATGATGATGATGATGATGATGATGATGATGATGATGATGATGATGATGATGATGATATATGGAATCTTGTAAAGCAAAGAAATCAATAATCTCTTGCGGGATATATCGCAGATTGAAAATCGGACAATTGTATACATCGTTATTACATATTGAAAATATTTGACTCCAGGAGGTGACAAAATGCGAAAGTAAGGTCTATTGCATCATACTATATAATCAGGTTAAAGGGTTGGATGCTTTTAAAAAGTGTTTTAATGCACAATGAAATAAAATTCCGCCTTTGTGTATTCCCCCACCCCTCCGCACCCTGAATGTAACGTGTTGTCTTGCTTTATAGTGAGTGCACATAATTATTACATTCTAACATCGACTCTTATCTGTCTAACAATATCTCTATCGATTTATTGTTTATTTCTCTCTCTCTCTCTCTCTCTTCTCTCTCTCTCTCTCTCTCTCTCTCTCTCTCTCTCCCCATCCCTCTCCCCCTCTTCCCCCCCTCCTCTCTCTCTCTCTCTCTCTGTCTCTATCTCTGTCTCTCAAGGACACAGTCACAGAAAAAGGAAGGAACCCTGTCACCATGTCTGTTCACACTCCTGTCAGAAACCCAGTCCCTTCCCTCTGTTCACGGTCCTTCGTCTTCACCGGTAAATCATTTCCTGCCTGCCTGTCTGTCTGTCTGTTTGTCTGTCTGTCTGTGTGTCTGTCTGCTTGCCTGACCGTCTGTCTGTCGTTTTTCTGCCTCTTTCTCCCCCCCCCCTCTCCCCCCCCCCCCCCCCTATTTCTCGGGAGCAAAATATCAGAGGCCTCAACTTCTCCAGGGGCCAGCATATTGAGAGCGACGCCCATCTCCTCTCCGTCGCTGCTTTTCTTTCCCCTGACCCTAAAGAGGGCAGGTACCCATTCATAGCTGGGTGAACTGGGGGACCGTACTGAAACCAAAGCGCCAGCAAAGGGTCACCCATCCAAGTGGTAACCACGCTCAATGCTGCTTAACCTTGGCTTGGGGAAATCCAGTGCTCTGACCACTGAGCTACCCTGTCCCCCAAAATAACTTAGGTTTGATATTTTCGCTGTTGCTGAAATTTTGCGTTTAATGATTTCTTTGATACCTTTGTTGGTGCTTCGGTGATTTAAAAAACAGCTTTTCAACTTTTGGCCTGACCTTTCGCCTAGAATATTTTTTGTTTATTTTGAGCTCGCTGTCTGCCTGTCTGTCTGTCTGTCTGTCTGTCTCTCTCTCTCTCTCTCTCTCTCTCTCTCTCTCTCTCTCTCTCTCTCTCTCTGTCACTCTCTCTGTCACTCTCTCTGTCACTCTCTCTGTCTCTTTCTCTATCTCTCTATCTCTCTGTCTCTCTCTCTCTCTCTCTCTCCTCTCTCTCTGTCTCTCTCTCTCTCTCTCTCTCTCTTCTCTCTCTTTTTTTTTCTCTCTCTCTCTCTCTCTCTCTCTCTCTCTATTGACGTCAAGGACATGACCCTAAGAGGAAGAGTGACAGTATTTCTCTGCCCCCGCGTCAGTGCACAATACTGGCCTGGAATGTGGAAGGCTTGGCATCAAAACTGGACAGTTCATTTACATCTTTTGTGTCTCAGTATGATTTTGTTTGTTTCACTGAAACCTTTATGAAAAACCTTTGTTCAAACGCACTTCCCGGTCATACTGCTTTTCATGCACCAGCCCAGAAATTTTCAAAACAAGGAAGAAATAGTGGTGGGGTTGTTGTTTTAGTTAGAAATGAATTTTTGCACTTTGTTAAAGACGTTTCAACTCCATATAACAATGTGATCATAATGCAACTATGTAACGAACTTTTTGGTACTCTGTCTGATGTATTTATGATTTGTACATATCTAAACCCAACTGATAGTCCATATTATGAAAATAGTGATTTCACAGATGGTATTTCAATGCTTGAACGTTGCATGCTTGATATTGTTGAAGACAATAATGATGCACAGTTCATCATATGTCGTGATCTAAATGCAAGAACAGCAAGCAAACAGCCATGGTATTTTGATGGTGATTTTTTGCTTCGAGCAAGATGAATCCTTCAACTTTGCGACCCTTTCCAATACTGATGTATCTACTGCTCCACAGAGATGTTCACAAGATCACAGTCAAAACAGTTACGGGAAAAATTTGTTATGTTTGTGTACAAGTTTTGATCTTTACATACTAAATGGTTCTACTGCAGGTGACAGAAATGGTTCCTTTACATTTATCTCCACTACTGGTAACAGTGTCATAGATTATTTTTTATTTTCCTTTTCTCTTTGTTCAGTCCCTTGTGACATGCATGTTGAAGAACGTATTGATTCTAAGCATATGCCCATAGTCTGTCATGCTTTATGTAATGTCAAAATTGAGCAGTTAAAGGACAGAAGTGCTTGTTTTGATAAACTTGTATGGTCGCAGGACAAACAGGACACTTTTCTCAGCAATCTTGATTTGCCTGACAACTTAAAGAAACTAGATGAAGCGTTCTTACTCAGTGATTCCAACATTAATGAGGCTGTAAATGTTTTTACAAACATGCTGTCTTCTGCTGCCTCCTGTTTTAAGAAAACATTCAGGGGACAAAGAAAGAAAGGGAGTGAGTGGTTTGATGACGAGTGTGAGCATGCCAGAAGGGTCTCTCGTTCTGCTCTTCGTAGTTATTTACGCACTAAGTCTTCATTGGACAGAACAGTATACTGTAATACCCGTAGAAATTACAACAAGCTTTTAGCCACCAAAGAAAAAGAATTCAAAGAAAAAGCAGTGAGGAACTTGTAAACTTTATAAATGATTCTGCAAAGTTTGGGAGACACATAAAGAAATTTTCAAGGAAAACATCGGAGATAGGCAATGTAGATATGGAGCAATGGGTTGAACATTTTAAAGGGCTCTTTGGTGATGGGGGAGGTGAACAGGGGAAGTCACTGGCAGCAGTGCAAGTTTATCTGACTCAGTGGACATTCCGCAGGATGTGATAGAATTAAATTCAGATATCACTGAGGAAGAAATTGTTAAGGCCATTAAACATCTGAAACATAACAAAGCTGCTGGCCTCGATGGGATTATCCCTGAAATTTTTAAGTCAGTAGTTAATCATAGAAGAATAATATCCTTTCTTGTCCATCTGTTTAACAAGATTTTTCTTCTGGACTCTATCCAGAATCTTGGACAGAAGCTATCATCCACCCCATTCATAAGAAAGGAACCATCCACAATCCAGACAATTATAGAGGCATCTCATTATTAAACATATGTAGTAAACTCCTAAGCTATATAATTAATAAACGATTATCAGCTTTCGTGGAAAACAGAAATATCCTTGGTGAAATACAGGCAGGTTTTCGAAAAGATCACCCCACGGTAGATCACATTTTCACATTATTTGCAATTATCCAAAGACAACTCCTAAGAAACAGAAAATTGTATGTCGCCTTTATCGATTTCATAAAGGCTTTTCACCTTATTTCTCTTAGCAAACTTTGGCCGACCTTGCATAAAAATGGTGTAAATGGAAATATTTTGAAAATATTACAGAGCATGTACGCAACTGTTTCGTTATGGGATTCGTTATGGGAGCAAGATATCAGAAGCCATATCTTGCTTCAAAGGCTTAAAACAGGGCGAAATAACAAGCCCTCTCTTATTTTCATTATTCATCAACGAGTTGGCCCAAGAAGTTATCAAAAACGGTAAACACGGTGTTCAGATTTACCCTGATACACTAGAAATGTTCATTTTGTTGTTTGCTGACGACATCGTTTTAATATCGGACAGTGTTGCAGGGTTACAAAACCAGCTAAACGTTCTTGCTAATCAATCACAAAAGCTAGATTTGCATTTAAATCTTGATAAATCGAATATCGTCATATTCAGAAATGGTGGGCATGTGGCTAAGAAAGAGGTTTGGTTTTACAAGGGAAATGAAATAGCTATCGTAAATTCCTATTTACGTGGGGACGGGATAGCTCAGTGGTCGGAGCACTCGCTTTCCTCCAGCCAAGTTAAGCAGCGTCGAGCGTGGTTACCAGTTGGATGGGTGACCGTTTGCACGCCTTGGCTTCAGTACAGTTCCCCCAGTTCACCCAGCTGTAAATGGGTACCTACCCTCTTTAGGGTCAGGGAAGGTAAAGCAGCGAGGGAGAGGAGATGGGCGCCGCCCTCAATATGCTGGCCCTAGAAAAGTGAGGTCTCTGACGCCTCGCTCCCCTACGACCTTATAGGTTATGGGACTCCTTTACCTTCCTTACCTTTAAATTCCTATAAATACCTGGGCTTATTCCTTTCAACTAAATTGGCGTACAGTAAAGCAGTAAGTGAACTCTCTTGTAAAGCAAGAAAAGGGGTAATTGACATCTTCAGAACTCTATGGAAACTGGGAGATTTTTCAACAGAGATTTTTGTCAAACTGTTTGATTCACAAATTAAACCGATTCTATTGTATGGAGCAGAAATATGGGGCCTGTCTCAACAGAAAGCAGTGGAGAATGTCCACACATTTGCTCTTAAAAAACTGTTAAATGTAAGCCCCAAACTCCAAATGACATGGTTTACAGTGAAACGGGTCATTACCCATTACATATTTCTAGTTATGTATGTACAATCCGATATTGGCTGCGGCTGACCGAACTAGAAGAATCCAGACTCCCACGAAAGGCCTACAATATGCTTTTGTCTCTCCATAATGATGGTAAAATGTGTTGGGTATCACATATTTGTAAAATGTTATACGAGACTGGTTTCGGCTTGTATGGAAAACCAAGGTGTCACTAATCATAAAGCTTTCTTAAGCCAGCTTAAGCAAAGATTGATCGATTGCTTCTATCAAAAGTGGAATGAACATATTAACAATAGCACAAGATTCAGTGTATATCGTACATTTAAATTATCTGTATCTATGGAAACGTACTTTTCCTTGGTGCCTAATAAGCATATCCGTGACATTTGGATCAGATTTAGACTAGGAATATCAGACCTACAGACGCACAGAAAACGCTACACAGCCGTTTCTGAGCAAGATCTTCAGTGTTCATTTTGTCATAGTGTAATAGAAACAGAAATGCACTTTCTTTTTCACTGCAGTTTTCTCAGTGACTTACGACTGAAATTCATCCCGAAAAAATATAGTATGTATCCTTCGCTAACTTCATTTCAAAGATTAATGCAAGATGATACGTGTGTCCATGATCTTGGCAGATATGTTTATCATGCCAACAAACGCCGCTAATGTCATTTGGAAACCCAGTGTTGATTCCTTTGATTTACTGCTGTTTCCTTTACAATGCGTTTGCTCTACTGTAATGCCATATTCAACACATCCAGTCATTCCTGATTGCCCACATGTTTGTAACGGGTTGTATGGCCTATACAATTAAATTCTTGAGTTCTCTCTCTCTCTCTCTCTCTCTCTCTCTCCTCTCTCTCTCTCTCTCTCTCTATATATATATATATATATATATATATATATATATATATATATATATATATATATATATATATACGCTCTCTTGTGATGTCAGTTTTTTCACAATAAGCAACAAAAACAAAACAAAAACGTTTGAGAAAGCTATGATTTTTCTCAATATGCAGACAAAAGAACATTTTACAGTTTACATAAACCTGTGTCTTACACGTAAATATTGAAATTTTGATTCATGCCCAAATAGTACAGAGGTTTGTGTGAAAAGTTATATGATGGCACAATTTTTTTCTCCGACTAAAAATGTTCGCGCTCTGCTGTATTCATAGCACTCTCTCTCTTCCTCTCCTCTTCTCGCCCCTCTGCTTTCTCCATCTCTCTCTTCTCTCTCTCTCTCTCTTCTTTCTCTCTCTCTCTCTCTCTCTCTCTCTCTCAGTAAAAATGTTGTTTATACACTTTCTTTTTTGTGATTTTCCATTTTTCATCCAGTCCCCGTGTGTATGCAGTTTTGTCAATTTTGTCATCCGTTCTTATCGCTGTATTAGGAACAGTTAATGTAAGAACAGTAATAGACAGGTTTTGTGCAGGTACAGAAAACCTTGTTTTGTGTCAAAATTATTGGGGAAAAACATGGAGTGCCATATTATCTGTACAAATTTGACCACGTCTCAGAGTTATCATGAATAATAGCATCGCCTTGCTAAACTGGCTGTAAAAGCTTCCTACAACTGACCGTTCCTATGGTCCGTCTGGTTCTATCCATAGTTGCTGTTCATCCGTAGTCTGAAACTGGTGCTGGTGTTACCCATGGTCACTGTGCTGCTTGTGAGCCAGAGCTTGGAGAAGAAGCAGAGGCTGTACTTGAACAGAGACACTGACTGCCACAGGGTCCTGGTGTGTGCCTGTCTGCAAGCAGCCTCCGTCAGTGTGTGACAGCGTCAACCTATTCTGACCAAGATGCACGCGGCCGGAAAAGCTCAGTGGTCAGAGCACTCGCTTTCTCCCAGCCAAGTTCAGCAGTGTCGAGCGTGGTTACCACTTGGATGGGTGACCGTTTGCGGGCCTTGGCTTCCTTACAGTTCCCCCAGCTGTGAATGGGTGCCTGCCCTCTTTAGGCTCAGGGAAGGTAAAGCAGCGAGGGAGAGGATATGGGCGCCGCCCTCAATATCCTGGCCCCTGGAGAAGCTGAGGTCTCTGACACCTCGCTCCCTTACGACCACATAGGTTATGAGACACCGTTACCTTTTTTTTTTAAAAATATTTCTATTCTGGTTGTGAAACATGAGTAAAAAGCATAAAACTGAATGTGGATATATGTCTGTCTGCATGTCTGTCCATTCTACAGTCTGGATGGCCTGTTTCTACCCCTTACTTCAGGAGAGTGCTGGCAAAACATGTAAGAGCTTGCGTCACTTCTGATCTCTCTGTGTTATACATTGTGCCATACCCTAACAGAACTCCACATCAGTACCGATTCCACTATAAATCAGAGACACGGCTGTGTGTGTGTGTGTGTGTGTGTGTGTGTGTGTGTGTGTGTGTGTGTGTGTGTGTGTGTGTATGTGTTTGTGCCTGTGTCTGTGTGTGTCTGTGTGTGTGTCTGTGTCTTTGTGTCTGTGCGTGAGTATGTAGGGGGGGGGGAGTAACCATGATGTCATTTTGATTGTAATAATAATAATAATAATGATGATAAATAATAATAATGTTGATTAATAAATAATAATAATAATAATAATAATAAATAATATAATAATATATAATAATATGATGATGATGATGATATGATGATGATGATGATGAAGAAGAAGAAGAAGAAGAAGAAGAAGAAAAAGAAGAAGAAGAAGAAAGAAGAGAAGAAATGATGAAGAATGAAGATGATGATGATGATGATGATGATGATGATGATGATGATGGATGATGATGATGATGATGATGATACATAGAATTTATATGGCGCTATATCTTGCAAAAAACAAACCAAAGCGCTTTCATTCATCCCACCAATTCACATGCAGCCATTTAAAATTAATAGTTTTTACAAATGTATACACACACACTGGTGTTGTTTTCTTGAGGTTTTGTTTGTTCGTTCTTCCCCCATAGTGGCTCCTCCTGGCAAGATGCCATTGCCATGGGGAAAACATCCTCTGTCTGTGGACAGGGTGCTAGTCTCTCATTCACAATGAAAAAAAGATGGTAGCAGTAGGGAATAAGGGTAGATTGAGGTTCCGTATGACATGTTCGTGCTATATCTTAAATGATTGCACATATCACGTGAAGAAATTGTTAAAAAACGAATTGTTGAAGGATTCTTTTATTATAATAATCATCATCATCATCATCATCATCATCATCATCATCATCATCATCATCATCACCATCACCATCATCATCAATAATGATCTCTAGACACTGATGTCAGCTTTATGTGGTTCACTTTGAAAACTCACAGCTACGGACGGTATTCAACCAACACGTTGAACAAGTATTACGGTACTATTGGTACTTCAGCATCACAAACAGATTCCTTGAATATCAAGACCATGTTAATAATACCACAATCACAAATCAGTGTAAAAAAAAACTCAAATGTTTTAGGCAATGCAATCACTTGGTAGAAAGAAAGTTATTTCAACACCGGAAACAGAATTCTTCAAACTTGATATTTATTGCAAATTAATATTATACAGCAGATTTCCAAAGTTTTAGCCCACCAATGCCATCCAGCTGCTACCTAAAAAAATCATTGAACAGCTTACTGAAAACCAGAATCAAGTTCCCTCACTTCCAAAGCCATCCCTACACTATAAACATGCATGTTTTCCTCAAAAATGAGAGGATGCTGTTGAACTCTCACCCACTCTTTTCAACATCTTCCTTGAGAGAATCATGGCTGATGCACTGGAACATCATGAAGGATCAGTCAGCATTGGTGGCAGAACGATCACAAACCTCCGCTTCGCAGATGACATTGATGGAATAGCAGGATCAGAAAAAGAGCTTGCCAGCCTAACAGAACACTTGGATAAGGCCTCCAAAACATACGGCATGGAAATCAGTGCAGAGAAGACCAAACTGATGACTAATAACACCAACGGCATTAGCACTGATATCAGGGTTAATGACCAGAAGCTGGAAACAGTTCAAAGCTTCAAGTACCTGGGAGCCATTGTATCCGACCAGGATCCAAGCCAGAAGTAGTATGTAGGACTGCACAGACAATAACAGCTTTGTCAAAACTAAACACCATCTGGAGAGACAAGAATATCTCACTTATCTCCAAGATCAGACTAATGCGCTCCCTTGTCATATCCATATTTCTGTATGCCTGTGAATCATGGACCTTGACTGCAGATTTGGAGAGAAGAGTACAGGCAGTGGAGATGAGATGCTTTCGGAGACTCCTTGGCATCTCCTACAAAGACCACATAAGCAACGAAAGCGTGCATAACAGAATCCAGCAAACCATTGGACCCTATGAGAACCTTCTAACGATCGTGAAAAAGCGTAAACTTAAGTGGTATGGGCATGTCACAAGATCCCAAGGAATTACAAAGACAGTTTTGCAAGGCACTGTCCAAGGAGGAAGAAGAAGAGGCAGACCAAGGAAGAGCTGGGAGGATAACATCAGTGAATGGACAGGCCTAGAACTCAACCAAACCCTGAGAAAGGCAGAACAGAGAGAGGAATGGAGGGAACTGGTTGCTGAGTCTTTGAGGGTGCCCCCACGGTCGTCAGACTACGGGACAGATAGTAGATAGTAGTAGTAGATATCATTTGTGGGTCATCTTTCCAGCAATCCTGAGTTGTACATAAGGTAAGCGTGTTTGGCTCAAATAGTTTATTGCATCATTACAGTTTACACTACAGACCATTCCAAAATGCTAACGAACAGTTGTTACCTCCCGTTTCTAGTCTGCCAGTGGACGACCTGACCTTACCTGCTAAGCTGTAGCCCCTGTTATTCACAAGAATGCTGTTGGCCTGGCACTGGTAAAGAGTCTTGACACTGACCAATCTGATGTTGCAGTTCCGTATGAAGTGTGTGTCCATCCTCGTCGCCGCCCTCTTCATGGTTTCTGCATGGATATGCTCATTTTACACGAAGATAAAAGAAAAACGAACTGGTTCCTGTTCTCTACATATTGCGTAGATATTTCCAGTAAGCAATGTATTAACTACACCAGTCGGGTCTATCCCGTCCGACGCGCTCCAGTGAGTAGTTTGCTTTGTTCTGTGTTTTCCTCAAAATAAGGATAAGATGGGTTTATCGAATATATATATATATATATATATATATATATATATATATATATATTATATAATATATATATATTATATATATATATATATATATTATATATCCGATGTGTGTGTGTGTGTGTTCATTATTATATATTTATGATTTGGGGCCTGTGTCTTTGACTGTGTACCTCTATGAGCATTCACGCATGCAAACATGACCCAGTGTACATATTTGAGAATTATGCTTTAAAAATATTGCAATTTTTAATATTAAGTCTCCTAAGGTTTTCTCAAAGAAAAAGATTCTTAAAACAATACACAGTCTTTTCCAATCATATGCATCATTATTACTTGGTGTTACGTCTTGCATACTTTTCCTGATGAATTGGTGTGATGTTAACATGGCATCACTGGGCTACTGATCTCTAAGGTGTAAGTTACCAGCCAAGGTGGATGAAGTTCCCCAAGCATCTTTAAGTTTACATGTTCGAGATCAAAGCAGGCCATCTAGATGGATGACATTGGGTGCCGGTGGGAACAGATGAGAGAATTTACAAAACCGCAGACACACGGGGACTGGACGTAAAAAAGCGCATATGCGCTGATTCCATTGTCCTCGATATAAAGAAGAATTTAAAAAATGATAAAAACACTGGCTGTGGTCTGGCCTGGAGAGAGAGGGGCTTGACCATGTGACATTTGCCCAGACACACTCTATCAAGATGTTTATTTTATTTTATTCTTTTATATCGAGGATAGTGGAATAAGCACTTATGTGCTTTTTTACATCCAGTCCCCGTGTGTATGCGGTTTTGTCAATTCTGTCATCTGTTCCTACCGGCACACAATGGCCTACTCTTATAAAAAGCGAGACAGGGTTTAACGTGTGCGCAAGATGTTCTGCGTGCGTTCACACATGGGGCCTCGGTTTATAGCCTCATCCAAAAGACTTTTGGGGAGAGTGGAGTCTGCACTGATGCTAACTTCAGGGGAAAATATCCCCTTGAACGGGAATCAAACCTGAGTCGTCAGATTGCAAGCGCAATGTTCTAACCACTAGGCTATCCCGTCTCCCACTGATGGCCACCACTAGTGACCCACTACATACTGGCTCAGTCGTCACCACAACAAGCACAGTGCCTTCCCTTGCTGGCCTTTAGGACAGAGGTGAAAAGTGTGCAACCGATGTAGCCAAACCATGACCTGCCACAAACAACATTTAGTGTGGGTACTGGCAATGTGAGATCATTGAGAGCAGCAAAACAGTTTTTAAAAAACAACACCCAAACTATCACATGACATGAAGAGACACTGAGGGAATTTTCTTGAACTCTGTGAGATACACTGGGAAAACAGCCATTTTATTATATCCACTTTTAAGGTAGCTGCATGCTTAATGTCTACCATTTTGTGGGTGCAGTACTTGACTTCGGGAAATTCAATTTCAAGTCAAATCAAGTCGAAGTCAAAAAACCACTTTAATCATCCCATGAAGGGCAATTACAATATTGTCACTTTTCGAATCCATGAGGAGATGACCACGTTACAGAGGACTACATGAGATGCCTGTTAGAAATAGAGGCAATACATACTATTCCAATATTTGCCTTTCACTGCTTCATTTCCAATTCTCTTTTTGTAGATGTTCTGTAATGCAAGTAAGGTCCAGGAATAGCTCCTTCCTTCATCTACAGTCTTTTGCAGTCTGGCCGAATGTTTGGGCACTGCTGAAGATTTGTAACCAGCTTCCTCTTCCCTCAGCCGTTCTCAGCTTTCTGCAGTTTGCTACTTCACTCCAGGCCAGTCCACTCTGTAGTAAAGTCTTCCTATCATTTGTTTTCTGTCTGCCTCTTGGCATCCATACTTGTACTGTTCCCTGTAAGACAGTCTTGGCCAGTCCAGTGTTTGTGGTATGGACCCCACAACTTTAGCCTGTGTCTCTTTACTGAAGTTTGGAGGTTTATATACGATCCAAGAGTGTTTTCAATTCTAGATTTCACTTCCTTGTCATCTTGATTGCCTGTACCCTTCTTTCAAGACTTGTTGTTATGGTCCACGTTTCACACTCAAACAAAACATGGACATGACCAGGGAACCCATCAGTCTCATCTTGGAGCCGGTGGCGATGTTCTTGTCACTCAAGATGACTTTTAGTCTGGGCATTGCAACTGTGGTGGGGCTGATGTCCGTGCTGATGCCACTGGCACTTTTTGTCATCAGCTGGGTTTTCACAGCACTGACCTGCATGACATGTGCCCCAGAGGCTTCATCAAGGTGATGGACCAAGTTAACCAGCTCTTGCCCTTGGCCAGCTAAGCCGTCTATGTAATCGGCAACATGTTAGTTTGTAATCATTCTCAAGGTCTTCCAGTGCATCAGCAGTTATTGTCTATAAGAAGGTCAAGAAGAGGGATGGAGGGAACAGACATCCTTGTGGTTCAGAGCCATGGCCCTGTGTTGTCATGGTAGAAGACTTCGCTGGATGCCTTCTCACAGAGGCTCTCTATGCTTCTGATCAGGTTGGCAATGGTGTTAGACAGCCTCCTGCCTGCCCACAACACTGTATGACAAACTCTGTCAAATATCGTCTTAAAGTCAATGAAGATGTGGTAAAGATCTTCTGATGTTGCAGGTATTCTCGCAGTGTATTGTAAGGTGGAAAATCTGCTCTGTTGTATTTCCACCTGCTCTGACACCTGCCTGGTCTTTTTTGATGATCTGCTCAGGTTGTGATCTCAGTCTTTCAGGAGGATTCTTAGCATGACCTTACTGGGAATGCTGATCAGGTTGATGGTGCAGTACTGATGCCATAGTTGTCGGCTGCCTTTTTCAGGAGAGTGAGGATCAGGGACAGGTTCCCTGGTTTTGGCCGCTGGCCTGTCCGCCAGATCTTGTTCACAGATGATGAGGCACGCATCTATGATGATCTCTCCTTCCCCCTTGACCAGGTCCGATGGAATGTCATTCATTCCTGCTGACTTCCTTTTTTCTCGGTGATCTTACTGGGGTTTGAACTTCTTCTCGCAGGATGGAGTGCCTGTCATTGTTTGTTGGTAGAGAGACATCATTATAGCACCTTGGGATCTACTGTCCTTCTCTCTGTCTATCTCTTTAGAATATCTTGTTCTCCTGCGAGACATTTCTCTATCTTGTCGTGGACCACAGTAGTTCTCCATTGTTGGGAGCTAAACCCTTGTGAAAAGCCTCTCAGCATTGTCTCACTAAGGGATCGTCACTGACATCAGATCCCTAATCCACTAGACTGGACAAGTTTAAAAAAAAAAGAGTTTGGAAAACTACCATTACAGATTTATGCGCATTTTAAATGATATCAAATAAAGAACCATCTTAGAATTAAATACAATAAAGCGAGACTTACCTCGTAAGTTGAAGCTGTTTGTAAATTCTTGCGAATTTATTGTAGACTGGAACGGAGTGCACATGAGAAACTGTGCGCAGCCTACCACCAGTTTTTAGAGCCTCCAGAGAACACTGTGTCACACTATATATAACAGGATCATCATATAATTAATAAACATTGTTATTCCTTTTCATTTACTTTGGGTTGGATGTCTTACTATTTGCAAGGTGTGCAAGAACACTGATGGCAATTCTTCATTTTTTCTAGTGGTAGTAGTTTCGTTTGCATGGTATGCATTTCATTTTACTTGCATGGTATCCATGCAGACCATTGCACAGGTGGGCATGTGCACTCCGTTCTGGTCTACAATAAATTCGCAAGAATTTACAAACAGCTTCAACTTACAAGGTAAGTCTCGCTTTATTGTATTTAATTCTTGCTCATTTCCTGTATACCTCCACTACAGGCAAATGAGATTTGAGAGCCACAGTGTTCTCGAGACAAACACATCCATCATATGAAAAGAAAAATATGTCCTACCTTATTTCTGTGTTAGGAAACGCTCCATGATGGACTGGCCCATGGTCAGTGTTGGTCCCACATTCTTATTATAAAATTTTGCAAATGTGGAAACATTCGTCCATCCAGCTGCTTTCATTATGATGTGTATTGGAGCGTCTGCAAGTTTTGCTGCTGAAGTACTGGCTGACCTGGTACTGTGCGCTGTGAAGCGTGTAATGTCTATGCTGCCCTCTCCAGCGTCCATTTCAGCCAGCGAAGATGGTATCGCTACTAGCTCCTCTGTGTGGTGCTTGGAGAGTGATAAACAAATGTCCAGTGGAAATCTGAGCCCTCATTCTTTTCTTCGTCTAAGGTATTCTTTCAATGTGTGAACTACACACAGAGCCTCCTTATCCACAAAAGCATGAGTTCAATCGGTGATTGATGGCTCCTCTTCTTGATTGTTTTAATAAACTATTTACATAAAAATACACATTTTGCCTCGTTAGTAGCATATTATCATGTCAAGTGCAGCAATAGTTTGACACCTCTGACCAACAGCAGTGCAATTAACATCACAAGTTTCATTGTCAGTTCTTTGAACGTTAGTTTATCCACGGAACTCACGTTTCTAGCATTTTAAGCACAAATTTACATCCCAAGTTTGGTAGTGGTGGTTTTCTTTCAAAAACACCCTTCATAAATCTTTTTACAAGTTCATGTTGACGACGTAGCCCCTTCATAGTTGCAGAGAAAACAACTTAGTGCAGAAGGAGCGGTGCCCACAGCGCTATATGAATATCCCTCTTTCAACAGAGATGCCAGAAAATTTACAGCTGTGGCAAAGCAGTGAAACTGAATCCACCTGTTGCTCACACGCGTACCTCTTCCCCCTTTGGTATGTACACATCATACATCTGTTTTGTTGCAGGTCGCCTGAGGACATGAGAATACTGGTAGTGTCCTCAGAAAAACCTTGTGTTCTGAATCTATCCCTGACACTTTGCAGACTAACAGAGTCAAGCTTTTCTTTAGTGGGGTTTTTATCTCCTTTTGACTTGGTTGTGTCAGTAGAGTGTTCCTGGATGACAAGAGACTGGCCTGGCTGTGAGGATTTCATTAGTGCTGGCCAAAAAGGTGGTTTTTCCAGGCTGGTGCTATTATAACCCCCTTGCTTTGTCTTTCTTTAACTTTGCCAGGACACGGATAAAATGCTGAAAGGGGGAAAACAATAGACAGTTTCATTACCCCAATACATGCTAAATGTGTCCCAAAAGCACATGTTCCGGGTCAGGCAAGAAAGACGGATATCTGGAAAACTGAAAATTTAATCTAAAGCAAACAAGTCAATGTCAGGTTTTATATCTAGAATATTCAGAGCCTCAGAGAGAAGCAGTGGAAAACAAGTTTCCCTTCTGTGTCTATGTGGCCCCGTCTAGACAGCCTGTCAGCTTCAATATTATCAACCCCAGGGATGTGGGCAGCACTGAGCCATATGTTCCTGCTTTCACACCAATGCCAGATTTGCTGAGACCGTTATTCAGCTGTTTTGATCTGTTAGACCCATGTTGTTAATAAAAACCAACTGTGCTTGTGTTATCAGACATGTTTTTTTATGTGAACATTCAGTTTGTCATGCAACAAAGTTTTGAGACCAAACAAGACAGCTAATAGCTCCAATGAGTTTATATGTCCTTCTTTGTCTTTCTCACTCCACCAGCCTTGTGTTTGGGCTTTGGTCTCAACAATCCAAGCACCCTATCCTGTACCTGAGCTGTCTGTCTTCATAGTAATAGTGGGATCTGATCTCTGAATAGGAGCCTTTTGTTTATCTATGTTATTGATCCAGGTCAGGTCAGAGACTCCCTCTGCTACTGGTAACCATGTAACCCAGTACCACCTGCCACATGTGGGGAGTAAACCCAACCAAAAAATCCGACCTGGAGAGGGATGGGCTCCACCAGGTTTGATTTGCCCAAGATACACCAATGACAAAGACAGCCAGAATCTTCCATACCGGATCGGTCGCCGCCGGGTTACCAAGGACCGCCCTTCTGTTGCTCATCAGGACAGATGTTGAAGTATGCTACTGATGTAAAAGCAGCAAAATTCGTGCCAGAAACAACACCATCTTTGGGCACATGGAATGTACGGCACTAAGAGCTGCAGGCAAAGGGGAAGAACTGACACATGAGATGTCCAGATATCAATGGCACATCCTTGGGCTCTGTGAAGTCAGGTGGAAAAACATGGGAGAAACAACGACAGGAAGACCACAAATTAAACTACAGTGGAAAACAGGATAAACATGAACACAGCGTGGGGTTTCTCGTTCACAAAGACACCGTGAACACCGTCATGAGCTGTCAGCCTGTGTCCAGCAGACTTATTACCATCCGCCTGAGAGCAACCCCTTTAACATAACTATAGTACAGGATACCCCCTACATCAGACTGCCAGTGAAGCCATAGAAGAATTTAATGACCAGCTACAAGAGGTTCTAAATAAAACCCCCAAGAAAGACATCCTCGTTGTGCAAGGCGACTGGAACGCCAAGGTGGAGAAGATGAAGGAAAGACTGGGAGGGTGTTTGGGGCCACATTGAAAATAACCAATCAAATGAAAGAGGCTTGAGACTCCTGGAGTTTGCCAGTAACAACCACTCCAGCTAGTGAATACACTTGGCCCACACAAAAAACCCAATGGACATGGCATAGCCAAATGGAGAACACCACAAACCAAAAGATTACATCATGGTGAAAGACGGTTTCAGTCTAGCGTTAACATGCACAGACACAAAGTTTTCCAGGAGCAGACATAGGGAGTGATCATGATCTTGTGATGATGACTTTCCGACTACGTCTAAAAAAAAATCCACAAGCAGAACAACATCAGGATCAATTTGACCCCCGAGAAGCTGAAGGACCCAGAGGTATTAGAAATTCTTCAAGCAAGGATAGGTGGAAAGTTTGCGAAATCACTGTGATAGACTCAGACATAGATACACTGACGAATGTTTAAATACAGCGGTGACTGAAAAGCAAACGAGCTTCTTGGCAAACGCTGATCAGTCAAAAAACCATGGGTCACACCTAACATCCTACAACTATGCGACAAGCGTTGAGAGTTGAAGAAAAAGAAAATGAAACAAAAGAAAGAGCAGAACATATAGGGCAGTCAACAAAAGAATCAGGAAGTCCATGACGGAGGCAAAGAGAAATGGATCGGTGAACAGTGCCAAGACATTGAAGAGAACATCAAGAAAAACATAGCAAAAAAAGCATATCAGCTGGTGAAAGACCTGACTAGCACGAAACAGAGAAAAGGTTTAACAATCCAAGACAAAAATGGGAAGTGTCTCACTGACGACCAGGATATTCTGAACAGAGGACAGAATATTGCTCCGACCTGTAAACTATAGAACCGCAGGAGATCCAGAAGTCCTTAATGTACCCGAAAGCAAAGACACAGACAGTCACCCTATCCTCCCAGAAGAAGTGGAAACAGCAGTCAGATCGCTGAAAAAGGGAAGTCAGCAGGGGCTGACAACATTCCAGCTGAGTTGGTCCAAGCTGGAGGGGAAGCCCTGATCAGCGCCTACTAAGAATCTGCAACAAGATCTGGCAGACAGGAAAATGGCAACACCACGGATGCAGTCACTCATCATCACCCTCACCAAGAAAGGAAATCTACAACAATGCCATAATTACCGCCAATCAGCCTCATATGTCACCCCAAGCAAGGTCATGCTGCAGATAATAAATTTAATAGACTGAAGCCACAAGCAGAGACCCTCATTGCTGAGGAACAAGCAGGTTTCAGAGCAGGGCGCAGCACCACAGAACAGATATTCAACCTCAGAATACTATGTGAGCGGTACCTTCAACATCAACAAGACCTTTACCACGTATTTATCGATTTTAAGAAGGCATTTGACAGGGTGTGGCATGCAGCTTTGTGGGCAACCATGAATTTGTACAGCATCAATGAAAAACCCGATCAGAGTCATCAAACAGCTGTACAGCGAGGCCACCAGTGCAGTGTACTACAACAACAACATTGGAGAATGGTTCGAACAAAAAGTTGGAGTAAGGCAGGGCTGTCTACTCTCACCACTCTTTTCAACATCTTCCCTTTAGAGAAATCATGCTGATGCACTGGAACATCATGTAGGATCAGTCAGCATTGGTGGCAGAAGATCACAAACCTCCGCTTTGCAGATGACATTGATGGGAAAAGCAGGATCAGAAAAAGAGTTGCCAGCCCAACAGAACACTTGGATAAGGGCCCCCAAACATACGGCATGGAAAAACAGTGCAGAGAAGACCCAAAATGATGACTAATAACACCAACGGCATTAGCACTGATATCAGGGGTTTAAAGACCAGAAGCTGGAAACAGTTCAAAGCTTCAAGTACTTTGGGAGCCATTGTATCAGACCAGGGATCCAAGCCAGAAGTAGTATGAGGACTGCACAGAACAATAACGCTTTGTCAAAACTAAAACACCATCTGGAGAGATAAGAATATCTCACTTATCTCCCAAAATCAGACTAATGCGCTCCCTTGTTTATATCCATATTTCTGTATGCCTGTGATCATGGACCCTGACTGCAGATTTGGAGAGAAGAGTAAGGCAGTGGAGATGAGAAAGCTTTCGGAGACTCCTTGGCATCTCCTACAAAGACCACATAAGCAACGAAAGCGTGCATAACAGAATCCAGCAAACCATTGGACCCTATGAGAACCTTCTAACGATCGTGAAAAAGCGTAAACTTAAGTGGTATGGGCATGTCACAAGATCCCAAGGAATTACAAAGACATTTTTGCAAGGCACTGTCCAAGGAGGAAGAAGAAGAGGCAGACCAAGGAAGAGCTGGGAGGATAACATCAGTAAATGAACAGGCCTAGAACTCAACAAACCCTGAGAAAGGCAGAACAGAGAGAGGAATGGAGGGAACTGGTTGCTGAGTCTTTGAGGGTGCCCCCACGGTCGTCAGACTACAGGACAGATAGATAGATAGATGTTATTGATCCACCATTCTAGCTTTGCTTTTCCTTCAGCTGATAACACTGCAGACTTATCCCAGTTTCCCTTACTTATTTTAAGTGCAAAACATTTGTCTTGTTCAAGTACTCTGTAGTACAAAGGGCCCATTGGCACAGCAAGAAAACAAGAAGCCATTAGTCCAATACAAGATGCCAGAGATCTTATGGTAACATTCTTCTGACTGAATAATTCTTTGCATGCACACAACAGTTTCTGTTTCCGTTCATCTGTCAGCATGACGGACATGTCTATGGGGTTTATTTTGAAACCCAGGTATGTGATTTCTTGCACAGGTATGAACTGAGATTTCTTTTCATGTACATAGAATCCTAGATAGTCTAATAATTTTATTGTGTCTGTCACACACTGTACAGCTTCTGTTTCAGACTCTCCAACATTTAAACTATCATCAATGAATGAAGTTATCGGGTGACCCATATCATGTAAGCATGCTAGGGCAGGTTTCATAAGTTTAGTGAATTTTCTGGGAATCGGACTGAGTCCTATGGCAGCTGCCTGAAAACAGTACAGTTTTCCTCTCCATCTGAATTTCAGGTATTTCTGAAAAGTCTCCTCTACTGCTATGACATAATAGGCATCTCTCAGATCAGTTGATGCAAAATAACAATTTTGCGTCACTAGATCCAAAGCTGTATGTATTGTTTCCATCTTAAATTTCTTATATTCTACCTTTTCATTTAGAGCTTTCAGATTCAAAATCCTTCTAAATGATCCATCTTTTTTGTCCCTAACAAAGATAGGTGAGACAATTTGTCCTGATTCTGGCAAGGATTCTTTAATCACACCTTTGTTCAACAGGTTTTCTATTTCAGAGTCAATAGCACAATTTTCATGTTTGTTAAATGACCTTTGTGAACTTTGCTTTATATCTTCTGGGCAATCATAAAAAGTGATTTTAATTCCTTCAACTGTTTCAAGTACATCAGGGTCAGAAGTTAACACATTCCAGCAAGACAACTTTTCCTTAATGCTTTCTGCTGTAAATTCATCTGCTTGGCTTTAAGATAAGCACACAGAGAGGGCAAGCAAAGTTCAAATTCACTAACCTTGTTTCCAGAAGGGAGGGGCGGTTCAGTCAGGGATCGAGTTACTGCCGGTGGCTGTTTTTCTGACACTTCTTCCAAAACATCTTGTTTGTCTGCACCTGCCTCCATGGCTTCCGGCCTAAAAAAGAGCTGGTGTTGTTGTGCTGCTGTGTGGTTTTCTTTTGCTGGCCACGCATGCTCTGACCAGTTTCTGAGACTCCTGTACTTCTTTCAATGCTTTGTGAAACTCGATGCCGTATAGTAGTTCTGGTGTCATGGCAACATGCCGTGCACATATGCCAGAGAGTTCACAGGGTAGGCAGGGTCGGTGCATTTCTCTCCGTTTCTGGGACAGGTCATGGTTGGCATGACCTGTGAGGGCTAGGGTGTCTGAAAGATAGGCTATGCATCCGGTCAGTTCACCGCGTACTTTAGCTGCCTCCTGCCCTGAGATGGTATCTCTTACTTTCAGAAGTCGGTCAGTGCAGAGTGTTATCACTATGGCAGCTTTTGACAGTTTTTTTGTGAATTTGCCATCATGACATCTGTCTTTCGTGAGAAGGGCTTGAGAACAGAAAAAACTTCCTGGTTTGTTCGGGGAACGCCCAGGTAAGAACAGTTTTCGGGAATAGGGTACTTGGTAAGTTTTTCCCCCAGTTTCCTGTCTGGGAGTTTCGATCCAATCTGGACTCAAGCAGCTTTGCCAGTTTTTCAGAAACGGGTGGCCCTTTTTCCTCATTATCATCAAAGGATGATGCCATTTCAGCGAAAATGTCATCATCTTTATCCTCTTCCTCTATAGATTCTGCCATCAGTTCTTTCTCCAGCTCCTCTGCCCTCTCATCAGAAACACTGTCAGTAACAGTTTCTGAATGGCTGCCTGCCTTCTTTCTTTTCCCTTCATTTTCACAAGGGGTTCTATGTCTGAGCCAGCTCTCATTTTTCTCATGCGATGCACTTCTTTCCAAATTTTCCATTCTTCTAGAGAGATTTTGGACAGTTGTCAAAATACCTCGGAGAGATGGTTCCCTTTCAGTAGAAATGAGAGCTTGTGGTTCTTCTTCATTAGACAGATCCATCACCAAATCCTGGTCACTAGAGTAATCAGCAGCATAGACCTCCATTTTTTTTTCCCCACAGAACACTTATCCACAATACAAAATATTTCACCAGCACTACAAAACAAACCAAAACAGGTGGTGATAAAATGAAACAGTTTTTAACACAATTCAAAAGAAACCAAGAAAGGCTAGGACTAGAACTATATTATAGCTTATGCTCAGATTCCTGATAGTGATGGGCTTTGCCGACACAGTGAGAGGCAATACAATAACACATCTGGTCAGTAAGGTGGCTAGGCACGAAACTGGCAGTAGGCTGCGCGCGGTTTCTCATGTGCCTGTAGTGGAGGTATACAGGAAATGAGCAAGAATTAGGATTAATAGGTTTTCATTACCAGAGGGACAAAATTGTCCAGTTCATGAAAACTGACATACTTCAGGAACATTTAGACATACACTCGGGTGTTGTGAACTATTACATGTATCATATTATATATCATATATGTGTATATATATCACTGATTATCTTTGTCTGTTTGTCTGTCTGCCTCTCTCTCTCTCTCTCTCTGTCTGTTCTCTCTCTCTCTCTCTCTCTCTCTCTCTCTCTCTCTCTCTCTCTCTTTCTCTCTCTCTCTCTCTAATATCGTTGTATTCAGAAAAGGTGGCTATTTAGCTGCTCATAAAATATGGTTGTACAATGGAAATATCATGTGTGATTAATGTATATAAATATTTAGGAATCGCCGCCATGGCGCAGTGGTTAGCGCCTTGGGTTACGGACTGGAAGGTCGCGGGTTCGATTCCCATAAGAGTCATAGGGATTTTTCGGACTCCGGCCGGCTCCTACCCAGAGTGAGTGTGCTGTGGGCTCAGTGGGAAGACTGGGACCACACAGTCGAGCTTCATCCACTTAACGGATGCGAGTTTGAGAGTGTTGCTCAAATTACCTGACCAGCACTGCAGGTGACTGTATCTCTCGGGCCCGGTTGACGCCGGGATATATTATGATAGTAAGCGTAGAGTACAGCCCTGTCAAGAAGTCTCAAAGCATATGCACTTCCACAGGAGCATCATTACGTCATCCTCATTATCATTGATCATCATGCTTTAAAAAAAAAAAAATTCCCTCTGATTGGGTTTGGGCCGGGTTTTTTGGGTTCATGGTGCCCCCAGTTTCGGTTTGCCCATGCCTTCTGTGCCTGGGGTGTTTTGTGTAAAACCCTTTGGGGGTTGGGGGTTCAGGGGGGACAGTCGTTGGGGGGACTTTGGGTGGTTCCCACTGGGGGGGGCAACTCACTCAGTCTGGCCCCGCGAGAGCTAATACTGTCGTTAGGGGGGGCTTGTAATGGTGCCCGCGTATTTACTCAGAACGGGCCCCACTGAACACCCCCAAAAGGACCCCACCCAGTGCAGGGCCCTCTGGCTGGGGCCCCCATGGCGGCCCTGATTTATGGGACTCCCTGTGGACTTCCGACCCCGGGGGAAAAACATGAAAATCTGGGTGAGTTTGGCGGGGGATTGGGAAAGAGCGGCGTGGGGGGAACAGTAGGGCGGGGTCGTCAGAAGATGAGGCAGCAAAAAAAAAAAAAAAAAAAAAATTTAGGAACCCCCCTTTTTCCCCTAAGCAGTTTCACAACTGCATGTAAAAATAGGCAAGGCGAGGAAAACGAAAATTTTTTATTTTCGTTGAAAAAAATACGTTATTGAAAAATAACTTTTTGAAAAAGTTCATTAAATATTTTGTGCAAAAAACAACCCACTGTGTTTTTATGGGCAGAAATTTTGGGGGTTGGAGCAGCTGTTTAAACTTGTAACGTGCACCAAATTTGCACTTGGGGCAAAATGTCATCAACTGTACCCCCCCTCAAGAGACTGATCTCCATGCGTGTCGCAAAAAACCACACAACATACCATAACAATTCTATGCACCAACATCAACTACGATGATGAAAAATGAGTTTTTCTATGAAGATTTGGAAGCGCCTAAAATAACTCCAAAGAAGGATTTTCTCTGACCCAGGGCGAGGGAATCCCAAAGATGGGACCTGACGCTTATGCCAATGGCCGGGGACAGTGGGGCCGTTTGGCGGGCAAAACCAATATGGGTCTCAGATTTTTGAATTCGAAAGCATCCCCCAATCTTATGTCCCCAAACCCCTAACCCCCACAAGACATAAAGAAGAACGACGTGGCACTACCAAAGGGGAAAGCCCAAATAACAATTGCAAATTTGGCCCCCAAACGATTAAGTCGAGCATCAACAAGCCCAGAAAAGAACTTTCCCTGGATGATATTGGCAGTGACCACGACTGGTACTCATGCCCACAGACAAACTGAAGACAAGAACCAAAGAGAAACCCCCCCTTTTGGGTTCAAAATGGAAAACTAAAGGGCCCGAAGTCCTGAAATCTTTACACTGAGTAGGGGGGAGATTTGCAGCATTTAATTTCCCCCCAAATGACTCAATAAAACCTCACTGAGACCTTCACAAACCATTCAGGGGAACAGCGCTGGAAACCTTGGGAAAGAGAGGAAAAAGAACCAACCTGGGTTACCAACGATTTTCCCACCTTGCACCAACGTAGGGGGGCAAAGCCAAAAAGGAACAAAAACCCGAAAGGGGCCGAAGGTTAGAAACATCAACAGGTCAATCAAGAAGAAATGACTGAGGCCATGGGGGAAAGGATTCAAAACAAGCTCCAAGGTTTAGAAAGGGAATGGCGAAAAGGGACAGCAAAGAGGCGTACCAAACCATCAGGTCTAACCAAGTCCCAGAGCCCAAAAAACCCCCGTTATTTAAGACAAAGAGGGGGGATCCTTACAAGAGGCCCCTATCTGAAGAGTGGGCAGAATATTTTAGCGACCCTTTCAATACAACTGAAGGCTGATCCGAACAAAATTCACGAGAAAATCCCCGACCATAATCCTGAAAGCACACAGGTGTGGAGGAAGATAAAAGCAGTAAACCCTGAAAAGGAGGCAAATCACCAGGGATTGCACACCGGCTGAGTCATCAGAAAGGGGAGGCCAGAGATGATCAAGACATTAAAAATCATCTGCCAACGCATTGGGCCCGCAAAGAGTGGCCTGAACAGTGGGGCCCAAACCATCATGTTCCACTTCCAAAGAAGGGGGAAAAAAAAGTCCAAAAAATTTCAAACAATAGTCGATAAGCCACCAAGCAAAGTTATGCAGCATTCCTTTTAACAGACGAAACCAAAGCAAAAAAATCCTATCAGAAAAAAGGCAGGATTTAGACGAGGTCGAAACAGTCGAGCAAACTTCAACTCAGAAAGCTATAAGAACATCTCCAACAAGCTACGCTCTACACCAAATTTATTGACTTTTAAAAAGGGCCCTTTGACCGATGGCAAGAAGCTCTGTGGAAAATCTGGGACTTACTTCGACGGGACCTGATTCAAGTATCCAGGGCTGTATGACGCTCCCACAGTGCAGTCCTCATGGGGGGAGAAAACGGGGGGGTTCTTCCCGAAATTTGTTGGGGTTCGACAAGGGCCCCCATCCCCATTTTTTTCAACTGTTCCTGGAGAACATCATGCAGGAGGCCCTCCTTTACTTTTAAGACCCAATACAAAAGGAAAGGGCCGTCTGCAATCTTCGATTCGCGACGTATGATCTCATGGGCCCCGTGAAAGAACCCAGGTTCCACCCCCCAGAAATGGGAAAAATCAGCCAAGCCCCCCGGTATGGAGATCAACAGAAAAGAGCAAGTCCTAGTGACGTCCACCCAACCACTCCCAAAACTAAAGATGGGGGCGAGCAAAAGGGGAGGTGGAAACTTTCAAGTCCCTTGGAGCAGTCAACCAAGAAGGCACGAGCACACAAGAGGTGAAGATCAATTGTGGGGCCTTCCCCCCATGACAAAACTGGGAAAGTGTGGAGAAACCACAACTCAGAACCCACAAAAGGGTCGACTCACAAAGCACTCGTACCCCATTGCCCTTGTCAGCTTGAAGTGGACATTTACTGCCGATCTAGAACGTCCATTCAAGCCTTTGAGATGAAGTCCCTAGGGGGGACCCCTGAACCCCCTACAGAGCCCGAAAAAACCAATGATACGTCGGGCAGCAGACGAGAAAATGGTGGCAAAAAAGAACCTTGCTAGATACAGTCAAAAACGGGGGAAAAATGAAATGGTTTGGGCCACCAAAAAGCATAACAGCCTGTCAAGACAGTCCCAGGGGAATGGGGGAAAGGAGAAGGAGGCAGGGAAACCAGAAAAAGTTTTCCCAACATCAAGAGTGGACCGGCCCACTTACCAAACCTCCAAAAGCACCGGGACAAACCCTTTTGGGGTCCACTTGCAGCTCCTTGGGGGGTCCCCCAAGGGTCGTCCCAACCAAGGGATGAGTGGGATGAGCACCATTGTTTAATGCAGTTTTTTTGCTTAGATAGCTAACCCAATATCTTGTTTTGGGTGAAACTAAAGATATCTCTATTTTATTGCTGCTGTAAATCATTAAAAATTGGGGTTAAGATTTTTGCATAGAAAAGAGAGCAGGTCCTTTCAAATCCCACAAATCTTATATCTAGATTCAAAGGGGAAAAAAAAACTGGGGAACACAAAATTCGTACCTGTTTGTTGTGTGTTGGGGAAACCTTTTGGATTGTTTGGTAATCAGGATCGGAAATTGTAGAGGGTTTTTAAGCTTTCAGGGAAAATTGATGACTGCCGATGGCAGCAATGGAGTAATCATATAAAAACATGAAAGATTTCAAATGTACAAAATTATTTAAGTTGCATGATGTAAACCCTTATCTAAATTGATATGGATATACTTTTGAAAAAATTATTCAAAGTTTAGACTGGTGTATCAGATAAAATGTTAAAAAAGTCAGATACAGGAACATGATATTGACCTCAGGTCTATGCCCATTGGGGAAGCAAGCCCCGGGGATAAAAGTACATTTGGTTGTGTTTCAGTTTAGAGGATTTTAGGCAGAATTACTTTCCCTGTAAAAAAAATTAGGAAATTTTTATAGCGTGAATTTTGTAAAAAAAAAAAAAATCGAAGTGCTTGCATCAACTTTCGGATGCAACCCTTAAACAAAAGGCAACAGATTTAAATCCATGCCGCGCGCTCCCCGCGAACGCACGCACACACACACCACACACCCCAAAAACACACACACCACACACAACACAACACCACACACACACACCACACACGGAACAACACTTAGGGTAAAAGATGCGTTAAAATTAGGGACAGATTGTTGGGGGGGGGGGGGATTATGGGGGGAAATAAGTGTTTTTTGAGGGGATTTGAAGAAAATCAATAAAGGGCTTTTGACAAAGTGAAAAGGGAGGTATTCCATGGAGGGCCCAAAAACAGAGAAGGACGACGGCCAACAGTGGTTTTTTTGAATCTGGGGTTCGAAAGCACAAAGTATCTGGGGCTGAAGGGAAGGGATGGAGTGTACATTAAAAACTTTTTACAGAGAAAAAGAGGGGGGGCAGTTTTGTGGAGACATTTGAAAAGGGGGTAGATTTTATAATCCAGTCTTTGTGAAAAACGGGCAACATGAAGAGATCCAAAAGAGGAGTGTGTTTTCAATTTTTTTTTCTTAGGCCAGTCGAGCTGCAGAGTTTGTAGCGTTGAAGAAGGGGATAGATGATGCGGGTGGGCCCAGCCAAAGAGAAACGTAGTCTAAAGAGAAAGAATGAGGAGGGACAAGCTTGGGGAATTGCTCAGGTACAGTACTTGCGAATCGCGCTTATGCGCCGTAATTGATAGAGCAAAAATGGCAAAAAGTTGAGTTAAATATTAAACTGTTAAATTAGTAGACAACCTTTTTTATTTTGGTCTGTTTCTCCGGCATCAATCATCCTAGGTTGTGGGGCAGCCTCATTTTATTTGTTAAAGCTTTCAGAATAAAGAGATTTGTTGCCCCAAGCATTTTTTTTGTACTGTTTTTTTGTTATCAGCAACATGTTGTCATTACTTTCTTTTAACCCCCCCAAATACTAAGCAGTTCGGGGAACCCCCCTTTATGTATGGGCCAAAGGCCCTTTTTGTCAATAAATATTCGAAACCCCCTTTTTCTCCCCTCTCTCTCTCTTTCTCTCTTCTCTCTCTCTCTCTCTCTCTCTCCTCTCTCTCTTCTCCTTTTTCCCCCCCCCCCCCCCCTCTCTCCCTCTCTCTCTCTTTTTCTCTCTTTCTCTCTCTCTCTCTCTCTTCTCTTAAAAAATCTCCCCCCCCTTTTTTTTCCCCTTCCCCCCATGGACCAAAAACTTCAATTTTTTTAAAAAAAAAGCAGTTTACCCCTTTCTCGGCTTTTTTCCCTATCTCTCTACTAAAACTGAAAATAAAACTATTTTTTTTTTTGATGGGTTTTAAAATATAAAATTATGGGGAAATTTTGCTAAAACAAAATCTTATCAAGAACTTGTCAAGAACTTTTTCAACAATTTATTAATAACTATAAAATATTTTGTCAAGAAATTTTAACAACTTTTCAAAAACTTATCAAGAACTTGCCATAAATTATTAACAACTAATACAAGTTTACCCAAAAACCCGCCAAAACCTGCCAAGAACTAGTACAAAAACAAAATTTAAAAACTTTTCAAGAAAAAAAACAAGTCCCACAACAACTGTTAAAATTATCAAACTTTCAAGAACAACAATAATTATTTTAACAAAAAATATTTAAAAAAGTAGACAACATGAAATTTCGATGAACTTTTTTTTGATGACTCTACGGGGTTTTAGCAAAAAGAAATAACAGATGGAAGAGTTACGGATAAAAAGGAGAAGTTGACTTCTGCTGTTGTGGGAAAAAAAGCATTCTTAGGAAAAACAGCTAACAGTTGAAAAGTGCAGCGTTTCACCACAAGCATTAAAAGTATTTTAATAGGAGAATTTTCTTCTTGGAGCAAGAAGTGAAAAGCCCAGGGCAACTGTTTTTGGTTTATGTAAAACAACAAGTAGGGTCTTTAATGTGGACTCAAAAGCTGACTTGGTTTTTACCTCTCACAAACCCTTATTTTTGTCTAGAACGCGGGAGCCCATTTTGGCTGGGGATATGTTTTTTCCCTTTTTTGGCCCCTCTTTTTGGCACCATAGCTGCTAGAAATGTTTAACTTTAAAACATAAAAAATTTTTAACCATATAGAAAAAAATTAAGCACGGGAACCCACAGAAATTCAAACCCAACCCGGAAAGGGCACAGGAGAATGCCAAAAAACCCAAGAAAAACCCCCCCCCTTTTTCACAGTGACAACTGTCCCCAAAAAACCCCTGGGAGAGTTGAAAGTGGCAAAGGTTAGCGGGAAGGGAAATCGCCCAGAAAAAATTAGCAACCAAGCAAAGAAAAAGATCTTTTTCGGGAAAAAATTAGAAAAACGGTTTCCCTAAAAAAAACACAAAAAAAAAGACCCCCAGCACCCCCAAAAAAACAAAAAAATTCATTTCCTTACTTAATATAGGGTTTTATAACAGCTATGGGAATTGGTTTACGCCTTTAAGTTTTGGAGCAAAAAAAACCAGCAAGACAAAAACAACATAAAACAAAACCCAAAAACCCCACAACCAAAAAACCGCAACCACGCCTAAAAAACGGGCATGCCCAACGACCCTTTTCAAGAGGGTTATTAATATTATAAATTTTTTTAATTTATACTTATAGTAAAAATTGAGAACAGAAAGACTGCAGCCCAAATTTGATCAAAAACCCACCCCCCGTGTTAGGGGCAGTTTTAAAGTGTGGGCTTACTATTTTAAAGGAAAAGAGCCTTCTAAAAAGGAACCCTGCTGATTTAGGAAAAAAGACTTTGCCCCCCAATTTTTTTTTTGTTTAAACCCATTTGGGGGTTGAAAACAGCATCCATTGTAAAAAAAGGACTTCCGGGTTTAAAGCGGGGGTTCATTCCAAAAAATTTAGCCCTTTAAAAAGAAAAGGGCTTTTTTAAGTGATTTTTTTTGTTGGTGGGGGCTGTAGTTAACGCACTTGTTTTTTACAGGCACAACTCTTTTTTTCCCTTAAACTTCTTACAGACGAAAAAAAGGAAGAGGCTTTATAAAAGAATAAAAACAACGAACGAGCCCCAGGCAAATAAAAAAACAAAGAATTGCTCAGTTGGGACTTTATTAATGAAAAACGTGAAAAAGGGAAACCTCTCCCAAAAACATTTTCTGATGTTGACGGGGCAATAAAAGGGGAAACCTTTGTGACAGGAAACAAATATCTCCTATTACAAAAGCCACAGTTTCGTGATTTTTAAAAAAACCCCAAATTGAAACCCAGAAAAAGGGGGAGATTGTTTTTTATTTTTGGGGGGCCCATGACAATATTTATTTTTTTTAGCACAAAAAGGGGGGAAACCAATTGGAAATTTTTTTTAAATTTATTATATTAGAACAAGGATCCAAAACTCCCCAAAATTCTACTCCACCCCAAAAAGGGTATGGAAAGGGAACGGGCCCCACTTTTAATAAACTGGATTGGCGGGGAGGAAAAAATTTCCCGGGAAGTACAAAGAAGGGGGCCTGTCAAAACCCAAGCAATTTCAGTTTCTTTTTCCCTGCCCCAAGGCGCATTAATAGACCCCCCCTTAAAATCAACTTAAAACCCAAAAATAAATACTCACCAAATAGACCTTTTTTTATTTTAACCCCTGACACAATCAAAGAAAGGGGAAAAATAAGTATCCCCTTTTCGGGTGGTGGACAATAGCTTCTGGGTAAAAAGATGCGGGAGCCCCTTCTGAAAGAGGCCCCCCCGAACTGCGTTCTTTCCCGGAAAATCATAGGGGGGGCCCATTAAAATATCCCAGAAAATTCAGTTTTTTGGATGATGGTAAAAATTTTTTAAAAGGACCTTTTTAATCACTGTTACTAAAAGCATGGATTTTAAAACAAAAAAAAAAAGGCTTTCCTAGGCAACCCCAGATTTTAAAGCCGGGTTGAAATTTTTTAAAACAAGCTGTTAGCAAAAGACTTTTGAAATATCATACCACCAAAAAATCTTTGACCCCAGCAAAACGAAATACAGAGGGGGAAAGAAGACTCCCCTGTTTTTGGGGAGCAATAAAACTCTGAGAAAACCCTAAAGCCAAATGGGTTTAAAAACCTGGGGACCCCTTTAAAAAAAAGAAAAACAACCCAACACCCAAAAACAAAAACCTTTTCAAAAAAGCAACCACTAATCCCCTTGGGGAAAAAAACCGAGAAAACCTTTTATCCCTCCTGGAAAAGGGCTGAAGCCGCGGAAAGCCCCACAAACGAGCAACAAAACCCCCTCGGGAATAAAGCCCTTTTAGAAATAAAAAAAGTTGGGGAGGGGAAATCCCCTATTTATTTTTTGGTCTTTACCTCACCAAAAGCGGGCTTTTGTTAGAGAGGAGTTTTTAGTTTATGCCACCAAATTTCTGTCCCGTTTTGAAAGGGTTTGTTTTCTTTTTCCCTCAAAAGTAATTGACCTGTTTTGGTCTCATCAAATGTTTTTTGTTACTACAAATTTTAAAGGGGAACATGTTTGAAAACCGGAGGGGGGTGGGACACTCCCCCTCTTTCAACTAAAAAACTCCTAGTATATTTTTTAGAACCCTTTTCTTTTTCCCATAATCAAGTTTTTTTTTTCTATTTTGCTGGCCAAACCTTCAAAGAATGTCAGCACTTTTAAAAGAAAGGGACGGGGCCCTTTTTTAACCACACCATAGAAATTTGATAAAGAGTAAACAACCCCATTGTGAGTTCAATCAAAATTTTTTAAAACTCGTATAAAAAATAAAAAAAAAATAAAAAAAATTTAATTACTTTTTTTTCTCCATTGACCATGGCGTATGAGTGCTCTGGTGAAAAATTATATTCCGTTTTTTTAATCCTGCACAATAAATTGCCCCTTTTTTTTTAACCACTTTTGGTGTTTTTTGGGTGCGGGGTTGAGCAGAGCTTTGGGGTAAAGGGATAAATTTTCTACCTTCAAAACGGGCCCCCTCTTTGTAGTTTTATACTGTTTCCTAGTTTTGCCCCCCCCGGTTTTGCCAACCCCCTTTTTCCCCTTTTTTTATGACCCCCTGCCCTTTGGCAAACGCTTAACCCTTGGCCCTCCCCCAAACCAGATTTTTTTTTGATAATGGGCCCGTTCATCCACCCTTCATTTTTCCCAATTAACTTTTTTTTTTTTACTGATAGAAAGGGACTGTCTTTTTGGATAATCACTTTTGTAATCCCATGACTTATCCCAGCGTTTAGGGTCCTCTCAAGGCCCCTTTGTTTTTATCTTCTGGGGGTTTTAATGAAAAGTCTTTTCCCCTGTGTACAAGCCCCTTTACAGAAAGGAAATTTAGCCTTAAGAAAACCCCTACAAAACTCCCAGCACCCAACAACTTGACAGCCCCAGCACCCCAAAAACCCCAAATAAAATATTTGGTTTTGCTTTTTAAAAAACCCTGCAACTTCTTCTTCATGATGCCATACAGACGGGCCCAGGGAAAATTGCTTTAGTCTTGTACCCTTGGCTTTAAATGTAAGGCTTTTTTTTTTTTTTTTTTTTTGGTTTTTTTTTTCTTTTTTTTCTTTTTGTGACAAATCTAAAAATTTTTTTCTTTTTGGGGGTTTTCTACATTTTTTTACCAAGAAACGGGTTTTTTCAGGGCTTGAAGAAACCTTTTTTCTGATGCACCCATTGCCCCCGGGCCTCAGCAGGGGTTCTTCATGATGTAGGGTTTTCATAAATTTGCTGGGGGTCAAACACAATGATACAATAAACCCGTAGAAAGAAAAAACCTTTTTGCCTTGGGTTTAAAAACTGTAGCGTCTGTAAAAAAAAAAACCCTATTGCTTTTTGGGCTTTTAATTTTGGAAAACAAGCTTTGGGGGTTTCTTTTGGAATTTTTTTACCCTTTTTCCTGCAGCCTTTGGGGTACCCATTGTAAAACATCAGTATTTTCATGGGGATGGGACAAAAATTTTAATTCTAAACCCACCCCTTTTGCTTGATCGGGCCCCCCTTTTTGTGACAACGTTTTTTTAAAAACCCTCATAAAAAAACCCAAAAGGGGCCCTTTAAAACAACTAAAAATTTCTTAGGGGAAAGGGGACTGAATTTTTGGCCCCACCCCTTTACAATTGTTTGCCCCCCCAATACTAAAATGTATTTTAAAAAAGTTTTGGGGTTTTGGAAAACCTTAGTCTTCTAAATTTTTGTTTTTGGGGCCTTTTAAAAAATTTTTGTGTGATGCCAAAATAAATGAAAACCAAACCAACCATCCTTTTTTAAAAACTTTTGGAGCTTTGGCCCAGGTCGACAGAAAATAAATTTTGAAACCCCATTTAAAATTTCAAAAAAAGCTTTCCCAAAGACTTTCCCCTGGTGCTGTGATATAATGTAATGGGTCTAGACCTTTTAATTTGTTTTCATGCCGGTTTTTCCTGTAGTTTTTCAAAAGGGCATCAGCAAGCAAACATGCCCCTCACAAAAGATTTCGGGGTCATGGTAAATCGCCCATCGTCCCCCGACACTGCATCTTTTTCCATCCCATGAGCATGCGATTTTCATCATCACTGATTTTCCCTTTTCCCCTCAGTCCCCTTTTGAAGAAAAACTTCTTTTTTGGGGGCAAACTCTTCCTTTATCAAAACCTTTCCCCCTGATCCTGGACTCAAAAGGGTAGACGCCCTTTTTTTCCAAAAAGTTTGGGTCGAAGTATTTTTTTTGAAAAAAAGCAAGTTCGTGGGGGAAACAAAGGGCTCTAGAATCCCATCAATTTGTGCAGAATCAAAAAAAGGATAACCGTGGGTCAGCCCTGCGCAGGGTATTTTAAAGGGAAAAAAACAGGTACTTCTTGAAAGAAAGTGCCCAATTTCAGTAAGCCTTTTACTCATCAGTTTTCTGCCTGCATAATTTTGGTTGAGTCGTTTGCCTCTTTGACCCGTGGAAAAAACTGGGAAACTTCCAGGGTTTTTTGGGGTCTACTTTTTAAATTTTAAAATTTTTTTCTTACAAATTTCTGCTCCAAAAAACTTACCACTGATTGGCTTTATCTCTGACTGTGTGATTTTCTGGGCCCTGCGGGGTTAATAAATTTTAAACCCCAAAAACCCGCAATGTGGGCAGAACATTTTGCCCTGGTTTTTCATCAAACATAAAAGACTCTTGTAGGTTTTAAACGGGTTTAAAAAAAAGTGGGTTTTTATTCCCCTTTCATGTGTTTCAAGAGAAAGCTTTTGCCCCCTGGTTTCCCGATACAAGAAAGGCCTGAGTGTGCACCATCCCCTTTTAAAAAATAACATAAGCAAAGGGAAAAAGATTTGATGTTACTGGGGTAAGAAAATTTTTGGGAAATTTTTTCGTGCCCCTTTCCCCCGGGAGGCACTATATGAACTCAAAAATCGGGATACAAAAACCTAGGGACTCTTTTTGGGAGGGTTTTTTTTTGTTTTTGAAGTAAACCCGCCCCCCTGGCTTTGGGGGTTACCAAATTTAGTGATTTTTCCCGGGCTTTACTCTTACAATGTTTTCTGTGTTTGTCTGCTGGCCCCTTTTTTAAAGGGAAATGAACCAACAAACGTCTGCAAAAAATCTTTTTTGTTTTGGGGTTTTTTGTTTTTCGTGCCATTATCTTTCCCCATTTTTTCAATGATGATTAAAAATAAATGGTTTTTAAAAACTCACTGCAAGAGTTTTAAAAATGGTTTTTTTAAAAAAGGGTTACCTATTGGGGGGGGACCTTTTTTTTTAGAATTTCCCAAGTGGTCCCCTTTAACCCCCTGGTCCGTAGGGGGGCCCCATCTTCCCGTTTGGGGGGGGGGGGGGCCCCATTTACCCCTGATGGGGGGGGTTTTTTCCTCAAACTTGTCCCAAAGCTCCAAAGCCACAGGAAAGTCTTTCCCGTGAAGTCAAAACTTGTTTACGATTTTTCAAGGGTAGTTTGAAACTTTCTCTGCAAATTTTTTTAAAACATGAAAAAGCCCAGCCAGCCCACACCCTAAAAAACTTGTCATCTTTTTTTCGAATTTTTCGCACAGACGTTTTGCTAAAAAATCTGGTGGGAAGGGGAAAAAATTTTCTTCTTAAACCCAAAAAGGGGGGTGAAACTTTGTTTGCGGGTTTTTCTATGCAAAGAACCCTTAACCCCAAATGTCTATCCCTGTCCCCCCATTTTTCCCCCCCGTTTTCCCGAAAAATTGTTCGGGGAATTTTCGGGATCATTCAAATTGGGCCCCTTTTTTTGTTAGCTCTTCAAAAAGAGTTTTTAGGCCCTTTTTGTGTTTTGAAAACCCTGAAAAATTTTTTTTGGGTTTGCCCCTTTGGGTTTTCCCCTGTTGTAAAAAAATTTCACAAAACCCAAATGCCCAAATGGTGGAAACCTTTTGTTTAGGGGGTCCCGGGGTTTGTGCGATTGCAACTTGAAACTTTGGAAAACCCCTTTTGGCCCTTTGTAACATTTTTGCTCATTGTCCCGAAACACTTTGTCCATCGGCCTCAAAAATAAAAAAATTTTAACTCATAAAGTAAAAAAAAAAAAAATTAATTAATTAATTGCTTCTTTTTCCTTTTTTTTTTTTTGGCCCGCGTATGAAGAAAATGAATCTACCGCAGGTAATTCCCAGCCCTTAATAAGTACTCAGTTTTCCTTTAAAAAAACAAATGTCCTTTTGGGCCCCAACAATACCCCTTTTTTTTTTATTCCTTTTTTTTGAGTCAATGTCCACAGGGATTGCTTTGTGTTGTTTGTTCTGGAGGTTTGAAATTTTTACGCTTGTAAATCATCGTTTGTCCCTCCTGAAAACGCTTTTAAAATTTCCCCCTTCTGATATTTGGGAATCTGTTAAAAGGGTTTGCTAAAAAATGACCCGAATGAGCTTAGCTTGGCTAATGTCAAGCAACAACGGGATCTTTTTTTTCTGTTTTAAAGAACAACCTTTTGGAAAAAAACTGATGTGACAAATGAACAGGCTCCCCGGTTATTGAAACAGGCCCCAAAACTAAATTTAGCAGGACAAACCCAAACCCCCTAAACCAAGAGAGCAAAGCCCGTTTTCCGCTGCGGCCCCGTTGACCCGTGTTGTGTACCTGTAGAAAAGAACCTTTTAACCTATCCGGGAATTTTTTTTTACTTTTCTAGTTTGGGGCCCCAATGTCAAAGCTGGGATCTGTGTAATTTTTTTCAAAAGAAGGTTTTAGCATTATCATTAAGAGGTTTTAGGATTTTGGTGCACTAGGAACTTTAGGTTTTTTTTGCGGTCGTATCTTTTCTTAAAACCCGTTTTTAAAAAAAAAGTTTGGGAAAATTTTTTTTTGGTTTTTTATTCAGTAAAATCTTGTAAAATTATGTTGGGCCCTAACAACACTGTGAAAAAGACTGCAATGAGGTTTTTAAGGGGGTGTAGATTGAGGGATGCTTAAAAGTGTCAGCCTTTTGGGGGGTCTAGGGGCAAGTTGAAATTTTTACGGAAAATTTTTCCCCTTTAATTTCATTGTCACCGCCGCTGTTTTCCCAATAGCAAAAA
The DNA here is from genome assembly GCA_028751875.1 of Rapana venosa. Lineage (NCBI taxonomy): Eukaryota > Metazoa > Mollusca > Gastropoda > Neogastropoda > Muricidae > Rapana > Rapana venosa. The sequence continues at coordinate 42,457,967 of CM054143.1, forward strand.
ACAAAACTGAGGGCCCTCAACGCCGAGGCTTTCCCGTTAATAGTAACCCCTTCCCCCTGAACAAAAATAGCTCTTTCTTTTTCCCTTTCAACCAAACAAACACCAAAAGGGGTACTGATCATCCCGAAAGGAATTTTGGAAAGGGAAACGTACAATTTTGGGTTTAGGTTTTTTTGTAAAGATCTTTTTCCCATTAACAAGTAACGGGGCTTATTTTTGTTTTTGCCTTTTTATCCTACTTCAATTTTTGTTTGGCTGATTGAAAGGGTAGTGCTATGTTTTCTGGTCCAGCATTTTGGGTTTTTCGGAAAATTCTGGGCAGGGGCATAGAGAGTGTATGGGGCTTTTAAAAATCAAACTTTTATCGCCAGTTTGGGTCTTTTGGGTTTTAAGTGCCCTTTTTTAGCCTTTTTATGTTACTTTGTAAGTAAAAACATTGCTAATTTCGCTCCCAAAATTACGAACTGTTCAAGTTTAGGAAAAAACCCAGGTTTCTTAGCTTCTTTTATTGCTTTCGCTTGTATATCCATCAATTTTTGTACTCAAAAGCCCTAAAAAATTCACCCAAAACCCCCCCATTCTTATTTAACTCTTGTACTCAACCCAAAATCTTTTTTTGCCAATAGTTGGGCATGTTTCAGGTGCTTTTTATTACCGGCCCGGGGTGGACATTTGGGTTTTTATGTTTTATTAAATATTTTTTAATTTTTTTCTAATGTAATATGGGAAATTTTTTTTCAAATCAACTGTTCTTTTTGGGGGCATCTTTTATTGTTTTTTACAGAGTGTTTCATGGAAAACCTTCTTCCCAGCTCTTTTAATTTAAGTGTAGTAAAACTTTTTGGCTGTGTTTTAAGTTTCATTTTTCTCTGGGTGGAAGGGTTTTACAGTAGATCCGAAGGGGCTGATGAGGGAAAAAAGCCTTCCCTCAAACCCCTTTGGGTTTTTTGGGTTTTTTTAAAATGAGACAAGTGTTTCAAAAAACAAAGGTTTTTCTGCCAAGTCAATGGGTCCAAACCCCAAAGGTTTTTTCCCCCACCCTATCACCACCACCAACAAAGGGCACCTTTTTCCCCACCATCTTTTTTTAAACCCTGATTCTAAAAATTTGGGTTCCCGGGAAAACCCAAACATTTCTGCCAAAAACGTTGGGGGCATATTTTATAGGGAAGGTGGGGTAAGTTACTCTTAGCTAAACTTGGTTGAGGGTTTTGGGGCCCTGATAAAAGCTGGAAAGAAGGGAAACTCTTTTTCCCCGTGTGCAGAAATCAAATAACTTTTTTTTGGCAAGTAAAAATTTTTTAAAAATTTTTTCTAGGATCATAAATTTTTTTAATTTCCCGTTGTTTTTTGCTGTCAATGTTTGTCCCCTGATTTCTTTGTAGAAGACCTCGTGCCCAAAGGGAACTGTTTTTTTGTTGACAAACGGGGGTTTTCAATAAAATGGTAAATTTTAAAAAGGGACACCTGAACTGGATCTTTTTTATGTTAAAAAAACATTTTATCTACTATAGAATAATAATTTATTAAAAAATAATAAAAGATGCCCCAAAAAACGAGGCTGGATCTCCCCATAACCCAAAGAAATATTCCTTTAAAAAGCCCAATGTTGCTGTGTTTAGAGACATTGATCTTCGAAAGAAAAAAATTTCCCCCAAAACCCCCTGAAATCTACTTAAACCCCCCCAATTAAGGGTGAAGCCACTGCGGGAAAACATGGTTTTCTAATCCCAAACAGTTCATTTAAAACCCCCTTTTAAAATTTTTTTTATCCATGTGCAACCCACAGGCTTTTGGTGTTTTTTTCCCTTTGCTGACCCCATTTAAACCCTCCAAACCAGTTAGTAAAGTCCCGGGGTAAAAAGGGTTTTATGTGTTCTATCAGGGGCAGGCTTTGTTATCTGAGCTGGAGGGCCCCCCTGGGCCCCCTTAGCCCAAATTCAATCCCTTTAATAGTAAGGGTTAACATGAAGGGTAAGAGGGCTGTGCAATGGTTTTAAAATTTATTTTTAAGACGCATTTAGGGCAAAAACAGGGAACCCAAAAAACATTTGGGGTTGGGGGGGCCTGTATTTGGGGGGGGGAGAAAAAAGGAAAAGTATAACAAAGACCTGGGGGCCCCCCTATAAACTTTCTCACCAGGGAAAAAAATCTATACACTTAGGTTCAATAAAAAGCAAGAGCATGTCAATGCATGGACAATTTTTATTCCCTTTATAAGATGAAGGGTTAACAAGACCAGGGTTTGAGAGGGGTTTAAAAAAACCTGTTCGACCCATGTGTGGTGCTTGCTTGGTTTACAGGGACAGCCCAAAATTTAAAAATTATTGGGGCACCGGGTTTATGACAAAAAGCAGTTTTAACAAAAACTTGAAGACAGTATTAACTCGGGGGCCCTTTAAACCACCATCAAAACCATCAAGGGATTTTCAAGATGTTTTTTCACTATGCCCGGGCTAAGGAAAAACCTTTTCTAAGGAAAATGGTTTATAAAATGCTGCCTTCCCAAAAATGCGTTACAAATTCCAAAAAATTAAAACTACAAAAAAACAATTTTTTTTTAGCTGGGTGATGGGCAGCTTTGGAAAAAATTTAAAGTGTAAACAATACACCAGCCGCAAACAGTTTGTATCAGTAGCATCAGAAGCAAAAGGGGTACTAACCAAAACCGACAAACAAGGGAAAAAAACCCCACCACCACCTCGAGCAAACAAAAAAAAAATTTAAATTTAAAATTTCCCCCTTTTAAGAGGGCAGTCCCCCTAAATGAAATAATGCTTTAACAAGTATACTTTTTTAAAAACGGCCCCTTTCTTTTTCTTTATTTGAAAGAAGAAAAACCCAAAAAACAAAAACCATTAAAAACCCGAAAAAATTTTGCCATAAAAACCCAACCCAAATTTACCCGCGGGTTAATAGCCAGGAACAACAGAAACCCAATTAAAACCAGGGAAGGGGCGTGCCAACTTTGTAGGCAATTTTTTTAAAAAAGGTTTTGCTAAGTGACTGAGTTTTTTCCTAACCCGGGCCGTTCCTTTGTTGGGGGCGGGAAGGGGGTGGGGTGATTGGGGGGTGGCCGGTTAAAAGGGGGGCTTTTCCCTTTAGCGTATAAAGTATGGGTAAAACGAAACCCCAAAGCGTAAATTTTTTTCTGACAAGTGTTATGCTTTGCTCGCGAAACAGTGGGAAAAGATTCCCCTTTTTTCCCCTTTTGGGGTTTTGTTTTTTTATAAAAGAATGCAGTGGATTGTTTTTTTATTCTGCAACCTGAGATTGTTTGTGTTGTTTTATTGGTTTAAAACCCCTAATCTTCTTTGGGTTCAATTTTCAGATTATTTGACGCTGTTGATTCTTTCTTTTCTTTTCCCGGGCAAGGGTTCCCCCATCAAACTGCTTCTGCTAGCTTTTTTCTTTTTTTAGTTTTTAAAGTGCGAGTCTACATCACCACTTTTTCCCTTAAAATTTATTTATCAGTTTTTGCCTCTAATTTCTCGGGATGCTTATTGAGCCCCAAATTTTTTCTCCATTTGGGTTTGGGGGTTTTTTTATTTATTTTTTTTCAGTTTCTGTGTCTTTTTTTGCTTGTTTTGAAGCTAGGGTTTTCCAATCTTAAAAAGTTTTTATTGTTTTGTTTGCCGAAATGGGGCTAGGGCTTCAATGGAAAAACTTTCAATGTTTTTTTGGGGAGGTTTTGTTCAGCTTTTTTTAGTTGTGCAAAAAACTTGGGTACCCTCCCGGGTTAAATATAGGGAGTCAGTGCCCTCACAATACCAAATTTTTTCTGATAGCAAAACTTAGTCCCCCTTTGAGTGTTTTTTTGCTAAAAAATGATTTGGGGGGTTTTTTTTCTTTTTTAAAAAAAAACCTTTTGTCCGGTGTCAGTTTTTCCGCATACAGATTGTCCTTTTTTTGTCCCTAACAAGTCAGTAAAGGTCCCTATTAAATTCTGGGGTTGGTTGCCCAAAAATTGTGTAAAATCTTTAATTCCCCGCTTTCCTTTTTAATTCTCTTTGAAATGAAAGCAAAGGGGCTACCCGATGCTGCTGCTTTCCAAACCCCTAAAAACACTTTGGGGTAAACCCCATCATCCCCTTTATATCATAGTCTTCCATTATTCTGTTATTGTTTTTTTATTTTGCTACTTATAGAAAAAAAGATGGCGCAACAAACATTTGGAGCAATCCTTGATCCATACAGATGTTTAAAAGATAACATCTAAATATGCATTGTGGGTTGACTTAAGATCAACAGATGATGATAAGCTGCATGGTTCAGGAAGACACATTGAAAACGGCTCAGAAGGAATAACTATACAAATAGAGAAAGAGCAAGAAAATGATGAGCCCATAAAAATATATCTATTTGTAGTGATGGATGCACAGAAGGAAACAGACTAAAAGAAGTTGTTTACTAATGGACCAGCTAAGTTTTCTACCAAAAGAAGCACACTGCTCTCTAATATGCGGGCAGACTGGCTGTGGCAAGACTGTATTTGTTTTAGATTTATTACAAACAGTGTACAAAAATCATTTCGAGTTCATTGTTATATTCTGTCCAACACTGCACAACAATAAAACATACAGAGAGAGAAAATTTATTTGGACAGATGAGAATATAATTATTGTTAATCCCTCTGACAGGCTAAGCGAGTGTTTAGAATACTATTACAGGCTGTTTGAAAATAGGCAGACCCTTTTCTTAATAGACGACTGTTCAGTAGAGCGTGACATTGTTAAGAAAAGGAATAGTTTGTCTAAGCTTGCTTTCAGTGGGAGACATGCACAGATATCTGTTTGGTTGCTGACACAAAAATATAATAGCATATTAAAAGATTACTGTGAACAAATCAAAGTCGTAATTTTTCACATGAAAGACAGAGATGGGTTTAATAATTGCCTTCAGGAGAATGATGTTATTACAGACGGACAAGAAAGAGAAAGAATAAAACTAAAACTGAGAAGCTCAAAGCATAGTAAACTAATACTCAAAACAGATCAGCCGACTAAATACTGTGTAGTGTAAAACCCAATAGCTTATTTTTTAAACACACACACAAGAACATGCAGACAGTCAGACTTACAACATACACACACATACACTCTCACACACAACCACACATTATACATATATATCAATGTCCTGTGCTCTCAGCGGTAGGCCTACTGCTGTGTTGTATTGGCAACATGCCAAAATCTTTTTTTAGCAAATGGTAAGTGCTTAAGTATTGCGTCATCAGATAGGAAGGTTTATATTTATTAATTTTCACTCTTTCTATGGCCCTTTGGGGCAGCCCAGTGGGGAAGTCGGAATGCCTTACACTGGTAAAAACTCCAAATAAGATGATTTATGGTGATTTGGGGAGATATCCTCTATATGTCAATTATTGTGTTTCTGCATTGCGATATTGGTTTAGGCTGTTACAAATGGAAACTAAAAGACTACCCTACAAGGCTTATCAGATGTTGCTTAACCTAGATAGAACTGGGACGAACTGCTGGGTAACAAAAGTAAGAGAAATTTTATGTCAGACAGGTTTTCAGTTTGTCTGGGTGCAGCAAGGCGTTGGGGATGTTAAAGCTTTCTTATGTCTATTTAAGCAGAGACTTGTTGACACCTTTATACAAGAGTGGTTTTCCACAATTGAAGATCGCAATAGATATAATGACTATAGATCATTTAAAACAATTTTTTGAAAGAGAAAAATACATTAATGATATTGATACCTACTGCTTTAGGGTTGCTGTGTCTCAAATAAGATTTAATGTCCTGCCACTAAATGCAAATGTGCATCGTTACAGCGATTCTCTGCAAAACAAAAACTGTCCTTTTTGTGTGTCAGTCACCGAAGACGAACAGCATTTTCTCTTTGATTGTCCCATGTATTCGGATCTTAGAATTAAATTCTTGGGTAATTTAGCTAAAGTTCCCATCCATATGTTGCTGCAAGTGTCAAACATTCACAAGATGCACAGTGTCTCCCGATGTGTCTTCCACTCAGTTAACAGAAGAAAGAGATGTATTATACAATTTAACATGTTATTGAGGTTGTTTTGTGAGCTTGGCTGATTTATTAATATTTTTCCCTTCTGATAGTGCACTCGAGATGTCTTGAATTTACATCCTGGGTCAAGCACAGGTTTATGTTGCACGATGTTAGTTTATTTTCAATGTAATTTTGGTTTCAATGTTCCATGCCAATTTTTCTGTTTCTAAGTTTGGATCATTTTATGTTTGAAATTTAGCAACATGTTCCTGTAGTACTATACCCATTTCCCCAGCTGATTATATTGTAGACTAGGGCCGAAGTACCATTAAATCGCTTCAAAGTTCTCTCTCTGAGGGATGATGCAGAGATTGCAGGGTAGTCTGACGATGATGGGATATTGATGATGATGTCAATAATGTTGATGATGATTAGGTAGATGTTGAATATAGTGATGATGATATGGATGTTGAAGATGGTGAAGTAGAGGTTGAGGTTTATGATGGTGACAATTATGTAAGTATTGATGGGGTTGATGTTGATGTAGTTGATTAAAATGGTGATGATGTTACAGATGGGGAAGACGAGAATGTGTGTGTGTGTGTGTGTGTGTGTGTGCGTGTGTGTGAAAAAATGAAAATGAAAAAATATTTTTTCTTTCTATTATTTATCTATTTATTTTTGAAAGGACGATTATGATGTAGATGTTTAGGAGGAGGATGGCGATGATGATGGAAATGTTGAAGGTGATGTTGATGTAGATGTTGAGGGTGACGATGGTGGTGATGGCAACGATGGCGTGGTTGTTGAAGGTGATAGTGGTGGCGGTAACTATGATGGAAATGTCAAAGATGAAAATGATGACAATGATGTATATATTGAAGATAACAATGGAAACGATGATGAAGATGATGATTATGACCATGATGCAGAGATTGAAGATGATAATCGTGACGAAAATGACTATACAGTTGTAGAAGATGGTGATAGCGTAGATGATGAAGATGATGATGTTGATAATGATGATGTAGAAGATGAAAGTAATGATGGTTATGTTGATATACTGGCTGCAGCTGCTGCTATAGGTAATGAAGATGCTGATGGTGATGATTATGTAAATGCTAAAGATGATGATGGGGATGATGATGACTAGAAGATATTGGGAGTAATCCTGTATGCTTGCAGAATTGAAAATGGGAAATGGATATAAATGTTTTCTGCTATGTCTTCCTCCCCCCTTCCCCAAACATGTTTTGTATAGTGGCCCAAGGCCGAAGTACAATAAAACCTTTTCAGTGTTCAGTGTTCAGTGTTCTCTCTCTCTCTCTCTCTCTCTCTCTCTCTCCTCTCTCTCTCTCTCTCTCTCTCTCTCTCTCTCTCTCTCTCTCTCTCTCTCTCCTCTCTTCAAAGCTGGTTCGAAATCTGAACCTTCAGCATGATCACTTCAACCCTTTTGACAAGAAACAGCTTTTTCTGCGTGTTCACAACAACATCCAGTATTACCATGAGCAGTTTCAATTGACTGGTAGTTATACATAGAACTATGGCGGGGGAGGGGGCGGAACGTTGTACTTGAAAACAGTAAAATGTCAGGGTAAAAGAGTTCCTACAGCCTATCCAGTCGTTGGGGAGCAGCAGCCTCAGCTTCTGCAGGGGCCAGCATTTTGAGGGATTGGCGGCGTCCATCTCCTCTCCCTAGCTGCTTTCTTTACCTTCCCTGTCCCTACAGAGGGTAGGTACCCATTTACAGCTGGGTGAACTGGGCGACTGCACTGAAGCCAAGGCGCACAAACAGTCAGTCACCCATCGGAGAGATACCCACGCTCAGCTCTGTTTATCTTTCACTTGGGGAGAGCAAGTGCTGAGACCACTGAGCTGTCTTGTACCCTAGTGGAAAATACAGGGGAAAAAAAAGGAGGATGTGTTGTCTTATTTCAGATCACCAACATCCTGACGTCATTTTACGGGTTGGGAAACACAACAACTACTCCTGCTTATCTTTCTATTCATTATAATAACATGGGCTACAAGTGTTCTTTCCAGAAAGAACGCATTCTTAAACATCGCATTTTCAACAACAAATGTGAGAGTTTTTTCTTTTTTTATATATGTTTGAGTCCTACATTGGCGTGTGTGTGAGTGTGTGTGTGTGTGTGTGTTTGTGTGTTTGTGCGTGCGTGTGTGTGTGTTGTGTGTGTGTGTGTGTGTGTGTGTTGTGTGTGTTGTGTGTGTGTGTGTGTGGTTTTTGTGTTGTGTGGTTTATGTGTGAGTGTGTGTTTGGTGCGTGTGTGCGTGCACGCGTAAATCAGAAATTTATATGTCTAAACCAGTCAATGGTTTTTATTCATTGTACTCCTACATTGGTGTGTGTGTATGTGTGTGCATGCCTGCGTATGTGTGTGTTTGTGTGTGTGAGATACTTTTATTTGAAGTTATCTTGGAATGTTTATACCAATATGAAATACAGCTTTTTTGTGGCTTTCGAGATAATGATACGTATTATAAGTATCTGGATTATTCCTAACTACAAAGTTGAAAATGTCTCGATTTATCAGTATCTGCATTATTCCTAACGACAAACTTGAAAATGTCTCGCATTATTCCTAACTACAAAGTTGAAAATGTCTTGATTTATCAGTATCTGCATCATTCCTAACTACAAACTTGAAAATGTCCCGAATTATATGTATCTCCATTATTCATAACTACAAAATCGAACTTGTCTCGAATTATAAAAATCTGATTATTCATAATTACAAAATTGAAAATGTCTCCAAATTATAAGTATCTACATTTACTCATAGCTACAAAATTGAAAATGTCTCGAATTATCAGTATCTGGATTATTCCTAACTACAAAGTTGAAAATGTCTCGAATTATAAGTATCTGCATTATTCCTAACTACAAAGTTGAAAATGTCTCGAATTATAAGTACCTGGGAACTGGTTTTGATCACAAGTTAAACATGGAAGCTGAAGATACTAAAAAAGGACAATAACGGGGATATTTTCTTAGCAAGCTTAACTAAGTTTTTGTTGATAAAAAACCTCTTTATTTGTCTTTTGTAGAGAGCGTCCTTAGCTATTGCTTTCATTTGTTGGTATTATAGCCCAAGTGTTCCCAATAGAAATGGTCTTTAAGATAGGTGTGAGAATCTGCTCAGAAATATTTGGAGAAGAACAAAGAGATCTCAAGTTGTTATGCAATCAACAGCATATGGCACGGCAACTGCCATCTTGGCCGATCCTCCCCATGCTCTGTGTTCAGAATGGCAATCGTTGCCTGCACAACGCCATTTTCAGAGCCTCATCTGCTTAACAGCAAGAAAAGAAATTCCTTTGCTCCAGAAGGCACTGGAATTGTAAATTCACAATGATATTAATCATCCAGTCATATTTCTGAGTATGTGCGCGCACGCGCGCGCACGCGTGTATGTGTGCGTTGTGTGTGTAAATGCGTGTGTGTGTGTGTGTGTTTTGTGTGTGTGTGTGTGTGTGTTTTGCGCGGGCGCACTTTGCGCGAGCGCTCAAACTAAAAATTGTATGTATGTTTTTTAAAATTATTATTTAGGATGATTCTTTCATATGTGTATACACACATATTTATTCATCATTGTCAAGTTCATATCATTATGCTTTTGACAGTATATGTCTGTACTGCATTGTGTGCCTGAACTGGGTGTGGTGTGTGTGTGTGTGTATGTGTGTGTGTATGTGTGTATGTGTGTGAGCATGTGTGTGTGTGTGCAGGTATACCTGACACAGTAGTCAGTTCGGCAGCAGTACTGACCAGAGCTTCCCTGACCAGCATGCTGGGGGCCATACTGCTGCTGCTGCAGTGTCTGTGACTGAGGCCTGGGGCAGCTGTGCAGCCTTCAGGTCTGTTCTCTGGACAGTTGGGGGCTGGTGGTGAGAGGGATGCTGTGTACAGGAAATACAACCCAGGAACAACAGCGTATTTTTAAAAACCCACACAACTTAATGTAAGCAGTGGATGATATGAGATTATGCTGAAGAGCCTGATGCAATAGTCAGTGCTAGCGGAGAGTGGAAACATTCATATTGCTTAACGATTTTGCTCTTGAATGTTGTCTTTGTACAAGACTTCTATAGTGTACATGATGTTTAAACATTTTAGAGTTGTGTAGTTGTATAGCATTCTGTTAAGTCGCAACAGTTGTTTAGTGGTGTTTTCTTTAACTTGTTATTTTAAGTTGCAAGCATTGTTTGTTGGTTTTTGTTCAGAAAGAGTTAAGCTGTTGCTTATTGTTAATTGGTGTTGTGCTCAATTGAAATGTCGATTACTAACAACCATTGGATTTCGGTTATGTTTTGTTAGTAAGTCAATAGTACACAGTGTTTTTCTCCATGTTTGATCATTATTAAGAAATCTCTTTTCTACAGTTAAGTTATGCTGTTTTCTGTGTTTACTAAAAGTTGAATCGTTTCATTTGATTTACATGTGGTACGTGTATGTGCACATACAATTTGTCACATCCAAAGGGAATAGATTTTTCTTGCCTCATGGTCTTGTGTATAACTTGCCAAGGGTGTTGACAATCAGTCCATCTTGAATTTTGTGTGTGGTTGAGGAAAATAAAGTGCTGTATTCCTACTTTCTAGGAATCTTTTATTAACTAGACAGCTTGTCATGTCTAACGGAAGACATTAACAAGACTGAATGTTGGGTCAAGGTGTACTCTTCTCTCTTACAAACTTTTGTATGGGGAAAGTTATTTAAAATTTGCAGCTTGGGGGAAAGT
>CM054143.1:42469212-42486712 GCA_028751875.1 Rapana venosa
TCTTGTCTTTCGGTCTGTCTGTCTTTGGGTCTGTCTGTCTGTCTGTCTCGGTCTGTCTGTCTTTCGGTCTGTCTGTCTTGGTCTGTCTGTCTGTCTCGGTCTGTCTGTCTGTCTCGGTCTGTCTGTCTCGGTCTGCCTGTCTTTCGGTCTGTCTGTCTTAGTCTGTCTGTCTTTCAGTCTGTCTGTCTTTTTGCCTGTCTGTCTCGGTCTGTCTGTCTTTCGGTCTGTCTGTCTCGGTCTGTCTGTCTTTCGGTCTGTCTGTCTCGGTCTGTCTGTCTTTCGGTCTGTCTGTCAGTCTGTCTGTCTTTCAGTCTGTCTGTCTGTCTGTCTCGGTCTGTCTGTCTTTCGGTCTGTCTGTCTTTTTGCCTGTCTGTATATCTCGGTCGGTCTGTGATAATTATTGGTGGTCTTCATTAAATCCTCTCTCGGCCTCTGTCTGTCTGTCTGTCTCTCTTTCTCCATTAACAATTGCATCCAAGAATAGTAAAGGCAAAAGAGAGACAAACAGGCAGAGAGACAGACAGACCGAGACAGAGAGGGAGACAGACAGACAGACAGAGATAAAATTTGCAGACAATGAAAAAAAATGTTTCTTGAAAGAAAGAAAGTGAGAACTATTGGATCTGTTGAAACCTGCTGTATTCTGGTGACCACCAAACAGAAAAGATAGCCCCCTTTTTTGCCGCTCCATACAAAGTCTGAAAAGAAAACATTTCAAAATGAAACAGGTCTATTCAGTAAAACAAAGGTAACGATAAAGCGTGTGTGTGTATGTGTGCGTGTGTGCGTGCGTGTGTGTGTGTGTGTGTGTGTGTGTGTGTGTGTGTGTGTAAAGTATTTCTTGTACACACACTCACGCACACACACACACACTCACGCACGCACACACAAATATGAACTCTTAAATAGTTTATATATATATCCAAAAGACTAGCACTCAGACCACTACTCGTGGTCTAATGGATAGGGAAAAAGCTTTGGACCCAAAGGGGAATCAAACCACCGCACACTTACAATCTGGACGTGTGTGTGTATGGATCGGTGGTCTAGAGGTAACGCACCTGCCTTAAAAGCGAAAAAAGTCCGGGTCGGAAGTGTGCGGTGGCTTGATTCCCCTTTGGGCCCAAAACTTTTCCCCCATCCATTAGACCACGAGTGGTGGTCTGAGTGCTAGTCTTTCGGTTGAGACGATAAACCGAGGTCCTGTGTGTTACACAAAATTACTTAGCGCCCGTAAAAGAACCCACGGCAACAAGAGAGTTATCCCTGGCATAATTCTGTAGAAAAAAAAAACACTCGGAAAGAGAAACAAATACAGTTGAATATATCAATGGGTGGTGCTGGTCTTGTGGCGACACGCTTTCCCCGAGGGTGGGAGCAGCCCGAATTTCACGCAGAGAAATCTGTCGTGGCTTAGAGTGATATGAAAATGAAAAATATATGATGAAAACCACACCAAGGAAATTGGTCATTCCTGATCTGCTCGGAGCAAAAAAACAGTGACCTCAAACTTAATTGATTTAGGTTTCGTATTTATTCCTTCAAAAGAAAGTGGGGTGAAAACCCCCCACCATTAATTCAATCGTGTATTGTGAAGAAGGCAGCATCAGTTGGACTGTGTGCAGGGTCAGTGTGTGTATCTCAACTGTTATGTTCTGTTCCTTCTGCATTTTCTCTCTCTTATTCTCATTTAGGAGAAGAAACAAAGCATATCAATTTTTTTAAAAAGATATGCAACAACATTTATTGTCCAGTTACGTGTAGAAACATGTCTGTCGACTGTACTGTACAACGTAGAAAAAAACCTGTCATTAAAAATGTCCATAGAGCTCCTTATAACATGTTCATGTATTTCTAAATACCGTCTTTTCACACCAGCACTCTACTATTTCAGGATTCCATTTATCTATTTTGTTTCGAAAATAATGGAATAAGCACTCATGTGCTTTATTTAAAATCCAGTTCCCGTGTGTATGGAGTTTTGTACATTTTGTTATCCGTTCCCACCGGCACACAATGGCCTACTCTTCCGAAAATCCATTGAAACACACACACACACACACACACACGCACGCGCGCGCGCAAGCACGCACGCACCACCTACATCTACTCAAGCACGCATGCATGTAGCCACCCGCAAACATACACGCAGGCAAAATAGACGACATGATTAATGAAGAAGGAGAAATTAATTCCCTTCCAAGAAAATGTTGGGGAAAGTTGCGCACAGCATTCTGAACTATATGACACAGTCCAGTGTGCTTTCTAAGGGGACGGGATAGCTCAGTGGTCAGAGCACTCGCTTTCCCCCAGCTTAGGTTAAGCAGCGTCGAGCGTGGTTACCACTTGGATGAGTGACCGTTTGCGCGCCTTGGCTTCAGTACAGTTCCCCTAATTCACCCAGCTCTAAATGGGTACTTACCCTCTTTAGGGTTAGGAAAAGTAAAGCAGCCAGGGAGAGGAGATGAGCGCCACCCTCAATATGCTGGCCCCTAGAGAAGTTGAGGTCTCTGACGTTCCTGTTCCGTACGACCTTATAGGTTATTGGACACCTTTACCTTTATCTTTAATGTGCTTTCACCAAAGTCCGAAATAGCAACCGTATTTTTCTGACCAAGACGGACAAGCTAGACCCAGTTTACAGAACCAGGCCGAGTGACCAATCATACAAGTGGACAGACGTAGAAAAAAACACCTTGAAAATAATATTTCGCTTTTTTATTCTAATGAGAAATGTGTGTGTGTGTGTGTGTGTGTGTGTGTGTGTGTGTGTGTGTGTGTGTGTGTGTGTGTGTGTGTGCCCGCGCATGTGTGTTGTGTTGTGCTGTGTTGAGTTGTGTGTATTTGTGGTGTTGTGTGTGTGTGTGTGTGCGTGCGTGTTTGTGTGTGTGTGTGTGCGTGCGTGTTTGTGTGTGTGTGTGTGTGTGTGTGAGTGTGTGTGTGTGCGTGCGTGCAGGTTCCAGTGGCATAACAGTCCATGACAGGAATATAATCGGATCCTCAAGCTCTTCTCCGATGACATCTTTTCCTCTGATTTTTGCCTCTCTGCTGTCATTCTGTCTGTGTGTGTTCTTCCCTGTGCCATCTTGCTGCTATGCCATGTGTTAACTGACTCTGTGCCATCTTGTTGTCATGCTGTCTGTTGATTTACAGTGTGCCATTTTGTTGTTCATTGCTTTGATTTGTTTTTGCAAGATAGAGCGCTATATAAATTCCTTTCATTATTTTTGTTGTTATGATTATTTTCATTTTCTACCGTGAATTAACTTGCCTTATGGCATCTTGCTGTCTGTTGTTTTGCCTTATACCATCTTGCTGTTATGTTGTCTGTTAATTTGCCTTATGCCATCTTGCTGTTATGTTGTCTGTTGTTTTGCCTTATGCCATCTTGCTGTTATGTTGTCTGTTGTTTTGCCTTATGCCATCTTGCTGTTATGTTGTTTGTTAATTTGCCTTATGCCATCTTGCTGTTATGTTGTCTGTTGTTTTGACTTATGCCATCTTGCTGTTATGTTGTCTGTTAATTTGCCTTATGCCATCTTGCTGTTATATTGTCTGTTAATTTGCCTTATGCCATCTTGCTGTTATGTTGTCTGTTAATTTGCCTTATGCCATCTTGCTGTTATGTTGTCTGTTAATTTGCCTTATGCCATCTTGCTGTTATGTTGTCTGTTAATTTGCCTTATGCCATCTTGCTGTTATGTTGTTTGTTAATTTGCCTTTTGTCATCTTGCTGTTATGCCGTCTATTATTTTACCTTATGTCATCTTGTTGGTATGCCGTTTGTTATTTTGCCTTGTGCCATTTGGCTGTTAAGTCGTTGGTTAACTTGCCTTAAGCCATCCACTTTGCTGTTAAGCTATCTGCTGGTGTGCCGTATTTCTATCTTGTTGTTGTGCTTTCTGTCTATTTGCCGTATGCCATGTTGCTGTTATGCTGTCTGTTAATTTTGCCGTGTGTCATCTCGTTATCATGGTGTCTGTTACTTTTGCCGTGTGTCATCTCGTTATCATGGTGTCTGTTACTTTTGCCGGGTGTCATCTCGTTATCATGGTGTCTGTTACTTTTGCCGCGTGTCATCTCGTTATCATGGTGTCTGTTACTTTTGCCGTGTGTCATCTTGTTATCATGGTGTCTGTTACTTTTGCCGTGTGTCATCTAGTTATCATGTTGTCTGTTACTTTTGCCGTGTGTCATCTAGTTATCATGGTGTCTGTTACTTTTGCCGTGTGTCATCTTGTTATCATGGTGTCTGTTACTTTTGCCGTGTGTCATCTAGTTATCATGTTGTCTGTTACTTTTGCCGTGTGCCACCAACATTGCCACCGTGTCTGTGAGTGACTCTTGTGCTATCCTGCCTGCAGTTACCTTGTTTTTGTGTGACTGAGATGCGTTTCGTTCTGTCGTTAGTTTGGCGTGTGACACTGTGTCACGCTGTTGCTCCGATGTCTGTGATCATGTGGCTCTTTGCCATTATGCTGCGTGTGGCCTGTGTTGTCTACTGTCCTGTCATTTCGTCCTCTGTGACGGTGTGATGCTCTGACTTGCGTTGAAGCTGTCGGTGACTGTGTGCTGTTTCGCTGTCTATGGTTGCATTGTCTGCTATCTCATCCCTTATGGTTTCAGTAACGTTCATTGTGGAAATCGGTAACAGATTTAAGAAATTTTGGGGTGTTGTTGGTCTTTTTTACCTGACTGATGTTAACTTCATAGCGTAAAGTGCAAAATTTTCAGTAGTGTCCCTCTCTCCCCCCTACCCCCCCCCCCACAGAGAGAGAGAGAGAGAGAGAGGGGGGGGGGGGGGAGGTGAAGATATTAATTTCAGCCGGGTTAAGAGCCAATGGGTATCTTTCAGGTCAATAGTATACAGCTGTTATGTGCAGTTCACTCATTCAGAGTTTGATAAAATTTATTTTAAAAAAAACAACTCGGGGCGTTGCATAGAGTCTTAGTGATGTTTCTGTTGAAATAGTTGAAAACAGTTGTAGGAAGTAAACTGCTGCTGAGAGTTTAAAACTAAAGAAAGAAGTGTGGCATACATTGTCGACTATTGTAGGGTTCATCGAAAAGTTAAGGAGTTTTTGTATATAGTTTATTGATGTTGACCTAAAGTTAAAAAGTTGAGAACTGTTGTATAAGAGTTTGCTGAAGGTTCAGATTGTTTCGCTGATGTTTTGTTCAATACAGAACTGTACATTGTTTTATTGATGTTCAGAACGTTTTACCGATGTTATGTTGAATACATTATTGTTATCATTTATTGATGCTCAGTATACTTCAATGATGTTGTGTTGAGTAAAAAAAACAACAACATGTAAAGGTAAAAGTATTCCCATAACCTATGCGTTCGTTGAGGAGTGAGATGTCAGAAACCTCAACTTCTCTAGGAGGCAGCATATTGTGGGCGGCGCCCATCGCCACTACCTCGCTGCTTTACCTTCCCTGACCCTAAAGAGAGCAGGTACCCATTTACAGCTGGGTGAACTTGGGGTACTGTACTGAAGCCAAGGAGTGAAAAAGGTCACTCATCCACTTGGTAACCCGCGCTCAATGCTGCCTAACCTTAGCTTGGGAAAAAAGCGAGTGCTCTGACCACTGAGCTATCCAGTCCGTTCTCTTGAATGTAGAATGATATTGGAAGCCTATAATTATGTTGTTTTATTGATGCTGGTTTTATTTCACTGACGTTGTGTTCAATGCAGAGTTGTACATGATTCACTGACGTTTGAGTTCAATGAATAAATTTGCAAAAACCACTTGTACAGTTCCTAATGTTCGGCTTCGTGATGAGATGAAGGCAACTGTGGTGACTGAATGAGTAGAGTTTGCTGACCACCACTAGACAGCAGACAACGTTCTACTACTACTGCTGCTGCTACTACTACTACTACAACTACTGCTGCTGCTGCTGCTGCTGCTGCTGCTACTACTACTACTACTAACTACTACTACTACTACTACTACTACTGATGATGATGATGATGATGATGATGATGATGATGATGGAGTCTCCCGTCGGATCGACGGATGAGTCGGCAGGCAGGCTTATCTGTCAGAATGTATCCTCATATGGGAGAAGAGGCCGATTCTGGATGCACAGCACTTCCCACAGGTGTAGCAAGGGAAAACGTCTCCAGAAGTTGAGCCCTGCTTCCTTCGCTCACGCTTCTCCTTAATGGCCAGCGTTCTCTTGTTTTTAAACGTCTTTATACCACTGGAGCACAGCATCCTCCAGCGAGAACGATCAAGGGCATCAGTTTCCCAGGTAGCGATGTCTATGTCACAGGCTTTAAGGTTTGTCTTCAAGGTGTCCTTGAAGCGCTTGTAGTGTCTTCCAAGTTTTCGGAGGCCTTCCTTCAGCTGGCCATACAATAGCATCCTTGGGATCCTGCTGTCTGTCATTCGGACAACGTGTCCTGTCCAGCGTAGCTGGTACTTGATCAGTAGGCTTTCGATGCTGGGCAGGCTGCTCTTCTCTAGGACCTGGAGGTTGGAGGCCTTGTCTTGCCACTTTATTCCGAGGATCTTTCGTAGGCATCTCTGGTGAAACTGCTCAAGCTGTTGAATGTGACGGCAGTACGTCGTCCATGTTTCACAGCAGTACAACAAGGTGGTCAGCACGACAGCTCTGTAAGTTTTGATTTTGGTGCTGAGCCTGATGCCTTTGTTGTTCCACAGCCTGTTGTTGAGTCTGCCAAAGGCAGAACTGGCCTTGGCGATGCGCACTGTAACTTCTGCATCAAGGGTTCCATTTTTGCAGAGGGAGCTGCCCGGGTAGCAAAACTTGTCGACTGACCTGATCTCTGTGTCATCGATCTTAACTGCAGGTGGGGGGAAGGCACTGGCGTTCTGTGAAATAGCTGGTTGGTACATGGACTCGGTCTTGCTGAGGCTGATGGCGAGTTCAAAGCGCCTGCAGGAGGTAGAGAACCGGTCCACAATGAACTGTATGTCCTCATGTGTGTGTACGGCAAGCGCGCAATCATCAGCGAAGGGGAACTCTCTCAACAGTGCCTCAGACACCCTGGATCTAGCATGGAGTCGCCGCAAGTTGAAAAGTTTGCCATCAGTGCGAAACTGTAGATGCCCCTGTCACAGTCTTGGAAGGCGTCAATCAGCATGGCAGAAAAGAGAATAGAGAACAGTGTGGGTGCCAGGACGCAGCCCTGCTTCACTCCATTTACCACAGGAAATGGGTCTGACATGTCAGTATTTTCCTGTACTCTCGCCTGCATGCCATCGTGAAATGACGCAATCATCTGTATTAGGCTCTTTGGGTAACCAAACGTTAGGAGGATCTTCCACAGCCCACGGCGGTTCACCGTGTCGAAGGCCTTGGTTAGGTCTACAAAGCTCACGGCACTTTTCTTGCAACTGGCGTACTGCAAACACCATGTCACATGTTCCCCTGCCTGAGCGGAAACCGCACTGTGCTTCAGGGATGACTGTGTTGGAGGCATGGTCAATCAGTCTGTTCAGTATAATGCGAGCGAAGATTTTGCCGGCGATGCTAAGAAGAGAGACTCCACGGTGGTTGTCGCAGCATGTTTTGTCTCCCTTCCGTTTGTAAATGTGGACAATTGAAGCATCCTTGAAATCCTGGGGGACCTCCCCTTTCTCCCAGATAGACTGGAACAGGGCGGTCAGCTTGTCTGTCAGCACCTCGCCTCCACACTTGTAGATGTCGGCCTGGATTCCATCCGCTCCTGGTGCTTTTCCTGACGTTGTCAGCTTCAGGGCTTTCCAGGTCTCGGCCTTTGTGGGAAGGGCAGCTAGTGAGTCACTGACTGGTAGCTGTGGGAGGGCTTCAATTGCCTCATCAGATACAGATGAGTCCCTGTTGAGGAGGGTGTTGAAGTGCTCTGCCCAGCGTGTAAGGATGTCTTTCTTGTCTGTCAGGAGGGTGGTCTGGTCCAAGGTTCGGACAGGGGTTGATCATGTGGTTCTTGGCCCATATACAGCTCGGAGACCATCATGGAAGGTCTTCATGTCATGAGCGTCAGCAGCTGACTGAAACTCTTCGGACTTTCTTTCCCACCAGTTGTTCTTCATCTCACGCAGCCTCTTCTGTACAAGTTGCTTGGTTTGCAAGTACTGGTTCTTCTTCCTCTGGCAGTCTTTATCAGAAATGTGATCCTGATGCCGTTTGTGCAGTGTGTTCAAGAGCTTGGAGATCTCAGAGTCATTCTCGTCAAACCAGTCTTTGTGGCTCCTCTGTACAAAGAAATCCCCGAGGATAATCAGCCTGTCCTTTCTGTCTACCGCTGAGATCGTGCGGCTAAGCACTTCATAGAAAGCTTCTTTGATGTCATCAGGGTTGGTCATCGTTGGGGCATAGCAGCTGATGACTGTGGAAAAGCGATCCTTGGACAGCTTCAGACGTAGGGTCATCAGCCTATCGTTTATCCCACATGGAAGGCTGTCAAGCTGTCGTGCAAGTTTGGTTTTTATTGCAAAGCCCACAGCTGAGGTTCTTGGGGTATCATCTGGCTTCCCAATGCAGTAGAAGGTGTAACCCCCTCCAACTTCCTCCAGATGGGTTTCACCAGCAAACCTTGTTTTGCTCATGGCCGCTATGTCCACCTGGTAGCGATTAAGCGTTCTAGCAATGAGCGCTGTACGCCTCTCTGGTCTGTCGTCTCTGTCCAAAAGGGTGCAAACATTCCAGGCACCCAGAGTCAGGGCATGACTCCTGGTTCTTTTCTTCTGTTGTTTTCGACCGCTAGTGTTGGATGTCCAAGTAGGTGCGGTTACCTACCAGGTACTAAGAGAGGCGGGCTTTGTTTAGGGATCCTTTTATCTCCCCTTCCCCGTGTGGGGAGAGCAGTGCTGACCCTAAAAAGGGCTGCTCTGACACTGTAGGAGGATACGGGCGCCGCATCTGCCCCAGTCTACGGCGGACGACCATCACCCCACTGCCGCCTGCGTGCAGAGTCGTGACTAGGAACTGCCAGCAGCATCCTTTGCCTGTACCCGTTACCACTTCTCCATCGCCGCAGGGCTTGGGAAAGCTGGGTGTTGATGGGCTAGCCTCATTGTTCCGGCATTAGCCTGGTTGCCTGACCAGCACAGGTGACTTTTTTAAGTGAAGAGTTGTGCAGTCCCTTCTCCACTCTCTGGCCTACCGACGCTCAGAGTCCCACAGGTGCAGGTACTGCCACGTGTAGAACGGCCTCGGTAAGTGCAGGTTTTTTCCTTGGAGTTCCAACTCCTAGGAGGACTTCCAGCCAAGGATAAGAGCTCCCCCTGCCCTTTGGTCATCCTCTTCCGCCTTTACAGCCGTTGGGAAAGGTTTCCTCCTCCGCCTGATCCGCCGTTGGGACTTCACAGGCGGCAGGTAGTACTGGGTTACATGGTACCAGTAGCAAGGGCTAAGCCCGTGACCTGACAGACTACTACTGCTACTACTACTACTACTCCTACTACTACTCCTACTACTACTTCTACTACTACTGCTACTACTATTACTACTACTGCTCCTATTGCTACTGCTACTACTACTACTCCTACTACTACTGCTACTACTACTGCTACTACTACTGCTACTACTACTGCTGCTGCTACTACTACTACTACTGCTACTACTACTTCTACTACTACTCCTACTACTACTGCTACAACTACTGCTGCTGCTACTACTACTACTACTACTACTGCTACTACTACTTCTACTACTACTACTGCTGCTACTACTCCTCCTCCTCCTACTACTACTATTACTACTACTACTACTACTGCTGCTGCTGCTGCTGCTACTACTACTACTGCTACTACTACTACTACTACTACTACTACTACTACTACTACGACTACTCCTACGACTACTACTACTACTACTACTACTACTACTACTACTACTACTTTTGCTGCTTCTGCTGCTGCTACTACTACTGCTGCTGCTTTTGCTGCTGCTGCTGCTACTACTACTACTACTACTACTACTACTACTACTACTACTACTACTACTACTACTACTACTACTGCTGCTACTGCTGCTGCTGCTGCTTCTGTTGCTGCTGCTACTACAACTATTACTGCTTCTGCTGCTGCTGCTGCTGCTACTTCTACTTCTAATAATAAGACTACTTACTGCCGCTTCTGTTTCTACTACTATTACTACTGCCGCTACTACTACTACTACTACTACTACTACTACTACTACTACTACATACTACTACTACTACTACTACTACTACTACTACTACTACTACTACTCTACTACTACTACTACTACTACTACTACTGCTGCTGCTACTACTACTACTGCTACTACTACTACTACGACTACTCCTACGACTACTACTACTACTACTACTACTACTACTTTTGCTGCTTCTGCTGCTGCTACTACTACTGCTGCTGCTTTTGCTGCTGCTGCTGCTGCTACTACTACTACTACTGCTGCTTCTGCTGCTGCTGCTTCTGTTGCTGCTGCTACTACAACTATTACTGCTTCTGCTGTTGCTGCTGCTACTTCTACTACTAATAATAATACTACTTACTGCCGCTTCTGTTTCTACTACTATTACTACTGCCGCTGCTGTTGCTACTACTACTACTACTACTACTACTACTACTTATACTTATACTACTACTACTACTACTACCACTTCTGTTTCTTCTTCTTCTTCTTCTACTACTACTGCTGCTACTACTACTACTACTACTACTACTACTACTATACTACTACTACTACTACTAACTACTACTACTACTATACTACTGCCACTTCTGTTTCTTCTTCTTCTTCTTCTTCTTCTTCTTCTTCTTCTTCTTCTTCTACTACTACTACGACTACGACTACTTATACTACTACTACTCCTACTACTACTACTACTACTACTACTACTACTACTACTACTACTACGACTACTTATACTACTACTACTCCTACTACTAACTACTACTACTACTACTACTACTACTACTACTGCTGCTGCTGTCTCTCCTCCTCTACTACAACTGTTTTTACAACTACCACTACCCCCACCACCCCTATTACTCGCACTCTGCAAGGAATCCCTCTCAGTAACAAGGTTTTGGACTGGAATTCAGGCACGAGACAAATTGACATTGACAATGGAAAATTCGTTTTATTTCGAGGATAATGAATAAGCACCCATGTGCTTGTTCACATCTAGTCCTTGTCTTTAGAGACACATCATGATAATGAAAGAAACCCAATACCCATACACTCACACAGTGAACAGAAACGAACAAAATACAAACAGTGAGAGATAGAGTGAGAGGTGTCAGTGCAATCGTTCACGCTGCATATATATATATATATATAGATAGATATATGGGGACGGGATAGCTCAGTGATCGGAGCACTCCCTTTCCCCCAGCCAAGTTAAGCAGCGTCGAGTGTGGTTACCAGTTGGATGAGTGACCGTTTGTGCGCCTTGGCTTCAGTACAGTTCACCCAGCTGTAAATGGGTACCTGCCCTCTTTAGGGTCAGGGAAGGTAAAGCAGCGAGGGAGAGGAGATGGGCGCCGCCCTCAATATATATATATATATATATATATATATGTATATATATATATATATATATATATATATATATATATATATATATATCACACACACTCACGCACACACACACAAACGCTACCATGGGGGGACGGGATAGCCTGGTGGTTACAGCGATGTTTTCGTGATCTGCTGACCCGGGTTCTAGTCTCGTTCGAGAGGATTTTTCCTCTGAAGTTCACATCAGTGCCGACTCCACCCTCTCCAAAAGTCCTTCGGATGAGACTATAAACCGAGGCCCCGTGTGCGAACGCACGCAGAACATCTTGCGCATGCGTTAAAACCCGTTCCGCTTTTTTGGAAGAGTAGCCCATTGTGTGCCGGTGGGAATGGATGACAATATTTACAAAACTGCGTACACACGGGTACTGGATGAAAAGAAGCACATGAGTGCTTATTCCATTATCCTCGAAATAAAAGAATTTAAAAAACCCACACAAATGCAACGTTCACATCTAAATTCAACAGTATTGAAATGTTTGCAACTTAATTCAACTTTTTGTTGAAACCAACAAGAGCTCTGAACAATAGACAATAATTATGTTCTGAACACTTTATTAAGCACGGTGTTTCAAGCACTTGCTGGAAATAGTTGTTAACATGTGCATACATTTGCCTGCTAATAAAAGAAAAAACCATTTCCAAACAGAAAACTCCATTTATTCCACCAAGTGTCTTCATTGAGATGGAATGTTTATAGAAAAGTAGACAAAAGTCTCTTTGTTTAGAAGAAAACAGAAATAGGTTTCATGGGTTTTGGGAGTACATGCTGGAAATATTTGTTAACATATGCATGCATTTGCTTGCTAATAAAAAAAAAACTTTTCAAAACAGAAAGCTGAATCTACTTCAACAGATTAAAAGGAAACGTACCTATGTGGTCGTAGGGGAGCGAGGCGTCAGAGACCTCAACTTCTCAAGGAGCCAGCATATTGAGGGTAGCACCCGTCTCCTCTCCCTCGCTGCTTTACCTTCCCTGACCCTAAAGAGGGACAGGTATCCATTTATACCTGGGTGAACTGGGGGATTGTACTGAAGCCAAGGCACGCAAATGGTCACCCATCCAACTGGTAACCACGCTTGTGGCTTCCGCCAACGGATTATTTTATTGAAATGAAACGTTTTACTGAAATTAGAGACCGGCCTTTGAGTTTAGAAGAAAACAGAAACAGACATTTAGAAAAGGAGACTCTAAATTGGTAAAACTGAATCGGTAGAAAAGGGATGCTTTAGGTAAGGGAAAAAGTCAGTGTTTTCTTATTAAAAATGAAGGGAAAATACGATCACCGAGGGCTTGAAAAACGAAGAGGATTACTTACGCATTGCTTAATTTACAAATGTTAATGTTATTGACATTTGATCATAATTATGACAACGACCGAAGAATATTACCCTCACTGCCAGAACAAGATGGGTGTCACAAGGTGGAAGATTTGGAAATATTTTTTGAATCTTCCAAAAAAAAAAAGTTGTTAATACATGATTGCTATACTGCTACTACCGACGGGCAAAAGAACAGGAAGACATGAAGAAATAGAATTCAAAGGGTTTATCATATACACAGCTTTGAGAAGACAGCGATGAGCAATGTGTGCTCATCAGCATTCAGTTACAAACCTGTCCGAAATAGAACCCCCCCAAAGTCCAAGCTTCTATGCTAAAACTACTCGTAACAAAATATGAAACCACAAAAAATATGAAGAATGACAAAGTACCGGTTTGAACTTGCCATATGTGTGATAACATCTTTTTCACAACAACAACAACAACAACAACAAACGAGCTCGTCACAATGTCTTGGGATAATGAATTTGTAAGGGGGTTATGTGCATACTTAGACGCAGTGTTTTCTAAAATTTAAGCATGATATTGTCTTTTTGTAGGGAATGATAACCTGTTTAGTTAATATCAGTTTCCTAAAAATATACATTTTCAGTTTATTTTCTCAAAAGCACAAGACATTCAAATTGGCTCACAGTGTAAACACATTCAAATTGGCTCACAGTGTAAACACATTCAAATTGGCTCACAGTGTAAACACATTCAAATTGGCTCACAGTGTAAACACATTCAAATTGGCTCACAGTGAAAACACATTCAAATTGGCTCACAGTGAAAACACATTCAAATTGGCTCACAGTGTAAACACATTCAAACTGGCTCACAGTGTAAACAGCCTTAGCAAGTTTGAAAACTACAGGAGACAAGAACTGTGTACTGCTATTTGCCTGTGACGATGCTTTTGTGCATGGTAAAGCACATAAACACAACGCATGTACATTACATAAGAGTGATTCGGCTCTTCACTTGAAATAGTATAAAAAGAAAAGGTGTCCCATAAGCTTCAAGGTCGTAGGGAAGCGAGGCATCAGAGACCTCAGCTTCTCCAGGGGCCAGCATATTGAGGGCGTGCCTGTCTCCTCTCCCTCGCTGCTTTTACCTTCCCTGACCCTAAAGAGGCTAGTACCCATTTACAGCTGAGTGAACTGGGGGACTGTACTGAAGCCAAGGCGCGCAAACGGACACCCATTCAAGTGGTAACCACGCTCGATGCTGCTTAATCTTAGCTGGGGAAAGCGAGTGCTCTGACCCCACAGAGCTATCCCGTCTCCACGTATACATGAAATAACATAACAGCAGACAGACCTTTCTGGCATATGATCAAACAGTATGAAAAACAGTCTGGTAATAGGTATTGATTAAACACAATGTCAATTCAACGGTTTGGTTAGAATAGATCTGTTACTTGTACTTAATGGCATTTTACAATGTGCAACAACTTCAACTCTTTAAAAAAATAATAAAAGCCTAATGAATAACTTATTGCAACTAAACATAGTGCTAAACAGTATAAATCTTTTACAACATTTCTATGAAAGCGCAATCATTTAATAACACAATAAAGCATGAATAATTATTTGAAACACTCCACTAGGTATATTATAGCAGTTTCCTAAAAAAACCCACAACAACAAAATAGTCTGTCAGTCTCTGTCTCTCTCTCAGGTGGGAAAACGGGATAGCCTAGTGGTCAGAACATTGCGCTCGCAATCTGACGACCCGGGTTCGATTCCTGTTCAAGGAAGATATTTTCCTCTGGAGTTAACAACAGTGCCGACTCCACTCTCCCCAAAATCCTTCGGATGAGACTATAAACCGAGGCCCCGTGTGCGAACGCACGCAGAACATCTTGCACAAACGTTAAATCCTGTTCCGCTTTTCGTAAGAGTAGGCCATTGTGTGCCGATGGAAAAAGATGACAGAATTTACAAAACCGCATAGACACGGGGATTGGATGTAAAAAAAAGCACATAAGTGATTATTCCATTATCCTTGATATAAAAGAAAAAAGAAAAAAGTTACACACACACGAGTACATTCGCATTATGTATATATGTATAAAAGATGTACACTTATGAATTATGTTAGTCTGCACATGCAGAAGAGTAGGCCATTGTATGCCGGTGGGAACGGATGACAAAATTTACAAAACTACATACATACGGGAGTACGGGGGCTGGATGATTAAAAGCGCATGAGTACTTATTTCATTATCCTCGAAATCAAAGAATAAAATAAAAATAAAAAAAACAGCATCTGCAACTGAATCTTATTTTACATTTATTTATTTCATATTTCATTCTTTTATATCGAGGATAATGGAATAAGCACTTATGTGCGTTTTTACATCCAGTCCCCCGTGTGTATGCAGTTTTGTCAATTCTGTTATCTGTTCCAACCGGCACACAATGGCCTAATCTTACGAAAAGCGAAAAAGGATTTAACGTGCGCGCAAGATGTCCTGCGTGCTTTCGCACACGGGGCCTCGGTTTACAGTCTCATCTAAGGATTTTTGGGGAGAGTGGAGTCTGCACTGAGGTTAACTCCAGGGGGAAAATATCCCCCTTGAACGGGAATCGAACCCGGGTCGTCAGATTGCGAGCGCAATGTTCTAACCACTAGGCTATCCCGTTCTTCCCCCCCCCCCCCCCCCACCCCCCACCCCCCCATCCCACCCCCAGGGGACGTCTTTTACATCTGTTCACGAAAGACGAAATCTCACAACATTAGCAACTGAATTTTTTTTTTAAAGTTGAACGAAAGATAACGAAACATACTGTCATTTCTGTACCTGACTGTACACAAACATCTCTACTACCACCAGCCCCCAACTGTCCAGAGAACAGACCTGAAGGCTGCACAGCTGCCCCAGGCCTCAGTCACAGACACTGCAGCAGCAGCAGTATGGCCCCCAGCATGCTGGTCAGGGAAGCTCGGGTCAGTACTGCTGCCGTCGAGAATGGTGGAAATATGTACCTACACACACACACACACACACACACACACACACACACCACACACACACACGCACACACGCACACCACACACACACACACGCACGCACACGCACGCATGTACACACATGTCTAATATGACTAGAAGTGAACAGACGTAAAATTGAAGACAACAACAACATCATCATCATCATCATCATCATCATCATCAGACCCGTGACATTGGCGGTCGTGGGGGAGACACGAAAGACGATGCCGTGGTAAGCCTCCTCCATCCATCTCGGTCCTCGGCTCTGCGCAGTAGTGCCGAGTCATTCATCCTGGTCCATTCTCTGATGTCCATCCATGACTTGTTCTGTCTTCCCCTCTTTCTGCCACTTTCGAGTGTTCTCTGCAGTACTGTTTTTGGCAGAGTGTTGTAGCGGGTGACGTGGCCGAACCATGTCAGCTTTTTCTTCTTGACGATGGTGAGAAGGGGTTCCTGTGGACCTGCCAGCCGTGTTATTTGACTCTTGACAAATTCATTGGTCTTTCGTTCTCTCCAGGATATGCCCAGCAGTTTTCTATGGCATTTTGTTTCAAATGACTGGATTGGCTTTGCTGTTTCAGCAGTCAATGTCCAGGTTTCACTTCCGTG
This sequence comes from Rapana venosa, assembly GCA_028751875.1. NCBI lineage: Eukaryota > Metazoa > Mollusca > Gastropoda > Neogastropoda > Muricidae > Rapana > Rapana venosa. The sequence continues at coordinate 42,485,678 of CM054143.1, forward strand.
CAGCAGGATAGTCTGAATTAGGGCTTTGTAGAGCTTTAGTTTGATTGGGAAACTGATCTCTTTACTTTTCCATATGGTGGTAGTTTTGTCATGGAAGATGTTGCCATGGCTAGTCTGACTTTGATTTCTGTCGTCGATCGCCCGTCCTTTGTGAGTGTAGCGCCAAGGTATTTAAAAGCGTCTACCTCCTCCAGTTGCTGGCCGTTCATGTAAATTTTAGCAGTGGCATTGCTCGTGCTGTTCACAAGTACTTTACTTTTCTCCGAGCTCACCTCCATCCCATATGCTCCAGCTCTGTTCTCAAGTCTGGTCGTAAGATCTTGCAGCTCTGTGTTACTTCCGCCCTTGAGGTCAATGTCATCGGCAAACCGCAAGTTGTTGAGGGGTCTGCCGCCAATGGAGATGGTAGAGTGGAAGTCATGGAGGGTCTCTCTCATAATGTTTTCCAAGAACAGATTAAACAGGACTGGAGATAACAGGCATCCTTGTCGGACCCCAACTGTGGTTTTAAAGTAGTCTCCGACCTGATTGTTCAGAAGGACTGCACTGCTTGCGGTGTTGTATAGTGCTTGAATGGTTTGCACTAGTCCTTCTTCAATGCCAAACATTCTGAGGACCTGCCACAGGCCTTCGTGCCATACTCTGTCGAAAGCCTTCTTGAGGTCGATGAAGATGTGGAACAGGTCCCTCTGATGTTGAAGATGTTTTTCTATCAGGATGTGGCAGTTAAAAATCTGTTCGGTTGTGCTCCTGCCTGCCCTGAACCCAGCTTGCTCCTCTGCAAGGTGTTCTTCTGCCTCCTTCTTGAGTCGATTCAAAATAACTTTGAGCATGATCTTGCTGGCGTAGCTGACGAGGCTGATTGTTCTATAGTTTTGGCATTGGCGTAAATTCCCCTTCTTGGGCAGGGGTATGATGAGTGATTGTGTCCATTCTGTTGGCCACTGTTTTGTCTCCCAAATCTTCTGAGAGATAGCTGTAACATGTGTGATCACAATTTCGCCACCATGCTTGAGCAGCTCTGCTGGTATGTTG
>CM054143.1:42491712-42494212 GCA_028751875.1 Rapana venosa
AAAATATATGGTCAGTTGGAGGTGCATGCTCGTCAAGCAATTGGCGGAGGACAGTGTTATAGTGTTCTGAAAAGTCATTGTGGTCAGAAGTTTGCGAAAGGCGTTCCATAGCTTGTGAAGAGAAGGTTTGAATGTTCATGGCCTTAAGATTGCGCGGGTAACATATTTCTTTTTTTCTTACAGGTTTTGTGATGTTAAGGAAGAAAAGAATGGCGGAATGATCAGAATACAGTTCATCAGTGACGGAGCACGATGTAACAAGGTTAAACGAAGCATTGGTGATCAGCCAGTCTAAAATATGACTGGATTTGTGTGTTGGTTCTCTTACCAGTTGCGAAAGAGACTGATTTGACAGAGAAAGAGAAAGACGTTTGACATCAGGAGAAGACTGGTTGTCAAAATGGAAGTTGAAGTCACCGAGAATTATGAGCTTAGTGGTAGAGAGGCTATAGTGGTCAAGGAGTGACTGAAATTCTTGATGAAAAAGTGAAGCTGTCAGATTGTTCTTACGGTTAGGAGGTGGACGGTATCACACAGTCGAACTTCATCCACTTTACGGATGCGAGTTTCAGAGTGTGGCTCCAGTTTCTCTGGTCTCCTGATGACCTCAGATTCGGTTTCCCCGAACACTTCTGTGCCTGTGGTGAGTTTGTGTCAAAACCTTTGGGGTTGGAGGTTCGCGGGGGACGGTCGTTGGAGGGACATTGTGGTGGTCGCCACCTCAAGTGAGTGGTTCACTAAGTCTGGCTCCGCGACTGAGCTAATACTGTCGTTAGTAGGAGGCTTAGTAGGTGGTGTCCTAGGTATGTTAGCTCAGAACAGGCACACCTTTAAACACCACCAAAGTGACCCGAGCAGCAATGCAGGGCCTCACCGGCTGGTGGTCTCACGGCGGCCTAATATTGAAGGTCTCCGTGTACACTTCCGGTCTTGTGGATTGGACATAACGATCTGGGTATGCCTTGGGCGGAAAGATTGAAATGAGCGGCGTGGGAACAGCAAGACAGGAACGTCATAGAAGATTAAGCAGCAAGAAAAACAAGAAAACTAATCCTGTCTTTTGGTGTATCAGAAACCATAGTTAGGCAGAGTCTTGCAGCCCAATGGCTGGTGTTGAATGCTTGATTACGTTAGCGCGTTTGTTAATATGTTTTTTCTTATGGTTTTTTAATAGCTTGCTTAAAGTACATCTTTGTTGTAGGTGTAACAGATAAGAGATTTTTGGTACTTTAAGAAAATATGAATTAACACGTTTACCTAGCCGAAATCTTATTTAATATGTTACTTGCGATAGTTATTGAGTGTTTTATCTTATTTCTGTTACTTGCGATAGTTATTGAGTGTTTTATCTTATTTCTGTTACTTGCGATAGTTATTGAGTGCTTTATCTTATTTCTGTTACTTGCGATAGTTATTGAGTGTTTTTATCTTATTTATGTTACTTGCGATAGTTATTGAGTGATTTATCTTATTTATGTTACTTGCGATAGTTACTGAGTGCTTTATCTTATTTATGTTATCTGCGATAGTTATTGAGTGCTTTATCTTATCTATGTTACTTGCGATAGTTATTGAGTGCTCTATCTTATTTAATATGTTACATGCGATAGTTGCTGAGTGCTCTATCTTATTCAATATGTTACTTGCGATAGTTATTGAGTGCTTTATCTCATTTAATATGTTATTTGCGATAGTTGCTGAGTGCTATATCTTATTTAATATGTTCCTTGCAATAGTTATTGAGTGCTTTATCTTATTTCATATGTTACTTGCGATAGTTGCTGAGTGCTCTATTCTGCTTATCAATTTTCGTAGCAGTTTGGTTTTTTCAACCCAGTTTCAAATGTACTTGTCACACACATAACCAGTAAATTCAAGAGACAAAACAAAAAAGAAACGGCTTGTAGTTCTAAAGCTTTATAAGGATAGTGAGCTGTTTATTTTGTTTTTCAGTCACATTTTTTTTATCATAAGATTTTCATTTATCCTTTCGTGACAAAAGGAAAGATGTGGTAGATTTGGGTTTGTAGGCGGATGTGGAAGATTAAATTTAAGCAGACGGAAATGGCTGTTCAACGTAAGCGCTTCGATTTGTTTGTTTTACAAGATTCAGCGCTATATAAATTCAATATATCATCATCATCATCATCATCATCATCATCATCATCGTCATTTTCATCATCATCATTATCATTATATTATTATTATTATTATTATTATTATTATTATTATTATTATTATTATTATTATTATAAATTATTATTATTATCATGATCGTTGTGGTTGTTGTCACTCTCATTATTATTACTATTATAATTGTGGCTGTTGTGGTTGCTGTGGTTGTTGTTACTATCATTATTATCATCATTAATATGACGTGCTGTCATATTTATATTCTGTTTCAATCTGAATTACCATTATAACTTAAATCATCATTTGGCTTTTCTTTTTTTTCTTTTTTTTAGTCTGTGCATAACAAGAAGACAACTGACTGGGAACT
>CM054143.1:42499212-42624212 GCA_028751875.1 Rapana venosa
ATGGTGTCAACGGCAAGAGCAACAAACATTATTGTGCCAACGGCAACAGCAACAAGAATTATTGAGTCAAAGGCAAGAGCAACAAGAATTATTGAGTCAACGGCAAGAGCAACAAGAATTATTGAGTCAAAGGCAAGAGCAACAAGAATTATTGAGTCAACGGCAACAGCAACAAGAATTATTGAGTCAACGGCAAGAGCAACAAGAATTATTGTGTCAACAGCAAGAGCAACAAGAATTATTGCTGCCGACAGCAAGAGCAACAAGCATTATTGTGCCAACGGCAAGAGCAACGAACATTATTGCTGCCTACAGCAACAGCAACAAGAATTATTGAGTCAAGGGCAAGAGCAACAAGCATTATTGTGCCAACGGCAAGAGCAACAAGAATTAGTGTGTGAACAGCAAGAGCAACAACCATTATTGTGTCAACGTCAAGAACAACAAGAATTATTGTGTCAACGGCAAGAGCAACAAACATTATTGTGTCAGCGGCAAGAGCAACAAGCATCATTGTGTCAACAGCAAGAGCAACAAGAATTATTGTGTCAACAGCAAAAGCAACAAGAATTATTGTGTCAACGGCAAGAGCAACAAACATTACAATGTCAACAACAAGAGCAACAAGCACCATTGTGTTAACAGCTAGAGCAACAAGCATCATTGTGTCAACAGCAAGAGCAACAAGAATTATTGTGTCAACAGCAAGAGCAAGAAGCATTATTGTGTCAACAGCAAGAGCAACAAGAATTATTGTGTCAACGGCAAGGCAGCAAGACTTATTGTGTCAACAGCAAGGCAAACAAGAATTATTGTGTCGCGGCAAGAGCAAAAAGAATTATTGTGTCAACGGCAAGAGCAACAAGCATCATTGTAGTCAACCGCAAGAGGCAACAAGAATTATTGCTGTCGGCAGCAAGAGAAACAAGCATCTTGTGTCAACAGCAAGAGCAACAACCCATCTTTTGTAGTCAACAGCAAGAGCAACAAGGAATTATTGCTGTCGGCAGCAAGCAGGCAACAAGAATTATTGTGTCAACGGCAAGAGCATACAAACATTATTGCTGTCGACGCAAGGCAACAACAGTTTTTGTGTCAACGGCAAGAGCAACAAGCGTCATTGTGTCAGCGGCAAGAGCAACAAGCGTTATTGTGTCAGCGGCAAGAGCAACAAAAATTTATTGTTGTCAGCGGCAAGGCAACAAGCATTTTTGGGTTGTCAACGGCAAGAGCAACAAGAATTATTGTGTCAGCGGCAAGAGCAACAAGCATTATTGTGTCAGCGGCAAGAGCAACAAGAATTATTGTCAACGGCAAGAGCAACAAACATTATTGTGTCAGCGGCAAGAGCAACAAGAATTATTGTGTCAGCGGCAAGAGCAACAAGAATTATTGCTGCCGGCAGCCAAAGCAAGAAGAATTATTGTGTCAGCGGCAAGAGCAACGAGAATTATGCTGCCGACAGCAAGAGCACAAGAACATTGTGCCAACGGCAAGAGAAAACAAAACATTTTTGTGTCAACGCAAGAGCAACGAGAATTATTGTGTCAACAGCAAGAAAAATAAAATTATTGTATAAAACAGCAAGAGCAACAAGCATTATTGGGGTCAACGGCAAGAGCAACGAGAATTATTGTGTCAAGGGCAAGAGCAAGGGAGAATTATTGTGTCAACGGCAAGAGCAAGAGAATTATTGTGTCAACGCAAGAGCCAGCAAAAAATTATTGTGTCAATGGAAAAGAGCAAGAAACATTATTGTGTCAACGGCAAGAGCAACAAGAATTATGGTGTCAAACGGCAAGAGCAGCCAGCATGGTTGTTCAACGCAAGTGCAACAAACGTATTGTCAACACAAAAGAGCAACGCAATTACTGTAAAACAGCAAGAGCGACAAGTATTATTGTGTCAGCGGCAAGATAAAAAAGCATTACCATCATCAACAAGAGCAGCAGTAATATTGTGGACAAGGGGCTATAGCTGAGTAGATATAAAGGTAATACTATTATAACCCCTCACTGCTTTGCCTTCCCTGGCCGTCATGAGGCAGGTACCCATTGACAGCTGGTGAACTGGGGGACTGTACTGAAGCCAAGAGGCGCGGTACGGTCACCCATCCACTTTGGTAATCACGCACACTCACTCACTCACTCATCCCTTTTGGGCGGGACAACCTTTGGGGTACCCGCATGGACGCTGCAAGTGGACCGCTAATGGTTCTGTCCTGGACTGTTTTCAGGAGGCTTGGTACAGTGAGGCCGGTCCACTCCTTGATGTTGGACATCCAGCTTTTGCGTGGTCGTCCCTGCCTCCTTGCTCCTTCCACCATTTTCCCCGCAGGACTGTCTTTGACAGGCTGTTTGCCTTGTTGTGTGGCCAAACCACTTCAGTTTCCTCCGTTTGACTGTATCTAGCAATGGTTCTTGTTTTTCCAGCCCGTGCCTCGATCTGTGCCAGACGTAGTCATTGGTTTTGCGGTCTCTGTAGTGATGTTCAGGATCCGCCTGAGGACTTCATCTCAAAGGCTTGAATGCGACGTTCTAAATCGGCAGTAAGTGTCCATGCTTCACAGCTGTACAAAGGGAATGGATGTGACGAGTGCCTTGTAGAGTCTGACCTTGGTGGGGTTTTTGATGTTGTGGTTTCTCCACACTTTCGCCAGCTTAGTCATGGAGGGGGGAGTTTCCACAGCAAGTCTGATCTTCACCTCTTGTGTGCTCGTGCCTTCTTTGGTGATGACTGCTCCAAGGTACTTGAAAGTTTTCCACCTCCTCTAGTGTCTCGCCACTCATCTTGATGCTGGGGGAGTGGTCAGTGTGGTACTGTTCACTTAGGATCTTGCTTTTTCCCCGTGCTGATCTCCATACGTGGGCATTGGCTGATGTTTCCAGTCTGGTGGTGAGATCCTGGAGTTTTCTTCACTGCGGCCCATGAGATCAATATTTGTCTGCGAATCGAAGATTGCAGACTGGCCTTCCTCCTATTGTGATTGTGGTCTTGAAGCCAAGGGGGCCTCCTGCATGATGTTCTCCAGGAACACGTTGAAAAAAACGGGGGATAGCGGGCAGCCTTGTCGAACTCCAACGAAGTCCGGAAGAATCCCCGATTTCTCCACCCATGAGGACTGCCTGTGGGAGCTGTCTACAGCGCCTGGTGACTTGAATCAGGTCCTCGTCGAAGCTATAGTCTCTCATGACTTGCCACAGAGCTTCTTGCCACACTCGATCGAAGGCCTTCTTGAAGTCAAATGAAGTTGTTGTTTGAGCTGTAGCTGATGTTGGAGATGCTTCTCTATGAGCATTTGATGTTTTAAGATCTGTTCGACAGTGCTTCGACCTGGTCTGAATCCTGCCTGTTCTTCTGATAGGATTTCTTCTGCTTGTGGTTTCAGTCTGTTCAAGGCAATGCGTAGCATAACTTTGCTTGGATGGCTTATCAGACTGATTGTTCTGTAATTTTGGCACTTCTTCAGGTCTCCCTTCTTTGGAAGTGGACTATGATGGATTGGGTCCATGTTCAGGCCACTCTTTGCTGGTCCAGATGCGTTGGCAGATGATTTTTTAATGCCTTGATCACCTCTGGCCTCCGCTCTTGATGAGCTTTAGCCGGGATGTTTTCAATCCCTGGTGACTTGCCTCCTTTCAGGGATCTTACTGCTTCTTCTACCTCTTCCTCCATACTGTGTGTTTTCAGGATTCTGATGGTCTGGGTCTTGCTCGTGAAGTTTTTTCGGATCAGCCTTCAGCTTGTAGTTGTACAGGTTCTTGCAATACTCTGTCCATTTTTTCATGATAGTGGCGCTCTCTGTAAGGACTGACCCTTCTTTGTCTCAATAACGGAGGTCTTTGGTTGCTGGGACTTGGTTAGTATCTTGATGGTCTGGTACGCCCCCTTTGCTGTCTCCTTTCGCCATTGCCTTCTCAACCTTGGAGCATTGTTTGACATCCAGTTCCCCATGGCCTCAGTCATCTTCTCTTGTTGATCTGTGACTGTTCTATACTCTTCGGCCGTTTCGGGGTTTTTGTTCTTCACTGGCTTTAGCTCCCTACGTTTGGGCGCACAGGTCCAGGATATCGTTGGTAACCCACGGTTGGTTCTTTTTCCTCTCTTTCCCAAGGATCTTTCCCGCGCTTTTCTCCTGAATGGTCTTGCTGAAGGTCTCAGTGAGGTTGTTGAAGTCATCTTGGAGGAAATTCAATGCTGCAAAATCTGCCCCTATCTCAGCTTAAAGATTTCAGTGACTTCGGGGTCCTTCAGCTTTTCCATGTTTAACCGCAAAAGGGGATTTCTCTTCTGGTTCTTGGTCTTCAGCTTGATCTGTAGGGTCATGAGTACCATGTCGTGGTCACTGCCAATATCAGTGCCAGGGAAACTTCTTTTTGGGCTTTGTTGATGCTCGACTTAAATCGTTTTGGGGCCAAATGTAGTCAATCTGGTTATGTGTCTTTCCATTTGGTGAGTGCACGTCGTTTCTTTTGATGTCTTGTGGGGGTATAAGGTGTTGGCGACAGTAAGATTGTGGCTGCTTGCGAATTCCAAAGTCTGAGACCTCTATCATTAGTTTCGTCCAATGCCAAAACGGCCTACCGCACAAAGCTGCCTAATCTTAGCTCTGGGGAACAGGTTTTGGTTTTCAGTAGACTTTTCAATGCTCTTCTCTGGACTTTAAGCAGCAGGGCCCGGTTCACTCACGGGGATGATTCTTTGAATTTTTGCTGTAAAGGATAGGCTTTGAGTCCTTAAAATTGATTTCGAAAGTCCCTGCCCATGATGCAACATCCAAACTAGTCAGTTCTCATTCTTCACGTTGGACTAAAAATTCTCTTCTGGCTGGTTGCCAGCATATCTATCCACCCCCTTTAAAACGTATAAAAACTCTGCAGCTTGATAGCCTAAAAAAAAGAAAAACCAATCTTGCAATTACCCCTCTCTTGCGTCCCTCCATGGTTGCCTGGCCAAGAAGTAAACTATGAGATGTACCCTCTGTTAAAATGCCCCCATAAAACGCCCTTTCCCTCCTTGTGATGTTTTCCCCTGACATTCTTTCGTTCCCTCGCTCTGCTGCAGTCCCTTGTGTTAAAAATACCAGATTAAACCCAGCCCACTTTCCCCGTCGCTCTTTCTTGTATCTGGCCTTGATCGGAATGACTCTTTTTTTTTGTCAAAGCCTTTTTTATGACGCTTTTAAATCCGGCCTAAAGGGGGCACATTTATTTCAAAGCTAAGATTCTCCCCTCTTTTTCCATTCATTTTTGCCCCTCCCCTCAACGCCAAACCCCATACCCGCCGGAGTGTATAACTTTGGTGTTGTGGTGTGGTGTGTGTGTGGTGTGTGTATGTGCGCGCGTGTGTGGGCGGCATGCGTGCGGCTTTGTGGGTGTGTGTATACATTTGTAAAATATTAATTTTAAATGGCGTTGGAATTGGTGGGGATAAAAGAAAGCGCTTTGGTTTTTTTTTTGCAAGATATAGGCCCCATATAAATTCCAGTATCATCATCTCATATCATCATCTCTCATCATCATATCATCTCAGCATATTTTATTATTATTTTATTATTTTATTATTTTATTTTATTATTTTTATTATTTTATTATTTTTACAATCAAAATGACTATGGTTACCCCCCTCCCCCCTACATACTCACCCCCCACAAAAGACACGCCCACCACACAACACAGGAAACACACACACACACACCCCACACCAACACCACACCCACACACACCACACACCCAGTGTGTCTCTGATTTTAGTGGAAATCGGTACTGATGGGGTTTCTTTGGGTATGGACAATGTTAACACAGGAGTCAGAAGTGACGCAAGCTTTTCATGTTTTTCCAGCACTTCCTGAAGTAAGGGGGTAGAAACAGGTCATCCGACTTGAATGGACAGACATACAGACAGACATATATCCCATTCAGTTTTTTTGTTTTTTTATATGTTTCACAACCGAATAGAAAATTTTTTTTTAAAAAAAAATTTTAACGGTGTTATACCTATGTGGTCGTAAGGGAGCGGGTTCGGGAACCTCAGCTTCTCCGGGGCCCGGATATTGAGGGGGGCGCCCATATCTTCCCTCGCTGTTTTCCCTTCCTGGCCTAAAGAGGGAGGCCCCATTCCGCTGGGGGAACTGTAAGGAACCCAAAGGCCCGCAAAGGGTCACCCATCCAAGTGGTAACCAGTCGACATGCTGAATTGGTGGGAGAAAGCGAGTGCTCTGCCCATGGCTTTTCCGGCCGCGTGCATCTTGGTCGAATGGTTGACGCTGTCACAACTGCGGAGGCTGCTTGCAGACAGGCACACACAGGCCCCGTGGCAGTCAGTGTTTTTTCTTTTAAACACCCTCTGTTCTTCTCAAGCTTGGTCACGCGCACGGGGCCTGGGTAACCCCAGCCCCTTTTTCAGATACTGAACAGCAACTTTGGATAAAACCGCGGCCCATGGAAACGGTCAGTTGTAGGAATTTTACAGCCGTTTTTAGCAGGCGATGTATTTTTCATGTAAATTGAGAGTGGTCAATTTGTACAGTAATATGGCACCCCATTTTTTCCCCCAATAATTTTGAAAAAAAACAAGGTTTTCTGTCCTGCCAAAACCGTTATTACTGTTCTTACATTAACTGTTCCTAATACAGCGTAAAACGGATGAAAAAATTTGAAAAATGCACCACGGGGACTGGATGAAAAAGGGGAAAATCCAAAAAAAAAAAGTGTATAAACAACATTTTTACTGAGAGAAGGAGAGAGGGGAGAGGGAGGAGAGGAGAGAGAAGAGAGGATGAAGAGAGAGAGAGAAAGAGAGAGAAGAGGAGGAAAAGAAAAAAAGGAGAGAGAGAGAGATGGAGGGGGAGAGGGAGGGAGGAGAGAGAGAGGAGAGAGGAGAAGAGAGAGGGGAGAGAAGAGAGGGGAGAGAGAGATGGAAAAAAGGAAAGAGAGCAGCGAACTTTTTAGTCGGGAAAAAATGTCCTCATATAATTTTTCACGCAACCCTTTGTATTTTTGGGCTTTGAGAAAAAAATTTCAAAAATCGTGTAAGACAAGGTTTTAAAAAAGAAAAAATTGTTCATTTTGTCTAAATAATGAGATAAATCTAGCTTTTCTCAAGGGTTTTTTGTTGTTGTTTTTGGCTTTATTGTGAAAAAAACTGACTGCACAAGAGAGCGATAATTTATATATATATATATTATTTTTATATATAATTTTATATATTATATATATATATTTAATAAGAGAAAAGGAGAGAGGAGGAGGGAGAGAGAGAAATAAAGTTTTTAATTGTATAGGCCATAAACCGTTACAAACTGTGGGCAATCGGGAAATTGACGGGATGTGTTGAATATGGCATTCAGTAGAGCAAACGATTGTAAAGGAAACAGCGTAAAAAAAAGGAATCAACACGGGGTTTTCCCAAATGACATTAGCGGCTTTTGTTGATGAAAAACATATTCCAAGATATGGAAACACGTGTCTTTGCTTAATTTTTGAAATGAAGTTGGGAAAGGTAATCTATATTTTTTGGGGATGAATTTGTCGAAAAGTCACGGGAAAAAAACTGCAGTGAAAAGAAAGTGCATTTCTGTTTCTTTTACACTTGAAAAAATTAACACTGAGTTTTTGCTCAGAAACGCTGGTAGCGTTTTCGTGCGTTGTAGGTCTGTTTTCCTGTCAAAATCTGATCCAAATGTCCGGATATGTTATTAGGCCCCAAAGGGAAAAGACTTTTCCCATAGATCAGAAAATTTTTAAATGTACGTATCACTGTTTGTGTTTTGTTAATTTTTCTTTTTTTTTGATAAAAGCAATCGACAATCTTTGTTAGTGGTTTTAAGAAGCTTTTTTTTTAGTGCACCTTGGTTTTCCATACAAAGCCAAAACAGTTCGTAAAAAACATTTTCAAATTGTGATACCCAAACATTTTTCCATCATTATGGAGAGAAAAAAGAATTGTAGGCCTTTCGTGGGAGTTGGTTCTTTAGTTCTTTCGCCGCACCCAAATATCGGATTGTTTACATACAAACTAGAAATTTAATGGTAACGACCCGTTTCCTGTAAACCATGTTTTTGGGAGTTCGGGGTTACATTTAACGTTTTTTTAAGAGCAAAATGTGTGGACATTTCCACTGCTTTCTGTTGAGACAGGCCCCAATTTTTCTGCCTACAAATTAGAATCCGGTTTAAATTTTTGTGTTTTCAAACGTTTGACAAAAATCTCTGTTGAAAAATCTCCCATTTTCCCTAGAGTTCGAAGATGTAAATTACCCTTTTCTTGCTTTACAAGAGAGTTCATTTACTGCTTTATGTACGCCAATTTAGTTGAAAGGATAAGCCCAGGTATTTATGGAAAAATTTAAAGGTAAGGAAAGGTAAAGGGCCCCAAAACCCTTTAAAAGGGGGTTAGGGGGCGAGGGTCAGAGACCTCTTTTCTGGGCCAGCTTTTGAGGGGGGCGCCTTCCTCTCCCTCGCTGCTTTCCCTTCCCTGCCCTAAAGGGGTGGTCCCTTTTACAGCTGGGTGAAGGGGGAACTTATGGCCCAAAGGCGTGAAAACGGTCCCCCATCCAATGGTAACCCGCTCGACGCTGCTTAACTTGGCTGGAGGAAAGGGGTGCCCCGACCACTGGTATCCCTTCCCCAGTAATGGGGAATTTACGATAGTATTTCATTTCCTTGAAAAACCAACCTCTTTTTAGCCACATGCCCCCATTTTTGAATATGCGAAAATTCGATTTATCAATTTTTTTAAATGCAAATCAGCTTTTGTGATTGTTAGCAGAACGTTTAGGGGTTTTTGAACCGCAACACTGTCCGAATTAAAACGAGTCGTCAGCAAAAAACAAAAGAAAATTTCAGTTATGGGTAAATCTGAACACCGTGTTTCCGTTTTTGAAAACTTCTTGGGCCCAACTGTTTTTTGTTTAATGAAAAAGAGAGGGCTTTTTATTTGCCTGTTTTAACCTTTTGAAGCAGATTGGCTTTGATATCTTGCTCCCATAACAAAATCCCAAAAACGAAAAGTTGGTACTGCTCGTAATTTTTTCAAAATTTTTCCCAAATTTACCCCATTTTTATGAAAGGGTGGGCCCCAAAGTTTGCAAAGAAAAATAAGGTGAAAACCCTTTATAAACGATAAGGGAATAATTTTTGTTTTTAGGGTTGTTTTGGATAATTGAAAATTTTTGGAAAATGTGATTACCGGGGGGTGTTCTTTTCGAAAAACGCCTGATTTCACCAAGGATATTTTGTTTTCCACGAAAGTGAAAATTCGTTTATTAATTATATAGCTTGGGTTTACTACATTTTTTAAATTTAAGGGGTTTGCCTCTTAATTGTCTGGATTGGGGATGGTTCCTTTTTTGAAGGGGGTGGAGATAGCTTTGCCAAAGATTCTGGATAGAGTCCAAAAAGAAAAAATCTTTTTAAAAAGTTGGCAGAAAGGGTATTTTCTTCTTGTTAAAACTACTGACTTAAAAATTTCAGGGTAATCCCATCGACCCAGAGCTTTTTTATGTTTCAGATTTTTAAATGGCCTTAACAATTTTTTCCCTCAGTGTATTAATTTAATTTATACATCCGGGAATGCCCTGAGTCGATAAACTTGCACTGCCCCAGTGACTTCCCCTGTTCATCCCCATCACAAAGACCCTTTTTAAATGTTCAACCCATTGCTCCATGCTTATCCCCTATCCCCGTGTTTTCCTTGAAAAATTTTTTTTGTGTCTCCCAAACTTTGCAGAATCATTTAAAAAGTTTACAAGTTCCTCACTGCTTTTTTTTGATTTTTTTTCTTGGGGCTAAAAGTTGTTGAAATTTTACGGGTATTACAGTTACGTTCTGTCCAATGAGATTAGTGCGTAAAAAACTACGAAGAGCAAACGAGAGACCCTTCGGGCTGCTCACATCCCCATAAAACCCACTCCTCCCTTTCTTTCTTTGCCCCCTGAAGTTTTTTTAAAAAACAGGGGCGCGGGAAGGACAGCATTTTTGTAAAAACATTTACAGCCTCATTAATTTGGGAAATCCTGAGTAAGAACGCTTATCTAGTTTTTTTAAAGTTGTCAGGAAAATCAAGTTTGCTGGAAAATGCCCTGTTTGTCTGCGACCATAAAAGTTTTCAAAAAAAACAATTCTGTCCTTTAATGCCAATTTTGACATTAAAAAAGCATGAAGACTATGGGCATATGTTTTGAATCAATGTTCTTAAAACTTGATGTCAAAAGGGACGAACAAAGAAAAAAGGAAAAAAAAAAAATTTTAGGGACACTGTTCCCAGTAGTGGAGATAAATGAAAAGGAACCATTTCTGTCACCTGGGGAAAAACTTTAGTATGAAAAGTAAAAAATTGTAAAAAAAAATAACAAATTTTTCCGTAACGTTTTGCGTGTCTTGTGAACATCTTTGGAGCAGTAGATCATCAGTATTGGAAGGGTCAAAAATTTGAAGGTTCATCTTGCTCGAAGAAAAAATTCACCCATAAAAAATCCCTGGCTGTTGTTGGGTTTTCTTCCCCATTAGATCACGACATATGTGAACTGGGCATCTTTATTGTCTTCAACAATTCAAGCTGCACCCCAAGCATTAAAAATCCCATTGGAAATCACTATTTTCATAATATGGACTTCAGTTGGGTTTGATATGTAAAATCAAAAATACTCAAAAAGAGTACCAAAAAGTTCGTTACATTTTTTGATTTGATAAATTGTTTATGGAGTTGAAAGTCTTTAAAAAAGTGCAAAAATTCATTTCTAACTAAAAAAAACCCCAAACTATTTCTTCCTTGTTTTGAAAATTTCTGGGCTGGTGCATAAAAAAGCAGTTGCCCGGGGAAGGGGTTTTTTGAAAAGGTTTTTCATAAGGTTTCAGTGAAACAAACAAAACATACGAAAAAAAGATGTAAATAAACTGTCCGTTTGATGCCAAGCCTTCCAATTGGGCCCAGTATTGTGCACTGACCGGGGGCAGAGAAATACTTCCTCTTCCTCTTAGGGTCATGTCTTGAGTCAATAGAAAAGGGGGGGAGAGGAGAGAGAGGGGAAAGAGGAGAGAGAGAGAGAGGGGGGAGAGAGAGGGGAAAGGAGGGGGAGAGAGAGAAAGAGAGAGGGAGAGAGGGAGAGGAGAGGGAGACGAGGAGGAGGGGCAGAAGATAGGAAAGGACGGGAGAGGTGACGGGAGAGAGTGACAGAGAGGTGAAGAGAGGAGAAAGGAGGGAGGGAGGAGAGAGGGGTGAGGGGAGAGAGAGAGGGAAAGAGAGACAGACAGACAGACAGACGCAGACAGACAGACAGGCAGACAGGAGTAAAAAAATAAACAAAAAATATTTAGGCGAAAGGGTCGGGCCAAAAGTTGAAAAGTATTTTTTAAATCCCGAAGCACCAACAAAGGTTCAAAGAAATCATTAAACGCAAAATTTCGCAACGCAAAAATAAAAAACCAAAGTTATTTTGGGGGACGGGTGTCAGTGGTCAGAGCACTGGATTTCCCAACCCAAAGGTTAAACAGATTGAGTGGTTTTCCCCTTTGGATGGGTGGGACCCTTTGCTGGCGTTTTGGGTTTCAGTCGGTCCCCAGTTCCCCAGCTATGAATGGGTACCTGCCCTTTTTTTTAGGGGTCGGGGGAAAAAAAGCAGGGGCGGAGAGGAGATGGGCGTCGCTTCAATATGCGGGCCCCCTGGAAAAGTTGAGGCTCGGTATTTTGCTCCGAAAAAATAGGGGGGGGGGGGGGGGGGGTGGGGGGGGGGGGGGGGGGGGGGGGGGGAAAGAGGCAGAAAACGCAGAAGACGGTCGGGCAAGCAGACAGCAAACAGAAGACAGAAAAAACAGACAGACAGAAGGGCGGGAGGAAAATGATTTCCCGGGGAAAGACAAAGGACCGTGAACAGAGGGAAGGGACTGGGTTTCTGACAGGATTGTGAACAGACTGGTGCGGGTTTCCTTCCTTTTTCTGTGACTGTGTCCTTGAGAGACAGAGAGGGGGAGAAGAGGGAGAAAAGGGAGAGAGAAGGGAGGGAGGGGGGGGGGAAGAGGGGGGGAGGGATGGGGAAGAGAGAGAGAGAGAAGAGAGGGGGGAGAGGGAAGAAAAAAAAACAAAAAATCGATAAGATATTGTTAGAAAGAAAAGAGTCGAGTTAGAATGTAAAAATTATGTCCCCTCACTTAAGCAAGACAACACGTTACATTAGGGTGCGGGGGGTGGGGGAATCCCAAAAAGCGGAATTTTATTTCATTGTGCATTAAAAATTTTTTTAAAAGCACCAAACCCCTTTAAACCCCTGATTTATAGATGATGCAATAAAATTATTTTCGCATTTTGTCACCTCCTGGAGTAAAGTTTTTCAATATGTAATAACTGTTACAATTTGCCCGTTTTTTCAATCTGGAATTACCCCGCAAGAGATATTGATTCTTTGCTTTTACAAGATTCCATATTTTATCATCATCATCGTCATCATATCATATCACCATATCTCATCATCGTCATTCATCTCATAATTATCATTTATTTTTTATATCTTCACCCATCATCATCATCATATCTCATCTTCATCATCAATTATCTCATCAGCTCAGGATTTTTATAAACCCCACATCACCTCACCTCATCATCATCATCTTTCTATCATCATATCATCATATCATCTTCAATCATCATCATCATCATAATCATATATCATCATCATCTCATCATCATCATCATCTCTCTCAAAACTCCTTATTTATCATCATCATTTATCATTTGTTTCTTTGTAAAAACGGTAGACAGAAACAGTGTTGTCTGTCAGAGCGAAAATGATTGGCTGCCTTTAAAGCGCTTGAAAAGTCAAGCCAGCGTATAAAAAAATCGTTTGGGAATGATTTGTTATCTTTTAAGTCTTTCTGGGGAAAAAAGGTGGGAATAAACCAAAGGGGCAGAAAAAAAACAAGAAGGAGGTGACAGGAAGAACGGAACAAGGCAAACAAAGAGAGGGATGAAAAATGGAATTCCCAGCAAAAAAAATTTTCAGAAGGTGGTGATGCTTTTTATACTGAAGATCTCCCGCTGTTTCGGTGGAGAGATATCTTATGACCTTCCTTCCTTTTTTTGTTTATTTTTTTTTGTTGTTTTGTTGTTGTTTGTTGTTTTTTTTTTGGGAGGGGGGGTTTGGGGGGGGGGAAGGGGGCAAAGACCTACTAGTATATCTTGATACAGCAGGTACGAAAATAATCAAACTTAATGAACCCTGTCACATTTTTTCTTGGAAAAAAGAAACGAACTTCATTTCTACCTCTTTTTCAAACAGTTCAATTTACCATCAGTTTATAAAACGTATTACACCATTTCTTTTTGTCATCAAGCCAGGAGTTCATGTTCTGAATTTTCCAGAAGGAATCCATGCCATTGATTTGACGTACTTTAAAATTTTTTTTCTGTTTATTAAATACTGTAATTGACAAATACTAGCAATACTTTCGTTTTTGTCCCAAAAAAAAAATGCCAGTTTTTTTAAGAAATGACAAAAGTCCAGAGACTTTGTTTTAGATAAAGAAGTTTATTGTCAATCCGGGACTAGCCTTTCATACCAAACTGGTAAGTCAGGGGCAGTAGGAAGTTTCTGGTACTGCTTCTGGTATCCCTGTAACCCGTTCAAACTGTGCTGTGGGGGAGGAAAACCCCCTAGAAAAAAAAAAATTAAAAAATTGGGACTTGGAAGGAGACTGACGCCCCCAAGGAAAATCCTAAGCCAAGAAAAGCATGAAAGACAAATGCAAAGCCATATGATACCCGGGTCGGGCGAGGCCCGGGTTCCAACGACCGCGCTTTCTTGATAAACACCAGGGTGGGGAAATGAAAGTCAGTCTGGAGTTAAAAAACATTACTTAAGTCCCCAGAGAAAGATCACCTTGGTACATGGGAAATTCCGTACACTCTTCAGTGCGGAAAATCAAAGAATAGAGTTGAGTTTTGCCCTTAATGGGGGCATTATTGGATAGGGAAGTGAGGGCGATTTGGTGAGACAATGATGAAGAAGGCAACAAGATCTGGTCATGGTCAAGGAAACATCCCAACATGGGGTGGCTTTTTGTCAGAAAAAATGTGGGTGCATATCAGCTGTACACCGGCTTCCGCGGATTATCGCATGGGTGTCGGCCCAAACCCAAAAATATCACTCAACAAAATTTGCACCATCATTGACCTGCGATGGAAATAGAAGTTTTACGAAGATCTTGAAAGACCCTTTGAAGATACCCAAGAAGACATCATCTCATTCAAGGGGTTTTTTTCGCCAAAAAAAAAAGGTCTGCTCTTTTCACCAATGGGCCCCGGGCAGTTGGGGCGTTTGGAATTGGAGAAGGGCAACGCAGGGTATAGTTGGGGTTTGCCGCCCACAGATTTCCCTTGCCCTACCCTCTACCCCAAAAAAGTCAAGGGGACACTGGCATGTGCCAAACGGCAGTCCTAAAAAATGTTTTATCTTAACACCACGGGGCTTCAATCCGCATCAAAAGAGCCCGAACAAGAACCTACCGGGAACTCACTAGGCAGCAACCCGACCTTGTTCTGCTGGTATTCAAAAAGAAGCTAAGAAAAACAAAAAGCCTGCAAACCCACGTTCAATTTGGTGGCAAATGAAGATCCAGATGTCGAGGAGATCTTCCAAGTAAGCATGGGGGACGTTTTTTTGCGGCATTAACCCCCCTGGACAATGAAAACAAAGACCCCCACCAAAAAATTTAATGAGGCAGTCCGAGAAACGCAGAGGGGGTACTCGGTGTCAGAGGAATCAAAACCAGCCATGGACTCCAATGAATCTTGGACCTCTGCGTACAAGAAGGCACTGAAACCAAACCCGGTCTTCCAACCCCAAAGAATCCAGGAGGCCAAAAAATCTTGTGAAGAAGTCAATTTTAAGGCCAGAGAGAAATGGATCAGTGATCAATGTGATGAGATCGAAAAAAGCATGAAAATGGTAACGAAAAAAAGGGATAAGACACCCCGAAAAAACCACAAAACCATTCAACCAAATCATCAGTCATTGAAGACAGTCCGGGGAAAACCCCCTACAGAAAGCTCAGCTGCATGAACAGGTGGTTGGGTATTGGCAAGAACTGTACAAATCCCCCAAAACAACCTGAAAGTGCATATAGAAGAGAAGCGCAACTCAAGGGGCCCCCCCATTACTATCGAGGGAAGAAGTGGAAAAAGCCATCCGCGTTTACGTAGGAAAGTCCCCAGTAGCGAAACATCCGCAGAGCTGTCAAGATGGTGCGAAAAGTCATCACACTGTTCAGCTATTGTCGAAGATTTGGGAGACAAAAAGTGGCCCCCAGTTGGACACAACACTCATCATCCCTGCCCCAAAAAGGGGATTTTCGCCAATGCCAAAATTTTTTGAACAATCAGCCTCATCAGCCACGCCAGCAAGATCATGCTCAAAGTTTTTTGAATAAATAAAGAAGGAGGGAGAAAACACCTTGCAGAGGAACAAGTGGGGTTTAGGGCAGGCGGAGCACAACCGAACGATTTTTAATGCTAAAACCCCATGGAAGAACATCTTCAAATCAAGAGACCTGTTCCCCAAAAATTTATCGACTTAAGAAGGCTTTTGACAGAGTTGGAGAAGGTGTGGCAGGTCCTCAGAATGTTTGGCATTTAAAAAGGACTAGTCAAACCATTCAGCACATTAAAAACCCCAAGAGTGCAGTCCTTTGAACAAAAGGTGGAGACTATTCAAAACCACAGTTGGGGTCCCACAAGGATGTGTTATCTCCCCGTCCGTTTAATCTTTTCTTGGAAAACATTTTGAGGGCCCCCCATGATTCCACTCTACCATTCCTTTTTGGGGGCAGCCCCTCAAAAAATTGCGGTTTTCCGATGACATTGCCTAATGGGCGGAAGTAAAACAGAGTGGAGATTTACGACCCGACTTGAAACAGAGTGGAGCATTGGGATGGAGGGGGAGCTCGGAGAAAAGTAAAGTATTGTGAATAGCCGGCAAGTAAAGAAAATTTACATGAACGGCCCGCAACTGGGGGGGTAGACGCTTTTTAAAAACCTTGGGTACACTCAAAAAAGGACGGCGATCGCACAGAAAAACAAAGTAGACTAGCCATGGCAACATCTTCCATGACAAATTCACCACCATAGGAAAGTAAAGGATGTTTCCAATCAAACAAAGCTTACCAAGCCTAATTCAGTTTCCCGCTGTAAAAAAGGGAAAGGTGTCCCATAACCTATAAGGTTGGGAAGCGAGGCGTCAGAGACCTCACTTCTCTAGGGCCGCAATTTAGGGCGGCGCCCCTTCCTCTCCTCGGCTTTACCTTCCCCGACCCCAAAGGGGGGGCAGGTCCGTTACAGTGGGGTGAACTGGGGGGGAAATGTATTAAGCCAAAGGGGCGCAAAAGGTCCCCTCCAATGGTTAACCCCGCTCGCGTGCTTACTTGGCTGAGGAAAGGGTGCTCCGAGTGCTCCGACCTTTACTATCCCGATTGCTGTCCCGGGAAAGGAAAAAATGGACATTGACTGATCAAACAGCAAAGCGAATCCAGTATTTGAAACAAAAATGCCATAAAACTGCTGGGGATATCCTGGGGAGAACGAAAGCCAAAGAATTTGTCAAGATTAAAAACCGGGGTGGCGGTCAAGGAACCCCCTTTTCCCCTCGTCAAAAAAGAAAAAGGGCTGGTTCGGCACGTCACCCGCCCCAACACTCTGCAAAAACGTTCTGCAGGGAACACTCGAAGGTGGCAAAAAAAGAGGGGAAAACAGCAATAGGATGGGGGCAAAAAAGAGAATGGACCAGGATGAAGACTCGGCCACTACTGGCAGAGCCCGGGACCAGATGGATGGATGAGGGGTTTCCCCGGCATCGTCTTTGTGTCTCCTCCGCCGCGGGTACGGGGTGTGTGATGATGA
This sequence comes from Rapana venosa, assembly GCA_028751875.1. Lineage (NCBI taxonomy): Eukaryota > Metazoa > Mollusca > Gastropoda > Neogastropoda > Muricidae > Rapana > Rapana venosa. The sequence continues at coordinate 42,516,097 of CM054143.1, forward strand.
AAAGACCAAAATGGCTAGTAAGATTATCTATCCAGTTCTGCTGTCCTCTCCCCGTTTGTTACCATTTCCCATGTCTTCTGCATACGCTTGTAACCTTGTAATTCGGAAGGAAAAAAAGAAAGAAAAAAAAAAAGAAAGAAAGAAAGAAAAAAAAAAAAAAGAAAAAAAAAAGAGAAAGAGTGAGTGAGTGAGGGGAGTAACTGGAGACAAACAGACAGGGAGAAGAGTTAAAAAAAAGGCCCGAGATAGCGAGGGAGAGAGGAAAAAGGGGAGAGAAGGGGACATGAGAAAAAAATGACGAGACAGAGATAGACATAGGGAGAGACAAGATAGGCAGAGACAGAAAGAGAGAGAGAAAGGACAGAGAGAGCAGATAGACAGAGACAGAGATAGACGACATAGAAAAGAGAGGGGCAGAGACAATGGAGACAGAGAGAAGAAAAAACATACTCAGGCAGGCAGAGAAAAGACATGCGATTGCAGACAAAGATACAGGGGGAAAAACAGAGCAAAGGTAAGAGGATTTTCTTTAACTGAAGCCTTTGACTGATAACTGAGATGCCCTCAAAAGGCACTGGGTTCTGGTTTGGTGAGGTCACGTCACAAATAGTGTGGATGTATGGCGTGTTTGAAAAAGTGGTTCCCCTGTCCTCCTCCGATACGGTTTGGCGACTCGGTGGAGTTGTCACGTTATAATAATTCATTGCTCCATGACCCGTTCTTTATTTTTCGACGCACCATTTGCAGACTTATTGTTGATAATTCCCGACGTTTGGGGACCCATCAGTGAACTGTTCCCCCAGATATGATCTGAGCAAGGAGAGGGGAAAAATCGGCATTACAAACCCCCTCTTTTTGGTCTGCCCGCATTCTTTTCAACCATCCTGGTAATAATGGAAAATTTTATCTCTCTCTCTCTCTCTCTCTCTCTCTCTCTCTCCTCTCTCTTCTTCTCTCTCTCTCTCTCTCTTCTCTCTCTCCCCCTCTCTCTCTCTCTCCTCCCCCCTCCTCTTCTCTCTCTCTAAAACATGTTTGAGGGAAAAAAAGTTTTTGGAAAAAAAAAAAAGAGGGGGATTTCAAAAAGGAAAAATTAACGAAAATAGTTCAGTATTAAATGGGAAAAGGCTATTTCATTCCCAAAAGTATGTGGTAAGGCCCTCGGTTATTTGTTTTATGCCCCCAACGGCAAGCAAGTGCAGGTTAAAAAAAATGCAATAGGGGAAAAAGCACGGGGATCTCCCTTGGGTTTTATGCTGAATGTCACAAAAGCAAAAAAAATGACAAAGAATCAGTTAAAAACTTTAGAAGAGCGAGGAAGGAGCTCTAGAAAAACTATTGAGGGGAAAAGCGTATGAATTTGTTAAAGCCCAAAAATGGATGGTTCAGAAAAGTCTTGCCGAGTTGTTGACAAAAAAAAGCAAACGATTCTGTTATTTTGGAAAAAATTAAAAAAAAAGGGTGGAGGGAGTGAAAAGGCTGGCATCAGTGATAAAATAAAAAATGGGGAATGGCATGAAAAATTTCAAAATTTTTGTATAATATTGGAAAAAACAGCTCAAAAATAACACTGATTCAAATAGCGTTTTGGAAGAAGACAAAGATCAATCTTAAAAATGCCCTACTAAAAAAAGAAATAAAACGTGCATAAACAATCTAAAATTTTGGGAAAATTCCCAGGAATGATGGGGTTTCAGCGAGATGCAAAAAACAGGTAATGGAGTTGGATGGCTTTTGGGGAAAAAAATTTTTTAATCAAATATTTGTCAAAGGGATTTATCTTAAAGAAAGGGCAAAAACATAGTGTTCCTATTTCAAAAAAGGGGGGATGCAGAAACCCCGGGGCATTATAGAGGGGTTTTGTTAAAAGTATATTATGAAAAAGTTATCATCAAATTTTTAACCACGACTGTACGTGTGGTTTGGGAAGACCATACGATTGTTGAAAACCAGGGGGGTTTCGGGAAATTTTTTCCCCGTCGATCATATCTTTTTTCATTGTATTCTGTTATCCGAAAAATCTTAATATGGGAAAAGAAAGCTTTTTTGTGGCATTTACTTATATCAAAAAAGCATTTAATTTTTACATCACCCCCAAAAACTCTTGAGGTGTTTTGATGCTGGAGTGAGGAGAAAGTTTTTTGTCTTCAAACTATGTAAAGCTCCTCCTTCTGTGTAAGAATTAATAAGACTATCGATTTTTCCATTGCCTAGGAGTTCGCCAAAGGGTTTTGCTCTTAGTCCCACCCTTTTTCACTTTCTATAATAAATGAGCTCTCATATTAATGATTTGGTGTTCATGGGAAATTTAGTTATTCAACTGTGAGTGAATTGTTTTTCTCTTTTTCGCTGTCGTTTGGTATTGTTGTAAACCCCTCCCCGAGGTTGAGATCAACTGAATTATCTAAAAAATTGTTGTAATAAATTTTAAAAATTAGTGTTAAAAAGAAAGATTGTTACGGTTTTTAGAAAAAGGGGGAAACCCATCAAAAAAGAAAAATGGGGTTTATGATGGGATTTGTGGAAATGGTAAACAGTTACACTTACCTTGGATTTACATTTACAAAAAACTAAGTTGCAAAAAATTGGAATGCTGTTTTGTTAAAAGGAAAAAGAGCGTTATATATTTTTTAAATAAACTTATTTAAAATGCAAAGAAAAGACACAAAAAACTTTCTTCAGATTTTTGATGCCAAAGTGCAGCGATTTGTTTATCCCCTTTAAAGTTGGGGAGTTAAAAGATCGATAACCCTTTAAAAAAAATAACCTTTTAGCTTTAAAACGATTATGGGGCGTCTTTGAAAACGCCAAACAAATTGTGTACGGTGGTAGGCGTTTCCCTTTTTATCAAAACAACCTTGATCTGTGGGTATTGGCTGCATTTACTGCGTGGGAAACGACAGATTCCAAAACATGCTATAGATGCTTTTTTCTTTGGTTAAACGGGGGAAAAAATGTTGGGTGAAGATATTAAGGGCGTTTGTGCACAGGTTTTTAGTTTGTATGGGGAACCAAGGTCCCGGGAATGAACGCATTTTTTTGTGAGTTCAAACGGTTAGTAGATTTTTTTATGCAGGAAAGGTCACCCCCTACGTGATGGGATAGTATGAAAATTTTAAAAACGTTCTAAGATGTCTTGGGAAAGGCGAAACTTTCTGCATGTATTATGTTTTAGAGTGGTTTTCCTGTAAGGGTTGGGGTTTTTCTTTTTAAAAATGCAATATGCATAGGGCAGTGAAAAAAACCCATGGATAAGCAATGTGCATGTGGTTTTCAAGAAGAAAATGACAACATTTTTACTTTTTGTCCCTTTTTAATGACATGAGAGAAAAATTCCTTTAAAAAAATTTTTTTTATTTACCTCTTCAAGATGCTAGATGGAAAAGGGGAAGATGTCTGTCGCCTGTCGGTAAATTGTGTTTTTTGCTATTGAAGAAAGGCTATTCTGAAAGTTGGTCGTCTTCAGTCTCAAAACACTCCCCCCCAACCCCTTTCCGAATTTAACTTGAGGTTTGTTCAGTGATTTTTTGTTCAGTTGTTTTATTTTATTTTAATTTTTTGGAAGGATAGATGATAAAAAGGTATTCGTATAGGGAGAATTTAAAAGTTGTTTGTAGATATAAATGGGTTGTTTTGTTTTCTGTTTGGGAACGGTTATTATATTTCGGTTGTATAAATTTAAAGGGCCACCCCATCTCCACCCCCCCTCAATTGGGGTATTTTGCCTATGGCCAAAAACCCTTAAACATTTGAAATCTTAAAATCTTCTTCCTCTCTTCTCTCTTTTCTCTCTTCTCTCTTCTCTCCTTCTCTCTCTCTCTCTCTCTCTCTCCTCTCTCTTTGCTTCTTGGTATCACCCCTTTTTTTTATCCATTTTACTTTTTTGTAATCAGTGTATCAGTTTTCATGTTTTGTTTAAATTTATTTGAGAGTTAAATGTTTATTAACGCATAGCTCTTTCTCAAAAAAGTTTATAATCTATGGATCTCTTGAATAATGTTCAAGCAGGTAGGGATTATGTATGTTAAATATACACTTAAAAAAAAAAATCATGTTGTCGTTGTGTAATAGGGTTTTTTTTCCTAGTTTTTGTTGATTGTCCCTAATCAGGGCACGAGCCGGATGAAAAAAGTATGTGTATACTTATTCTGTTACCCTTGAAAAATAAAGATTCCTTCCTTCCTTCCATTCCAGTCATTCTCTCTCTTTCAAACATGTGAGGGAAAGACGTTTACCGAACTCTTTCGAAAACTCCCGATTAGTCTGGCTTTCCAGTATTCCTCTGTCTAACCTTACTATACTTCTGATCTTTATCAATGCTGCGCTGTTTCCCAAGTGCCAGCGACCTAGTTGTTCATCACTGACGACTCGTTCCTCGTGTGGTTCTTCCAGCATGTAATAACCAGCTGAAATATGGGCTAAAGTGAAAACATACGAAGAACAAGAGACTGTTGTATTCTGATGTCAGTTGTATTATTTTGTGATGCTTAAATTTGTAATCAACTGCACACATTGAACATAATGTATAACTCTTAGTGATAAAACAGCCCCCGTATGACCCTGTGGATGAGAGACAATAAGCATGGTATCAATGAAGAGAGTAACAGTCGTGGGTATCAGTATTTGAAAAAAAAAGGGGGGGGGGAAATTACACAAATGTAAAAAGGTAAAGTGTCCTAAAAACAAATGTGGTCGTAGGAGAGCAAGGCATCAGAAACCTCAGCTTCTCCTGGGGTATGTACAACTCTCCTAATAATTATGTCTAACACAATCAAGCCCTGGCTATTTAAAGAGGGTCTACGCATTGGTCATTTAAACATCAATCATGCAATAAACAAAGTAACAGAATTTTCATCAATATTATCGAATACAGGGAAAAAATTTCACTTATTTGGCTTTTCAGAAACACACATAACTTCTCACATTTCTGATAATGATATTTCAATACCAGGATATTACAGTATGTCCGCAGAGATTCCTACTCGTTTTCCGTGAAACCTTTTAGTAGTTTTCCCTTCATCAGTCGATACAGTTAAACGCATTTGTAGTTTTAGACAGCAGAGTGTAGGAAACATATGGATAGAAGTTTAAAATAAAACAGTCCAATCCAGTTTCTTATAATGTTTTCTTATAGAAATCCTACAGAAACTTTCAGAGTGGATTGATAACTATTATTCTAATGATGGATTGACATTAATGAAGATCCAAAGATATTATCCATTAGGTGACCTTTAACATTGATTTATTTAAAGCTAATAACAGGTGGAACACAGACATTATGCGTCTTTCAATTTAAAGCAATTAATAAAATCACCAACTAACGTTTAACTAAAAATTCTAAGACTTTACTTGACCATATATCTTCTAATAACCAAAATTCAATCATAGAAATAAATGTTCCATATTTGGTTGTAGTGATCATTTTTCCCATCTGTGTTAAGTGGTGTAAAAAAATGTTAAAATTTCCAAAATTGAATCACATAATTATCCACTTATAGGAATTATAAAATTTTATAATAATGAATTTTCTTTCAGATCTATTAAACTCGCCTTTAAACCATGTATATCAGTGTACTGACCCTAATCAGACCATAGAAACTATGGTTGCAATATTTTTTACCAGTATTTTATAATAAGCATGCTCCACTTCAAACTAAAGAGTCAACACGAATCCCAAACCTCCATGGCTTGACAAAAGAAAAACAAAAACATATTTATCACAGAGATTAATCTTTTGTAAAAAGGAAGGACTCAAAATATAAAAAGCAAAGAAATTAAGTAACCTACCTAGATACGCGCTGAATAAAGAATACTTCGAAGATCTAATCAACAAAAGAATGACAGCAAGTCTGTATGAAAGCTGTCAAACCTCTTACCAAAAAAGAAATTGTACTAAAACAGAAAACGTTTAGATGAAATCTCTGCTGATGACTTAAACCACCACTTTGCAACTATCCAGATAGAATAATAAACAATGCTAACTCAAAAACTAATGACTTGAATGTCTTAGAAGCATTCTGCTGCAAACAAAAATATAAAGTTTAGACTAAGAATTCCATGTATAGTGTGGCATGAAGTATTTACTGCTTTAAATAAGTATAAGCAAACAGCAACTTTGTGCCTAGGATGGCTTGAATGGTAAAATCCTGAAATTAGCTGCACCAGTTATAGCTGAGGACACTCACATACCTCTATAATCTTGTATAAGGAAAAATACATTTCCAAATATGTTAAGCAGAGCAAAATTATTCCTTGTATAAATCAGGAGATCGAACTGACTCCCTCTAACTATAGACCATCTCAATTCTATCTGTTCTTTCAAAACCATTAGAGAAACACATTAATAAATCCTACTTACTCATTTAAATGAAAACACCTTATTCACCCCCAATCAGTCTGGGTTTCAAGTCAAATCACCATGCCACACTGCCCTTGTAAAACTTATAGGACAGATGGTTAGTTAATATGAATAAAAAGGAATTTACTGGAGTTTTTTTTTTCGATAGATTTTGCAAAGGCTTTTGAATGTATCGACCACAATCTGCTAATAAGGAAACTTGTATATAAAAATATCCTCAGAATACCTAAAATCTTATATATTCCTTCCTTTCTAACAACAACAAAAGTTATGTCAATAAATACTTTTCGACTTTTCTACTCAATACATTTGGTGTCCCACAGGGTTCTATTCTGGGTCCCCTATTATTCTATTTACATTAATGATCATCCTTATTTACTAAAGCTTTCCTGTGATTTTATTTGCAGATGACACCACTATTGATATAACCATGTTAACCTGTTGAAGTCTTCGCAATTTGCAAGAAGATATAAATGTACTTATCTGGAATGGACTCACGTTGAACCATATGCGCTTCATCCAAAGATAACTAAATTTATGTTTCATTTCTACAAGACAGAAACACAGAACCTTAATACAATCTACCATTTCTCTACATTGTATGAAAAAATGAAGAAGTCTCAAATCACACACAAAATGTTTTGGAATAACTATTGACAACAGCCTATTATGGTCTACCCCACATCCAAAACCAGTCCAAAAACATTGCCTCAAAATATACCAACTCGTAAGATAAAAAACTTCCTCACTCTGCATGCCTAAAAATATTCTTTTATTCTTAAATTCAAACAGCAATAGATTAGCATCTACACTGTGGGATATGGCCAGACAATAATTACTTAAATTAATAGTGAGGGTGCATAAACGCGCCCTAAAGCATATCTAAATAAATCATCATCTTTAACAGTTCTGACCATTCAGATATTATATCCTTCCCCTAAAGCCAAGCTTCTTTTCAATAAAGAAGTTTTGATGCCATAATCTTGCCATGGAAATGCCCCATCTTTATTACAGAGCATATTCACAGTAAATGATCTTAGTACACTCTACATTTGATTAATCCTACCTCTCACCTAAGATACACTAATCAAATCAAGTCAGCATATTCTGGGGCTGCTGTGGAATAGGCTTCCCTACCAACTAAAAAATGAAACTAATCTGAAAAATTTAAAACAATTAAGTAGGGGAGTCGAGGTGGTGGGGATAAACAATGTGATACAACCATATCTCCCTTCCCAAGATGTATTTGATACAACTCTTATTTCCGCTTTCCATACTTCTTGTCCCGCATCTGTCTCGCTATCTTCTGTCTCTATCTCAGACTTTCTATCTTGTCCTCTGTTCTGTCAGTCTGTCTGGTCTATCTATCTTCCTGTTGCTGCCTCCTGCCCTGCATGCCTGTCTGTCTGTCCTGTCTGTCTGGCTGTCTGTCTGTCCGTCTGTCCTGTCCTGTCCTTGTCTCTATCTCTCTCGTTCTCGTGTATTTGTTGATATCAATGTGTGTGTACTTTCATATGTATCATAATTATGCTTTTTGCTTTTCTTGCAGCTTTTTCTTTTCTTTTCATTTTGAGGGCTGGATGAAAAAAAGTCTTGTTACTTAATCTATTACCCTCGTGAAATAAAATTGCGTTTGCGTTTGTACATTGAGGACGGCGCCCGGCTCTTCTCCCTCGCTGCTTTACCTTCCCTGACCCTAAAGAGGCACTTACCCATTTACAGCTGGGTGAACTGGGGGACTGTACTGATAAAGCCAAAGCGCGCAAATGGTCACCCATCCCAGTGGTAACCACGCTCCATGCTGCTTAGCACTGGCTGGTGAAAAGCCAGCCGTCCCCATTAGGTTCACAGGTACCATTACAAAACCAAACCCAAACACACAAACACAGACAAATGCTAAAGTCAAGTGATTCAGACTGTTTGAGGTCCTGTGTGCGAACGCATGCAGAACATCTTGCGCACACGTTAAAATCCCGTTTGGGCCCGAAACTTTTCCCCCACCATTAGACCATGAGTGGTGGTCTGGGCGCTAGTCTTTCGGATGAGACGAAAAACCGAGGAACCCACAGCAACAAGAGAGTTGTCCCTGGCAAAATTCTTAGAAAAAAGCCACTCCGATAGATAAATGAATACAGAACCCCCCAACCCCCCCAACCCCCCAAAAGGGTGGCGCTGCTCTTGTGGCGACGCGCTCTCCCCGGGGAGAGCAGCCCAATTCACGCAGAGAAATCTCGTGACTTAAAGTGGTATAAATCAAATAAAATGAATAAATAAATCTGTTCCGGTTTTCGGGAGACAGTTTGTCTGTTGAGTCTGTCTTCAAGTCTGTTTGTTGAGTGTGTCTTCAAGTCTGTTTGTTGAGTGTGTCTTCAAGTCTGTTTGTTGAGTCTGTCTTCATGTCTGTTTGTTGTGTCTGTCTTCATGTCCTGTTTGAGTCCTGTCTTCATGTCTGTTTGTTGAGTCCTGTCTTCATGTCCTGTTTTGTTTGAGTCCCTGTCCATCATTGTCTGTTTGTTGATCTGTCTTCATGTCTGTTTGTTGAGTCCCTGTCTTCATGGCCTGTTTGTTTGAGTCTGTCTTCATGTCTGTTAGTTGAGTCGTCTTCATGTCTGTTGAGTCTGTCTTCATGTCTGTCTTTGGTTGTTGAGTCAGTCTTCAAGTCCTATGTTTTTTGTGAGTCTGTCTTTCATGTCTGTTTGTTTTGTTGAAGTCTGTTCCTTCAAGTCTGTGTTTTTGTTGAGTCTTTCTTCAAGTCTGTTTGTTGAGTCTGTCTCCAAGTCTTTTTGTTGCGTCTGTCTTCAAGTCTGTTTGTTTATTGAGTTTGTCTTCGTTTCTTTTTGTTTATTGACTTTGTCTTCATTTCTGTTTGTTTATTGAGTTTGTCTTCAGGCCTGTTGAGTCTGTCCTCAAGCCTGGGTTTTTTTTTGTCTGTCTTCAATTGTGACAAGGTCTTACCACTAAAGAATGCACAGTCTTTTAAAGAAAAAGAAGCACTCTGAAGTCAGAGTATGGGTGTCTATACTTGAAAAACAGCCATGTACATAAACTGTTCATCCATTGTGTACTTAACAAGTCTAAGTGATTCCAAGGTGGTTTGGGTAAAACAGAATGCATAGTCTGGGTGACCCCTAGAGTGTTTAGCTGGGGAACGCCCGACAACACCGTATCAGATTGACAGTAATGTCTGAAAATTGTAGCAAGAAAACGTAACAGTATGTCTGGAATGGGCTGAGTTTTGAAATAAAAATCTTTCGATTATTTGTCACACCAGACGTCTGGGATGGATATCAACAGCGATATTTGAATGCAGGTCACACTCTTTTAAAAGGGTTATGGTACAATGTAAGATTTCACAATAGCACCCAAGAGAGAGAGCGAGAGAGAGAGAGATAGAGAAGAGAAGAGATAGAGAGAGAGCGAAAGAGAGAGAGAGAGAGAGAGAGAGAGAGAGAGAGAGAGAGAGAGAGAGAGAGGAGAGATATTCTTAACTGATGGTAATGGATTCAGTACAATGACTCTTTTTCATCCAGCCCTACAAAAAAAAGAATTAAAATACGCACGCCCGCATACAGCGACATACAAATACACACCTGTTTAAACCCTTTTTTTCAGTGAATAGACGTTAAACACACATACACACACACACAGATGAAGAAGGAGAAAGGATATCTCTCACTTTCCCATCCAAAAAGTCAGATAATTCATACAAAATTATCTTAAATTCAAAACAATTTAATTAAAACAGCAGAATATAAATATTTCAAGACGGAAAAAGCTTAACCTCAGCTACGAATATGATTGAGAAAAAAAGCAAAAGCTGCATGTATGGTTGTGAAAGAGAAAAACATCATTTTCTATCAGAGAACTCTAGCAGATAGTACTGACAAGCTTGTGGCAGCCTTTCCTGCAATGGGGTTTGGACCTCTTTATTACAGAAAGCTTTGTAGGCTGATAGGGTATGGAATAACTCAGTGGTCAGAGCTCCCACTTTCTACAAGCTAAAGTTACCATTGAGCAAACAATTGTGAAGGAAAAGCAAAATAGAAGAAATGCTTCAGCACACCCTTTTCAACAATAAAGATGTCTACTACCTCCTCCCCAGAGAAGACCAAGTAACAATTGTGAGGCTGAGGACTGGACACTGCACACTCAGACATCACATGTTTACCAAGTTCCACATTGTCAGTGATTCTGAGGCGTGCCCCTGTGAAACTTCTCCCATGACCTGTGGAACACTTCCTCCAGACCTGTCCAGCACACCCAAACCTGAGGGCCGATATCTGGCCTACTGACTTAACTGCCGATGAGGGACAAGTTTTTTGGACCCTTGGAGGGCCTTCAATTTACGGCAGCATTTGTCAGGGCCTCAGGAGTTGCTGTCTGAGCGTTCGAAGAAGAAGAACATTGAGCGGGGTTACGCAGTGGAGGGGTGACCGTTTGTGCTTCAGGACAGTTCCCCAGTTCACCCAGCTGTAAATGGCTACCTGTTCTCTTTAAGGTCAGGGAAGGTAAAGCAGCGAGGGAGAGGAGATGGGCGCCGCCCTCCATACGCTGGCGGCTTGAGAAGCTGAGATCTTCTTGACATCTCGCCCCCTAACGACCGTATAATGTTAGGGAAACACCTTTACCTTTGATCAGCTGAAGTCAGTGAGATTGAGAGAGAAGGATGTGATTTATGAAACTATGGCACAACTGTCAAAGGAAGCAGAGAGGGAACTGGACGGTAGAATTGGAGGTAACTGTCCATTAAACATAAAAGATCCTAAGATAAAAATTCAGACTGAGGATTTATCTAGTGGTTTAAAAGCAGTTCGTAACTCTTCTCAAACTGGAGGAAGATGGAAAGTAACAGACTGCTAGAAGTATTGAATGTGTTTGGAATGAATGGTAAGTAAGTATGCTATGAAAAAAGTTTTGAGACAGAAGTATGTAGAAAGTATGATAAGCTTCTTTATAGCAATATTGTGTTGTTGCATATAATTAGGTATATGGAGGATTCCAATCTGTTCATTGTGATGAGCTTACACCAGATGATAGGCATCTGGTGTCAAAGTCGTAGAATATGGTTGACAATAACTCATTATTCCAGGAAAGTCAATGAAATAAGAGCATGTTATTCATTCTGTATATTGAGACATGGTGTGAAAGACTTGGACCCTTTTTCTCCTTGATGCCTCTGCTACAGCTGGACATTTTGAATAGGCAATTATTTTTGTTGTTTGTGTATTGCTCAGAATGTTTGGGGTTGGTTTTCTTTCTTTGCTAATCCAATTTGTTTTACTAAAAGGTGTTAATGGCTCATCGCTTTGTTTGTCTATAGTTTGTGTCTTGGTTGGATCCTGAAAGGCGATTCCAAAAGAGACCTTTGTTGGAACAGCATCACCCGACAAGAATGAGAGGAAGCTTTCATTAGCCATTAAGTGACAGAAATCATATTATACTTAATACTTAATTTTTAAAAATGTATGAAAAGATATGCTTCGTGGTTGTCAGTGGTGTGTAAAAGATGAAACATGTGAAAAAGTGAGTGAGAGAAAAAGAATAATTCAGCATGGTTGTATTGGTTTGTTACTGGATTCATGGCATACAAACTATCCAACTCGTAATGTTGCAACTAGCCCCGGCTGTTTTGGGTGTTTTTTATTTTCTTTTTATTAATAAACATAAACCCACTCTAGGCGACAAATTCGTTATTGTGTCAAACAATTTTCATTGGAATGAGCAGGGTAGGTGTAGTTGTGGACAGAGAGGAAATTAAGTGGGACCAGGTTTAAAGTCTCGCATATATCATAACTCAGTCAAGCTGTAAAAACTGCAATTGAAGATTTTAAAAAACCAGTACTTACCCTGGCAAGACGAGAATTGTGTAAAATTCAATTGTGGTGGTATGGAAGAGGAGAGGAGGAATATCGGCCACCCCTCTCATTAAGAACACCTACCAACAAGTTATCATAATGTTTCATGAAATATTTTTTTCCCTGTGATGTTGTGAAATCCCTTTATACATTAAGAACCGTTAATGTAATTTTTTTTAATGAGTACTACATATCAATTATTACTTGTTAAAAAATTGATCTGTCACATCCGGGCAATCGCATCTCACATTATGATTATCCATCCACTCGTTCGAACTACCATCATGGAATTTTACACAAACCTCTACTTTGCAAGGTAATTACTAGTTAATGTCTTCAAATAATATTCAATTTGCATTTTTTTGGAAATAACGGTTTTGAACAATACACGGTATGTTTTCCAACTCTTTATTAAGCATAGTTCATCAACTTGTTGCGGAACACAATTGGTAAAACATGCATGTATACGCTAGCCAATGAAAAATGAAGGTTCGAAACATAAAACTCAATTGACTCTACCAGATACGCTAATTGAAATAAGAAGTTTCGTAAACTGAAAGAAAATATTACTTCTTTTGAGGAAAAAAAGAAACAGAAATTAAAAGAAAAAGAAAACCCAAGCTTGGTCTTAGAAAGATTGAGGTGGGTGAGAACCATTGTTTCGGTAAAAAGATAAAGGAGGACCAGGAAGTTTGACAAAACATTAGGGTTGCGTCCGTAATGCTTGACTTAGAATACTAATGTCATTGATTTATAACCATATTATTACGATAATTGAAGAATGCTGCCTTCATGGCAAAGCCAAGATGGTGGTCATTACATAGAACATGACTTTGAAAAGATTATTGGAATCTTTTACAAATAATGCAAAATTTCTGTTGATACATGAATTCTATACTACGACTGACCCGCAACAAAACATGGACAGATTAAGTTAAACACAAATGGTTTATGTACACAGCTTTGAAAAACAGAGACGAACAATGCATTCCACGAGTGTCAAGTTGTCAATCTATCTGGAGTAAAACAAATGAGAGTTAATAAAAAAGAAGAGGAGTCCTGGTTTGTGAAAGAACTAGTAGCAAAACATGAAATAACAGAAGATGTAAAGAACGTCAAAGTATATTATTTGCATTGGGCATAAGTAGAATATCAATTTTTTTTAGAAAGACTGACGAATTTATAACAGTTCCATTACAAAAGAATTGTAAGAGAGAAGAGTACACCTTGACCCAACATTCAGTCTTGTTAATGTCTTCCGTTAGACATGACAAGCTGTCTAGTTAATAAAAGATTCCTAGAAAGTAGGAATACAACACTTTATTTTCCTCAACCTCACACAAAATTCAAGATGGATTGTCAACACCCTTGGCAAGTTATAAACACAGACCATGAGGCAAAAAGAAAATCTATTACCTTTGGATGTTGACAATTTGTATGAGCACATACTCGTACACATGTATATCAAAGTGAACATTCAACCTTTTTAGTAAACACAGAAAACAGCATAACTTAACTGTAGAAAAGAGATTTCCTTAATAATGATAACACATGGAAGAAAACACTGTGTACTTCTGACCCCTCCATTTAACAAAACATAAACCGAATCCAATGGTTTGTTATAATCGACATTTCAATTGAGCACAACCACAATTAACAATAAGCAAAAAGCTAAACTCTTTCTGAACAAAGACCAACAAACAATGCTTGCTACTTAAAATAACAAGTTAAAGAAAACACCCACTAAACAACTGTTGCGACTTAAAAGAATGCTATACAACTACACAACTCTACAATGTTTGAACATCATGTACACTATAGGATCGTGGACAAAGACAACATACAAGAACAAAAATCGTAAGCAATATGAATGTTTCTCACTCTCCGCTAGCACTGACTCTTGCATCAGGCTCTTCAGGGCAGAAATCTCATATCATCCACTGCTTACATTAAGTTGTGTGTTTTTAAAAAAAAATAATACGCTGTTGTTCCTGGTTGGTTTTCTGTATACCAGCATCCCTCTCACCACCAGCCCCCAACTGTCCAGAGAACAGACACTGAAGGCTGCACTCAGCAGCCCCAGGCCTCAGTCACAGAACACTGCAGCAGCAGCAATGTGCTCCCAGCATGCTGGTCAGGGAGCTCGAGTGTCAGTACCAGCTTGCCGAACTGACTACTCTAACAGGTATACTGCACACACACACACATGCTCACACACATACACACACACAACCACACACACACCACACACACACACACACACACAACCAGTTCAGGCACATATGCAGTACAGACATATATTGTCCAAAAGCCATAATGATACAACTTGACAATGAGAATTAAATATGTGTTATACACATATGAAAGAATCATCCTAAATAATAATTTTAAAAAGATACAATACAATTAATAATCTGAGCCCTCGCGCATAGTGCGCGCACACACAAACACACACACACACACACACACACACACCAACACACACACACTACACACACGACACACAACACACACACTACACACACACCGCATTTACACACACCATGCACACATACACGCGCGCGCGCGCGTGCGCCGCTACTCAGAAATATGACTGTATGAATTAATATCATTGTGAATTTACAATTCCAGTGACTTCTGGAGCAAAGGAATTTCTATTTCGTTTCTTGCAGTTTAGCAGTTGAGGCCTCTGAAAATGGCGTTGTGAAGGCATCGAATGACATTCTGAACAAAGAGCAAGGGAGGACGGCCAAGAATTGGCAGTGCCGTGCCATATTCTGATGATTACAATAACAACTTGAGATTCTTTGTTCTTCTCCAAATATTTCTGAGCTGATTCTCACACTTATTTTAAAGACCATTTCTATTGGGAACACTTGGGCTATAATACCAACAAATGAAAGCAAAAGCTAAGGACGCTCTCTACAAAAGACAAATAAAGAGGTTTTTTATCAACAAGGAATTTCTTTTCTTGCAGTTTAGCAGTTGAGGCTCTGAAAATGGCGTTGTGAAGGCAACGATTGACATTCTGAACACAGAGCATGGGGAGGATCGGCCAAGATGAGCAGTTGCCGGCCCATATGCTGTTATTGCATAACAACTTGAGATCTCTTGTTCTCCTCCAAATAATCTGAGCTGATTCTCACACTTATTTTACAGACCCTTTCTATTGGAACACTTGGCGCTACAATAACCAACAAGAAAGCAAAACTAGGACGCCTCTCTACATAAGACAAATAATGAGGTTTTTTATCAACAAAAACTAAAAACTTAGTTAAGCTTGCTTAGAAAAATAACCACGTATGTGTTCCTTTTTTAGTATTCCTGGTCGGCTTCCATGTTTAACTTGTGATCAAAACCAGTTCCTAGATACTTATAATTCGAGAGATTTTCAACTTTGTAGTTAGGAATAATGCAGATACTTATAATTCGAAACATTTTCAACTTTGTAGTTAGGAATAATGCAAATACTTATAATTCGAGACATTTTTAACTTTGTAGTTAGGAATAATGCAGAGACTTATAATTCGAGACATTTTCAATGTTGTAGCTATGAGTTAGTGCAGATACTTATAATTCGAGACATTTTCAATTTTGTAGCTATAAGTAAATTCAGATACTTATAATTTGGAGACATTCTCAACTTTGTAGTTATGAATAATCACATTCTTATAATTCGAGACAAGTTCGATTTTGTAGTTAAGAATAATGCAGATACTGATAAATCGAGACATGTTCAACTATGTAGTGAGGAATAATGCAGATACTGATAAATCCAGATATTTTTAACTTTGTAGTGAGGAATAATCAGATTCTCTACGGTGTGCCTGGATCTTCTGAAATGGACGGGAGGATTTCTAGTTTGAGAAACATCAGCTCCACATACGTGTCATCACACCAATGGTGGGACTGACTGAGCAGCGCTGGTTCCTGTTCAGGACCCATTCCATAATAGACGAGACAAAGAGACCACTGTCCTCCGCAAACTTCTCAAGAAGGAAGTTTCATAGCCCCATTTGCAATCACCTGTGTATAACAGTAGAGAAGGGGTGAAAGAACGCAACCCGTGGGGACCCAGTATACAGTAAATCTGACTGGTGATGATATTTTTGTTACAAAAAATACGTTGTGGTCTTTGGTTTAAAGTTTCATTCAGCCAAGAAACATTTAATAGTCTTCGTTAAACCTTTCAAAAGCGTTAATGATATTGTGACCGTGAGGGCTGCACTGTTTTAAGAGCTGTTCTGGTCAGATATAGACAGGAAAACAAACACATTTAAAAGACAGGCCGACAGACGGAAAGGCAGACAGACAGGCAAATAGGCAAGTCAAGTCAAGTCAAATCAAAAACACTTAAATAATTCCATGAAGGGCACTTACAAAACTGACAGACACATTGATACGTATCATTATCTCGAAAGCCACAATATGTATAAACATTCCAAGATAACTTCAAATAAAAGTATCTCACACACACAAACACACACATACGCCGGCATGAAAGCAACACATACACACACGACACAACCAATCGTAGGAGTACAATGTATAAAACCATTGACTTGTTTAGTCATATAAATTTCTGATTTATTACGCGTTGCACGCACACGCGCACGCAAACACACACTCACACATAAACCACACACACACACACACCACACACACTCACACACAACACACACACACACACACAGGATCGCGCGCGCGCGCGCAGATGTAGAAATACAAACATATAAAAAGAAAGAAAAAATCCTCACATTTGGAGTTGAAATAATGATCTACACGAGCGTATTCTTCCTGAAAGAAACACCTGGAGCCCATGTTATTATAATGAATATGCAGAAGACCAGAAGTAAGTATTGTCTTTCCCGACCCGGAAATTTTCGTCGTGATGTTGGTGATCTGAAATAAGACAACACATCCTCCTTTTTTTCCCCTGTATTTTCCACTAGGGTACGGGACAGCTCGGTGGTCTCAGCACTTGCTCTCCCCAAGTGAAAGACAAACAGAGCTGAGCGTGGGTATCTCTCGGATGGGTGACTGACTGTTTGTGCGCCTTGGCTTCAGCGCAGTCGCCCAGTTCACCCAGCTGTAAATGGGTACCTACTCTCATGTAGGGACAAGGAAGGTAAAGAAAGCATCTAGGAGAGAAAGGGGAGATGGACGCCGCCAATCCCTCAAAATGCTGGCCCCTGCAGAAGCTAAAGCTGCTGCTCCCCAACGACTGGATAGGCTGTAGGAACTCTTTTACCCTGACATTTTACTGTTTTCAAGTACAACGTTCCGCCCCCTCCCCCGCCATAGTTCTATGTATAACTACCAGTCAATTGAAACTGCTCATGGTAATACTGGGTGTTGTTGTGAACACGCAGAAAACGCTGTTTCTTGTCAAAAGGGTTGTAGTGATCATGCTCAAGTTTCAGATTTCGAACCAGCTTTGAAAAGAGAGAGAGAGAGAGAGAGAGAGAGAGAGAGAGAGAGAGAGAGAGAGAGAGAGAGAGAGAGAGAGAGAACTCGAACTCGAATGATTTATTGACAACAAGGCCATTGGCCCATACATGAAGGGGGTTGCCGAACTGCTTAGTATTTTGATGGGGTTAAAAGCAATAGCAATGACATGTTGCTGTATAACAAAAAGTCAGCTACAAAAATATGACTTAGGATAACTATATCTCTCTTATTCTGAAAGCTTTACACAAATATAAAGTGAGGCTGCGCACAACCTCAGGATGACTTGATGCCAGAAGTAAACAGAGTCTAAATGAATTAGGTTGTCTACTATATTTAACAGGGATGTAGTTCTGCCTAACATCCTCTAATACTGGACAGCACAACACAAAATGTACTTCATCCTCGGTGCTTGCTTACAGAATGGGCATAGCAGCCTGAGGTCAATATCATGTTCCCTGTATCTGACTTTATGAACATTTATATCTGATACACCAAGTCTAAACTTAGACATAATTCTTTTCAAACGTATATCCATATCAAGTTTTAGATAAGGCTTGACATCATGCGAACTTATATATTGTCTGTACATTTGAAATCTTTCACTGTTTTGAATATGATCACTCCATTGCTGCCATCGGCAGTCAATCAATCTTTGCCTGAAAGCGTTAATAAACCCTCTACAATTTCCGACTCCTTGATTGAGCCAAACAAATCCAAACCCGAGTTCACACAAACAGGTACGTATTTGTGTTGCCCAGTTGTTTTTCCCTTTGACATCTAGATCATAAAGCATCTTGTAGGATTTGAAAGGTAGCCTGCTCTCATTCATATGCAGAATCTTAATCCAATATCTAACGCATCTTACAGCAGCAATAACAGAGAGAGTATATCTGTTAGTTTCACTATAAACAAGATCATTAGGTGTACGTCTATATAAGCCTAAAAACTGCTTTAAAACAAGTGGTGCACTGATTCACAATGTGTTACAGCTGCATCCAAGCCCCAAATTTCTACACCATATAACACAGTGGGTTGTATTTGTGCATCAAATATCTTAATGAACAAGTCAAAAGAGTTATTATTCAATAATCGTAGTTTTTTCAACGCAAATAACAAGCTTCGTTTACCTCGACTTGCCATATTTTTACATGCAGTTGTGAAACTAAGCTTAGTAGAAAAACATATTCCTAAATATTTATATACATTAATCACACATGATATTTCAATTTGCACAACCATTTTTTTATGAGCAGCTAAAATAGCCACCTTTTCTGAATACAACTCTGTGAAGTATTTAGGAGTAGTTCTTGACAACACACTCTCTATGAAAAAATTCATCACCCAGACCTGCCAGTCTTGCTACGATCAATTACGGCGCATAAGCGCGATTCGCAAGTATCTGTCCACTGGTGCAACTTCTAAGCTTGTCACATCTCTTATTCTTTCACGTTTAGACTACTGTAATTCTCTTTTGGCTGGCCTACCAGCATCATCTATACACTCTCTTCAACGCATACAAAACTCTGCAGCTCGACTGGTCCTAAGAAAGAAAAAATCTGACCACATCAATCCTCTTCTGCGATCTCTTCACTGGTTGCCTGTCTCACAAAGACTGGAGTATAAAATCAATACCCTCTGTTTCAAATGTCTCCACAAATCTGCACCCTCTTATCTCTGTAACTGTCTTCACCTGTACACTCCATCCCGTTCCATTCGTTCAGCCGCAGATACTTTGTGCTTTCGAACACCCAGATTCAAACAAACCACTGTTGGCCGTCGCTCCTTCTCTGTTTCTGGTCCATCCACCTGGAATGACTTCCCTCTTTCACTTCGTCAAAAGCCTTCACTTGATTCCTTCAAATCCAGCCTCAAAACACACTTATTTCCTACCTGAGACTTTCCCCCCACATATCTGTCCCTAATTTTCAACAGCATCTTTCACCTTCTAAGTGTTGTTCCGTGTGTGTGTGTGTGTGTGTGTGTGTGTGTGTGTGTGTGTGTGTGTGTGTGTGGTGTGTGTGTGTGTGTGTGTGTGTGTGTGTGTGCGTGTGTGTGTGTGTGTGTGTGGTGTGTGTGTGTGGTGTGTTTGTGTGTGTGTGTGTGTGTGTTGTGTGTGCGTGCGTGTGCGTGCGTAGTGAGCGCGCATGGATTTGAAATCTGTTGCTCATTATGTTTAAGGAGATTGCATGCCTGTAAATGATTGAGTGCAAGCGCTTCGATTTGTTTGTTTTTTACAAGATTCAGCGCTATATAAATTCCATATATTATTATTATTATATATTAGAGAGAGAGAGAAAGAGAGAGAGAGAGAGGAGAAGAGAGAGAGAGAGAGAGAGAGAGAGAAGAGAGAGACAGAGAGAGAAAGAGGCAGACAGACAGACAGACAAAGATAATCAGTGATATATATACACATATATGATATATAATATGATACATGTAATAGTTCACAACACCCCAGTGTATGTCTAAATGTTCCGGAAGTATGTCAGTTTTCATGGACAATTTTGTCCCTCTGGTAATGAAAACCTATTAATCCTAGTTCTAAGACGTTATGGTTCTTTATTTGATATCATTTAAAATGCGCGTAAAGCTGTAATGGTAGTTTTCTAAACTTTTTTTTTAAACGCGTCCATTCTAGTGTATTAGAGATCTGATGTCAGTGACGATCCCTTAGTGAGACAATGCTGAGAGGCTTTTCACAAGGGTTTAGCTCCCAACAATGGAGAACTACTGTGGTCCACGACAAGATAGAGAAATGTCTCGCAGGAGAACAAGATATTCTATAGAGATAGACAGAGAGAAGGACAGTAGATCCCAAGGTGCTATAATGATGTCCCTCTACCAACGAACAATGACAGGCACCCCATCCTGCGAGAAGAAGTTCAAACTCCAGTAAGATCACCGAGAAAAAAGGAAGTCAGCAGGAATGAACGACATTCCATCGGACCTGGTCAAGGGGGAAGGGGAGGTCATCATAGATGCGTGCCTCATCATCTGTGAACAAGATCTGGCGGACAGGCCAGCGGCCAAAACCAGGGAACCTGTCCCTGATCCTCACTCTCCTGAAAAAGGCAGCCGACAACTATGGCATCAGTACCGCACCATCAACCTGATCAGCATTCCCAGTAAGGTCATGCTAAGAATCCTCCTGAAAGACTGAAGTCACAACCTGAGCAGATCATCAAAGAAGACCAGGCAGGTGTCAGAGCAGGTGGAAATACAACAGAGCAGATTTTCCACCTTACAATACACTGCGAGAATACCTGCAACATCAGAAACATCTTTACCACATCTTCATTGAATTTAAGACGATATTTGACAGAGTTTGTCATACAGTGTTGTGGGCAAGCAGGAGGCTGTCTAACACCATTGCCAACCTGATCAGAAGCATAGAGAGCCTCTGTGAGAAGGCAGCCAGCGCAGTCTTCTACCATGACAACACAGGGCCATGGCTCTGAACCACAAGGATGTCTATTCTCTCCATCCCTCTTCTTCACCTTCCTATAGACAAAACTGCTGATGCACTGGAAGACCTTGAGAATGATTACAAACTAATGTTTTGCCGATTACACAGACGGCTTAGCTGGCCAAGGGCAAGAGCTGGTTAACTTGGTCCATCACCTTGATGAAGCCTCTGGGGCACATGTCATGCAGGTCAGTGCTGTGAAAACCCAGCTGATGACAAATAGTGCCAGTGGCATCAGCACGGACATCAGCCCCACCACAGTTGCAATGTCCAGACTGAAAGTCATCTTGAGTGACAAGAACATCGCCACCGGCTCCAAGGTGAGACTGATGGGTTCCCTGGTCATGTTTTGTTTGAGTGTAAAACGTGGACCATAACAACAAGTCTTGAAAGAAGGATACAGGCAATCAAGATGAAATGCTTCTGCAACTTCTTAATATTCCATCTAGAGATAATGTAGCCGGCAAGGAAGTGAAATCTAGAATTGAAAACACTCTTGGATCGTATATAAACCTCCCGACTTCAGTAAAGAGACACAGGCTAAAGTTGTGCGGGCCCATACCACAAACACTGGACTGGCCAAGACTGTCTTATAGGGAACAGTACAAGTATGAAGGCCAAGAGGCAGACAGAATAAATATGATAAGAAGACCTCACCACAGAGTGGACTGGCCTGGAGTGAAGTAGCAAACTGCAGAAAGCTGAGAACGGCTGAGGGAAGAGGAAGCTGGTTACAAATCTTCAGCAGTGCCCCTACAGTCGGCCAGACTGCAAAAGACTGAAGATAAAGGAAGGAGCTATTCCTGGACCTTACTTGCATTACAGAACATCTATAAAAAGAGAATTGGAAATGAACCAGTGAAAGGCAAATATTGGAATAGTATGTGTTG
Organism: Rapana venosa; assembly: GCA_028751875.1. Taxonomy (NCBI): domain Eukaryota; kingdom Metazoa; phylum Mollusca; class Gastropoda; order Neogastropoda; family Muricidae; genus Rapana; species Rapana venosa. The sequence goes on from CM054143.1 coordinate 42,538,114, forward strand.
CCTCTATTGCTAACAGGCATCCCATGTAGTCCTCTGTAACGTGGTCATCTCCTCGTGGATTCGAAAAGTGACAATGTTGTAATTGCCCTTCATAGGATGATTAAAGTGGTTTTTTGACTTCGACTTGATTTGACTTGAAATTGAATTTCCCGAAGTCAAGTACTGCACCCACAAAATGGTAGACATTAATGCATGCAGCTCCTTAAAAGTGGATATGATAAAATGGCCGTTTTCCCAGTGTATCTCACAGAGTTCAAGAAAATTCCCTCAGTGTCTCTTCGTGTCATGTGATAGTTTGGGTGTTGTTTTTTTAAAACATTTTTGCTGCTCTCAAAGAACTCACATTCCCAGTACCCATACTAAATGTTGTTTGTGGCAGGTCATGGTTTGGCTACATCGGTTGCACACTTTTCACCTCTGTCCTAAAGGCCAGCAAGGGAAGGTACTGTGCTTGTTGTGGTGACGACTGAGCCTAGTATGTAGGGGGGTCAAATAGTGGTGGCCATCAGTGGGAGACGCGATAGCCTAGTGGTTAGAACATTGCGCTTGCAATCTGACGACCCAGGTTTGATTCCGTTTTAAGGGTATTTCCCTGAAGTTAGCATCATGCAGACTCCACTCTCCCCAAAAGTCCTTTGGATGAGACTATAAACCGAGGCCCCGTGTGTGAACGCACGCAGAACATCTTGCGCACACGTTAAAACCCCGTCTCGCTTTTTTTAAGAGTAGGCCATTTTGTGCCGGGTAGGAACAGATGACAGAATTGACAAAAACCCCATACACACGGGGGGTGGATGTAAAAAAGCAATAAGTCTTATTCCACTAATCCTCGATATAATAGAATAAAATAAAAAAAAATCTTCATAGGTGTGTCTGGGCAAATGTCGCATGGTCAAGCCCCTCTCTCTCCAGGCCAGACCACAGCCAGTGTTTTTATTATTTTTTAAATTCTTCTTTATATCGAGGATAATGGAATAAGCGCATATGCGTTTTTTACGTCCAGTCCCCGTGTGTCTGCGGTTTTGTAAATTCTCTCATCTGTTCCCACCGGCACCCAATGTCATCCATCTAGATGGCCTGCTTTGATCTCGAACATGTAAACTTAAAGATGCTTGGCGAACTTCATCCACCTTGGCTGGTAACTTAAATCTTAGAGATCAGTTGCGCAGTGATGCCATGTTAACATCACACCAATTCATCAGGAAAAGTATGCAAGACATAACACCAAGTAATAATGATGGCATATGATTGGAAAAGACTGTGTATTGTTTTAAGAATCTTTCTCTTTGAGAAAACCTTAGGAGTCTTTTAAAAATTGCAATATTTTTAAGCATAATTCTCAAATATGTACACTGGGTCATGTTTGCATGCGTGAATGCTCATAGAGGTACACAGTCAAAGACACAGGCCCCAAATCATAAATATATAATTATGAACACACATACACCTACATCGGATATATATATATATATATATATATATATATATATATATATATATATATATATATATATTATATATTTTGGATAAACCCATCTTATCCTGATTTTGAGGAAAACACAGAACAAAGCAAACTACTCACTGGAGCGCGTCGAACGGAATAGGTCCGACTGGTGTAGTTAATACATTGCTCTCTAGAAATATCTACGCATTCTGTAGAGAACAGGAACCATTTCGTTTTTCTTTTATCTTCGTGTAAAATGAGCATATCCACACAGAAATCATGAAGAGGGCGACGAGGATGGACACACACTTCATACGTCGCTGCAACATCCGATTGGTCAGTGTCAAGACTATTTACCAGTGCCAGGCCAACAGCCTTCTTGTGAATAACAGGGGCTACAGCTTAGCAGGTAAGGTCAGGTCGTCCACTGGCAGACTAGAAACGGGAGGTAACAACTGTTCGTTAGCATTTTGGAATGGTCTGTAGTGTAAACTTTAATGATGCAATAAACTATTTGAACCAAACACGCTTACCTTATATACAACTCAGGATTGCTGGAAAGATGACCCACAAATGATATTTTTGTCCATTAATGTTCAACAGCATCCTCTCATTTTTGAGGAAAACATGCATGTTTACAGTGTAGGAATGGCTTTGGAAGTGAGGGAACTTGATTCTGGTTTTCAGTAAGCTGTTCAATGATTTTTTTAGGAAGCAGCTGGATGACATTGGTGGGCTACCACTTTGGAAATCTGCTGTATAATATCAAGCTTTTGACGTCCATTACTGATTTTTGCAATAAAAATCAAGGTTTCAGGAATCCGTTTCTGGTGTTGAAATAACTTTGTTTCTGCCAAGTGATGTCATTGCCTAAAACATTTGAACTTGTTGACACTGATTTATGAATCTGGTATCATTAACATGGTATTGATATTCAAGGTAACTGTTTGTGATGCTGAAGTACAAATTTTACCTTAATACTTTTTGACATGTTGCCTCAATAATGTCAGTAGCTGTGACTTTCAAAGTGATCCACATAAAGTTGACGTCTGTTTCTGGGTTCCAATCTTGTTTAAGATTTTTCCTCTGGAGTTAACATTAGTGCCAACTTCTGTCTCCACAGAATCTCTTTGGATGAGACTATAAACCAATGTCCCGTAAACGAACGCACGCAGAACATCTTGCGCACACGTTAAAATCGTTCCGCTTTTCGGAAGACTAGGCCATTGTGTGCCGGTGGGAACGGATTACAAAATTTCCAAAACTGCATACACACGGGGACTGGTTGTAAAAAAAAAAGCACATGAGTGTTTATTCCATTTTTCTCGAAATAATGAATAAAATTAATACATGAATAAATGAATAAATAAATAATTAAATATATAAATAAAATTGCGATCATTATTGATGCTTATGTATTATTGTTATAATTATAAAAGAATCCTTCAACAATTCGTTTTTAAACCCTTTCCTCACATGATATGTGCAATCATTTAAGATATAGCACGAACATGTCATACGGAACCTCAATCTACCCTTATACCCTACTGCTACTGTCTTTTTGTCATTATGAATGAGAGACTAGCACCCTGTCCACAGACAGGCGATGTTTTCCTCAGGGGAATGGCATCTGGCCAGGAGAAGCCACCATGGGGAAAAAACGAACAAACAAAACCTCAACAAAACAATACCCTCCGCCCTTTCCCCCTCATTCACTTCATCATCATCATCATCATCATCATCATCAGACCCGTGACTTTGGCGGTCGTGGGGGAGACACGAAAGACGATGCCGTGGTAAGCCTCCTCCATCCATCTCGGTCCTTGGCTCTGCGCAGTAGTGCCGAGTCATTCATCCTGGTCCATTCTCTGATGTTGTCCATCCATGACTTGTTCTGTCTTCCCCTCTTTCTGCAGAGGAACCGGGACCACCAGATCACCAGCACTTTTCTTATTGCATGATGATCAGAGATGATGAGGATGCTGTTGCTATGTCTTTGCATGTGCTTTGAGACTGTTTTGACAGGGCTGTACTCTAGGCTTCTTATTACTAATAATGATGTTCCCCGGCGTCAGCCAGTTCTGAGAGATACAGAAACCTGCCGTGTTTGTCAGGAAATTTGAGAAATACTCGCAAAACTGCAACTGTAATGTAGACGAAGCTCGACTGTGTAGTCCCAGTCTTGCCAACAAGCCCATGGCAAACTATACTTTGTGTACTTGTACATGTTACTTTTGTTTTTGTTTTTCAAGGATAACGGAATACGCACTCGTGTGCTTTTTTTACATCCAGTCCCCCGTGTGTTTGCAGTTTTGTCAATTTTGTCATCCGTTCCCACCGGCATACCATGGCCTACACTTCTGAAAAGCGGAACAGGTTCTAACGTGTGCGCGAGATGTTCTGCGTTCGTTCACAAACGGGACCTCGGTTTACAATCTCATCCGAAGGACTTCTGGAGAATTGGAGTCGGCACTGATGTTAACTCCAGAGGTAGGAGCCATTAACCATTGCGCTAAAGCGACTCTTACATCTGTCTTCTCTCTTAGCAGCATCTTATTTCTGTCTTTTGAAAACAGCGCTAAGATCTCGCATGCAAGAGATTATTGTTGTTTATAGATGTGAGATCTTAATTTTAAGAACAAGACAAATGACACAAAAATGAAAAAGAACAATGTCGGCATTCATGGAACCCACACCCGTTAATATGCTTTAGAAATATCGTCATTCTTTTCTTTTGCTCTGTGTTGACAGCTCTCTTACACTGACAGTTCTTTGTTACAGAAGCAGGAGCAGAAGAATGGAGCAGAGGAAGGGGAGGATACACAGACAGACAAAGGAGAAGACTGGAAAAAAGGACAACCGAGAAAGAGGAGGAGAAAGTAAGAGACAAAGGAAGATCATATCGGGGGCTGGGTGGTCGCCACAATTTAACAGGGCGATGAGATCACTACATCTTACCGTTTATTCTGTTAAGCACTTTCTCATTGAAAAAGGTGAATTTATTAGTTACAAAGATTACAGTTCCAGCTGTGGCAGGCCTATTGACTTTCTTACTTTTCATGGGTGGATTTCCTCAATGAAACAGTACATAAGAAAATCTGGCATACAAATAAGTGACAACATAAGTAATAATCAAGACGCCCACAGTACTGCGGATCATTGGTACTGTAAATAAGGGGACAAAAAAGTATTATGAATATCTGGTATCAGACAAACAACCTCCAAACTGTTGCACAAAGTGGACAAAAAATACTACATGAAAATTTTCATTGGGAAAGATATTTTTGTTAAAATACATAAAATTAAAGATGTAAAACTAAAATGGCTGCAGATGAGAATAATTCACCGCATCATTGCTACAAACGTGGTGTTAAATGCTATAGGTTTAGTGAATACAACATTCTGTACTCTGTGTAATGAGGCCAGAGACTCAATAGAGCACTTTTTATAGGATTGTAAATATATTAGAGCTTTTTTGGACAAGTTTAGAAAATGTTATTAAAGAACGATGCACAAATGCCTGTAACATAACATTTTCCCGTGCTTTAGTCGTTTTGGGGGTAGATCGACACCTAAAAACAGATAAGACCTTTGATTTGATTATTCTGCTTGCAAAGTTACACATCTACAGATGCAAAATTGATAGACAAGTACCACCACTTTCTGTTTTTCAGGCGCAGCTACATAACAGATTTAAAACCGAGCAGTATTATGCAAGAATTGAAAATAACCTTATGAAATTTGAAATAGCATGGTCTCACTAGAAATCATTATTTATTGTCACATAAAGGATAAAAAAATATCAGGAGACCAAAAGATTCGAATAAAAAAAAATCCCATCAACAAACCCTCCTGCAATGGGGGAGGGAGGAATGCAACTGATAAACACTTTGTGTAATATTCTTCAGATGGCGTGCACTGTATAAAATGCCTTTGTGTATGTATGTATGTATGTATGTATGTATGTATGTATGTATGTATGTATGTATGTATGTATGTGTAATGTATGTATGTGTGTGTGTATGTATGTATGTATGTATGTATGTATGTACGTACGTACGTAGGTACGTACGTATGTATGTATGTATGTATGTATGTATGTATGTATGTATGTATGTATGTATGTATGTATGTATGTATGTATGTATGTATGTATGTATGTATGTATGTATGTATATAAACATGCAGGAATGCTGTATATACGCTATTTCTTTCTTATGTACAATATTTAAGTGCATTCATGAACATGCGACTGTTACTCATCTCATCTCATCTGCTCCCATAACCCCCTCCAGGGTCGTAGGGGCACTGCATTGACGAACGTTGCACCAGCTGGCTCCATTTGCGGCGGTTGTGTGCAAGTGCCTGGGTTGTGGAGAAGCTCTTCCCTGTCCATTCAGTGATGTTGTCTACCCATTTCTTCCTCTGTCTGCCTCGCCTTCTCTTCCCCTGCACTGTTCCCTGCAGTATGGTTTTGGACAGCCCATCTGATCTAGTCACATGTCCGTAGCATCTGAGCTTCCTTTTCTTGACTGTGGTCAGCAGGTTTTCGTAGTGCTTTACTTGTTGGATGATGGTTTGTAGGACTTCGTTGTTGGTAGTGTGGTCCATGTATGAAATGCCAAGGAGTCTTATGTTATCATGTTATACAAATGATTTTTTTTTCTTTAAATACGTGCCCGTGTTATTTTTTTAGACTGTTCAATATCTTAAAAGAACATAGTATTAATTTAATTAATATTTGTCTTATACAACATGTTATAACAATTTGACTTATATTATTAAAATGCGTGAGCATGGGTACGAATGTTTACAATGTGCGAGCGTGCGTGCGCGTGCGCGAGTGACGTGAATGTGCGGACGTACGGGTTTACTTGTCGCACATGAGTAAAGTGATTTTTGTTGGGGTGGGTTTGTGGCTGGCTGAAGTATTTGCTGATTTGTAGATGGATTTTATCTCATGATGGGTGCTGTGATGATGTTGGACAGTGTTGTGTGTGTGTTTAATACTATGTTTGAAGGTTTATTGTTTTATGATGCGAGTAACCCGCCGAATTTCTTATTGAGATAATAACTTTAAATTTGAATTTGAATTTGAATTGGGGATCGTATTCTAGCTGATCCTCTTGTATTATAATATAATATAATAATAATAATTAATATAATAATATATTAATAATAATATAAATTTAATAAATGGCGTATTTATCGCTATATCTTGCAAGACAAATCAAAGCGATGCATGCACTAATCTTATTACAGTAGTATGCATATGTTGTAATATATCAAATGTTAAACAAACAGGTATTACATACATGGTGCGATGCAGACAAATCTATGAAATAAAATTTCGATAGTAAATGTTTTTCAAAAGCACACATATATGCAGCGATTCAGCAGGGTGATAAACATGGCTTAGATATGAAACAGGAGGGGGGAATTTAGGTTTGAAATAAATATGCATGTATGCTGGATTTAATAGTTCATAACTATACCCTGGCGAGAGAGGGGACTGGGATTTCCAGATGGATGACCGAAATAGAGCATTGCGGCGGCTAACAGTGGATTGGCTTGAGGTTTGGTAAGTGCTCATGCCATTCATGATGGGGAACGTGAATCGTCAGTTAAGCCTTCCATTTTGGCCTAGGGTGTTTTGAATGTTTTGACAGGCCATCTGATTCTAATCACTCCTGTGGCACAGGAGCCCTTGGATAGATCGAGCAGAGGGGTATGTCTCTAGATGTTTTCTTTTGGGAGTAGTCGAGCTGTAGTTGTTTGGTCATGTATGGAAGGGAGGGAGATGTTCTACTGGCAACACTAAAGCGAATTGCACTAGTCAGACTTCCCCATTCAATGTCAAGGATTCGCACGCATACAGATATGTAGAGATGACTAGTGCAGCAGTATTGACCTTGGTCCTGAGAGAGATGTTTCGGTCTTTCCAGATAGTCTTGAGCTTTGCCATTGCTGCTATTATTAATTTTGTGCTGCTCTTGCGAGGATTTCGGTTTTTGAACCTTCTTCACTAATAATAGCTCCAAGGTACTTGAAGTGATCTACAACCTCAAGTTCTTTTTCACTGACTTTGATCTTGGTAGTGATTGGCTGGTCACTGTGTGTCATGAGTTTTGTTTTCTCGGCACTTATCTCCATGCCATATCTGGAAGATGTTTTGTCCAGGTGGTACACTAGGTTGGCTAGTTTCTGTTCATTTCCTGCAAGTCCGTCATGTCATCAGCAAATTTGAAGGTTGGTGATTATCCGCCCTCCAATACTGACTGTGCCAGTGTGATCTTCTAAGGCATCAGTCATAATGCGCTCAAGGAAGACATTAAACAGTGTTGGCGATAGGAGACAGCCTTGACGAACTCCCACTGAGTTATAGAACCACTCTCCAACTATGCCTTGGAAAGGCACTGCGCTGGTGGCTTTTGTGTATAGCTCTTTGATGGTCCGAATGTCTTTTGTCCCATGTTGTATTTCATTATCGTGGCCCATAATGCGTCGTGCCATACACGGTCAAGCGCCTTTTTGAAGTCTATGAAGACGTGGTATAGTTTCTGTTGGTGCTGGCTGTATTTCTCGCAGAGAACTCGCAGGTTGAATAGTTCTTCTGTGGTGCTTCTGTTTGGGCGGAAGCCTGCCTGTTCTTCAGCGATGATCTTTTCTGCCCGTGGCTTTAGTCTGTTCAAGATGACTTTTAACATCACTTTGCTGGCATGGCTTATGAGGCTGATCATTCGATAGTTTTGGCATTGTTGTAGATTGTCTTTCTTGGGGAGCATGATGATGAGTGATTGGGTCCAAGGTGTTGGCCACTCTCCAGTCTGCCAGATCTTGTTGCAAATTCTTGTGAGGATGTCTGTCACTTCCCCCCCCCCCCCACCCCATTTTTGATCAGCTCTGCTGGGATGTTGTCAATGCATGCAGCTTCTCCATTTTTCATGATTGTATGCTGCCTCAACCCTTCACGAAGACAGGAAAGTCATCATGTTCTGACGAGTCCTGAATTGTAAGTACTCTGGACGGTACTTGTGTCTGATGTTTAAGCCTGACATATTCTGTCCATCTGTTAATGATATATTTTCCTCTGTGAGGCAGTTTCGGTCTTTGTCCTCGATGCTAGTGACTCTTGTCTGTTTCTGCTGTGTGAGCTCTTTTACAATTTGATAGGCTCTTCTGCTGTTGTTCTTGGTCAAATTTTCTTCAATATCTGAACATTGTTTCTCAATCCATTCTTCTTTGGCCTTTTTCACGTCTTTCTTGATCTCTTTGCTGATCTCTCTGCATTCCCCTGCTCCTGTTGTGACTGTTACTAGTTAACGTTTATTGCTATTGATAATGCTTGTCATGCATATATGTATTTGTAACAACAAAATGAATTTAAATTATTAATTTTTTTTAAAAACTTACTGTTTACCCAGCCCACGCTCTCCTGAAGAAGGGCGAAGAAACAAACCAGCGAGACTGCAGGACAGACCAGACAGACAGACAGACACAGTCAGTTCTATGCCTTGTCCTCATGTTTCACGAACACGTTGCACCAGCTGGCTCATTTGCGGCGGTTGTGTGCAAGTGCTGGGGTTGTGGAGATGCTCGTCCTGTCATTCAGTGTTGATTGTCTACCCATTTCTTCCTATGTCTGCCTCGCCTTTCTCTTCCCCTGCACTGTTCCTGCAGTATGGTTTTGGACAGCCATCTGATCTAAGTCACATGTCCGTAGCATATGAGCTTCCTTTTCGTGACTGTGGTCAGCAGGTTTTCGTAGTGCTTTACTTGTTGGATGATGTTGGTAGGGACTTCGTTGTTGGTAGTGGGGTCCATGTATGAAATGCCAAGGAGTCTTATGTTATAATGTTATTTACAATTGATTTTTTTTTCTTTAAATACGTGCCCGTGTTATTTTTTTCTGGATGTTCAATATCTAAAAGAACATAGTATTAATTTATTTAATTATTTGTGCTTATACAACATGTATAAACAATTTGACTTTATTTATTATAAATGCGGTGAGCATGGGTACGAATGTTTACAATGTGCGAGGTTGCTGTGCGCGTGCGCGACGTTGACTGTGAATGTGCGGATCGTACGGAGTTTACTATGTGCGCACATGAGTAAAGTGCTTTTTTGTTGGGGTGGGTTTGTGGCTGCTGCGATATTGCTGATTTGTGATGGATTTTATCTCATGTATGGGTGCGGTGCGTGCTGATGTTGGACAGTGTGTGTGTGTGTTTTAAATTCTATGTTTAAATGTTTGATTGTTTTATGTATGGCGAGTAACGCCGGAATTTCTCTGTCTTTGAGATTTAAAGCTTTTGATTTTGAAATTTGAATTGAATTCTGGGGCATCTCATCTTCGAGCTGGATCCTCTTTGTAGTTTAATATTAATAATAATAATACTAATAATTAATAATAATAATAATATCTAATTATAATAATACTAATAATAATAATAATGAAACTTCTATAGCGCTATATCTTGGCAAAGACAAATCAAAGGCATGCATTCAACCTAATCTTACACAGTTCATGCAATCTGTGATAAATTAATCAAAAGTTTAAACAAACAGGTTATTACTAACATGGTGCGATGCAGACAAAATCTATGAAATAAAAATTCGATAGTCAAATGTTTTTTCAAAAAGCACACATACCCGCACAGGTCCGTTATACTTAAGCGGGGTGATAGAACATGGCTTAGATATGAATACAAGGAGGGGGGAGGAAGTCTTAGGATTGAAATAAATATGTCTTGAGGCTGGATTTAATATGTCATAACTAGGTTTCTGAGCCGAAGAGAGAGAGGAAGGTTGTTCCAGAGGAATGGACCAGATATAGAAGACATGAGCGGCGGCCAAACAGTGATTGGTTGAATCTAGGTATTCGTAGGCTCAAGGTATCTGCACGTAGATCGCAGGGAACGTGAAGGAGTGTACAGGGTTAAGACATTCACATAGGTAGGAGGGTGCAGTTTTGTTGGAGACATTTGTAACAGAGGGTACAGTTTCTTATAGTCTATTCTGTGGCCAGGCAGCCAGTGGAGGAGATCGCTTAAGAGAGGGGTAATGTGCTCAGATGTTTTCTTTCTGAGGACTAGTCGAGCTGCGGAGTTTTGTATACGTTGAAGGGAGTGGATAGATGTTGCTGGCAGACCAGCTAAAAGAGAATTGCAATAGTCCAGACTTCCCCATTCAATGTCAAGGATTCGCACGCATACAGATATGTAGAGATGACTAGTGCATGCAGTAGCTTGACCTTGGTCCTGAGAGAGATGTTTCGGTCTTTCCAGATAGTCTTGAGCTTTGCCATTGCTGCTATTATTAATTTTGTGCTGCTCTTGCGAGGATTTCGGTTTTTGAACCTTCTTCACTAATAATAGCTCCAAGGTACTTGAAGTGATCTACAACCTCAAGTTCTTTTTCACTGACTTGATCTTGGTAGTGATTGGCTGGTCACTGTGTGTCATGAGTTTTGTTTTCTCGGCACTTATCTCCATGCCATATCTGGAAGATGTTTTGTCCAGGTGGTACACTAGGTTGGCTAGTTTCTGTTCATTTCCTGCAAGTCCGTCATTGTCATCAGCAAATTTGAGGTTGGTGATTATCCGCCCTCCAATACTGACTGTGCCAGTGTGACTTCTAAGGCATCAGTCATAATGCGCCAGGAAGACATTAAACATTTTGGGCATAGGAGACACCCTTTGACGAACTCCCACTGAGGTATGGAACCACTCTCCAACTTTTGCCTTGGAAAAGCACTGCACTGGTGGCTTTTGTGTATAGCTCTTTGATGGTCCGAATGCTCTTTTGCCATGTTGTATTTCATTATCGTGGCCCATAATGCGTCGGCCATACACGGGCAAGCGCCTTTTGAAGTCTATGAAGACGTGGTATAGTTTTCTGTTGGTGCTGCTGTATTTCTCGCAGAGAACTCGCAGGTTGAATAGTTCTTCTGTGGTGCTTCTGTTTGGCGGAAGCCCGCCTGTTCTTCACGATGATCTTTTCTGCCCGTGGGTTTAGTCTGTTCAAGATTTACTTTTAACATCACTTTGCTGGCATGGCTTATGAGCTGATCATTCGATAGTTTTGGCATGTTGTAGATTTTCTTTCTTGGGGAGCATGATGATGAGTGATTGGGTCCAAGGGGTTGGCCACTCTCCAGTCTGCCAGATCTTGTTGCAAATTCTTGTGAGGGTGTCTGCACTTCCCCCCCCCCCCCCACCCCATTTTGATCAGCTTCGGGGATTTGTAAAGCAGCAGTTTTCCCTTTTTCAGTGATTGGTTGCTGCCCAACCTCTTCACAAGGACGGAAAGTCATATGCACGAGCCTAATTGAATTACTTGGGGTCCCTTGGTCTATGGTTTAGACTCTAAACATACTCTGCCACTTTTAAATGATAATTTCCTCTTGAGGCATTTCCCTCTTTGTCCCGTTCTATGTTTTGTCTTTTCTGCTGTGTGTTTTTACAATTGATACCTTCTGCTGTTTTCTTGGCAAATTTTCTTCAATATCTAAACATGTTTTAAACATTTTTTCTTTGGCCTTTTTCACGTTTTTTCTTATCTCTTTGCGGTCCTTCGCACCCCCCTGCCCGTTGGACTGTTACATTAAACGTTTTTTTGCTTTTTAAAATGCTTTCATGCATATTTTATTTGTAACAAAAATAAATTTTTAAATTTTAAATTTTTTTTAAAAATTACGTTTACCCAGCCACGCCTCCTGAAGAAGGCGAAAAACAAACACGGGGGACTGCAGGACAGCAGACAGAAACAGACACATTCAGTTCTATGCCTTGTCCTCATTTTCACATGCGAAAAAACATTACTGTCTTCATAATCATTTTTTCCCCTTCCCTAATAACTCTCATATAGCTGTATTGCAGCGCTTGATATTTTTTAACCGCGCATTTTGGTCAAATGGGTTTTAACGTTTCACACACTGACGGAGGTTGCTTGCGACAGCAACACCAGGACCCTGTGGCAGTCAGGTCTCTGTTCAAGTACAGCCTCTTTTCTTTCCAAGCTCTGGTCAAAAAGCACACAGTGACCGTGGGTAACAACACCATTTCAGACTAGGAGAACAGCAACTAGGATGAGCAAGATGAAAAAACAAAATGGCTTGTTTAGGAAGCTTGTACCCAGTCCGAGGTGATCATTTTCATGATTGTGATGGGATGGGTAAAAATGGAAGGAAGATTATACACCCCTTTTTCTTTTTCCCAAATATGAGGGAAAAAAGTTTTAGTTACATCCAAAGTTACGTTCTTCATAAAAAAATTTTCCCTTTAATCATCAGAAGCTGACAAAAAAACTACGAACTGAAGTTTATCAATTTTTAAAAAAAAGAAAAGAGAGAGAGAAGAGAGAGAAGAGAGAGGGGAAAGGGGAAGAGAAAAAGAGAGAGAAAAGGGAGAGAGAGAGAGAAAGAGAGAGAAAGAGAGAGAGAGAGAAAGAAACAGACGACAGAAAGAAAGACAGACAGAAAAAACCACACATCAAAACACAGTACACAAGACAGACAGATAAAAACAGAGAAGACAGACAGAGACAGAGAGAAAACTCGAACTCGAACCAAAAGATTTTTTCAAAAAAAAGCCTTTGGGCCCAACATAAAGGGGGGGGTTGCCAAAGCTTAGTTTTTTAGTGAAAAAATATAAAAGCAAAAAAAACCCCAAAATGGTTTTGTATCCCCAAAACCACCAAAAAAAAAAACAGTTACAAAAAATATGATTTAAAAATAAAGATATCTCTTATTCTAAGGCTTTACACAAATTAAAAAAGCGGGGCTGTGCACAATCTCGGGTGATAGATCCCAGAGTAAACAAAATCTAAATAAATTAGGCTGTCTACTTACTTACTGGAATGTAATTTGCCCAAACCAAATACTGGACGCACACACAAAATAAACTTCATCTTCCACTGTTTTTTTACATAAGGGGCTACCAACCCTTGTCACCATCACATGTTCTATTATCTAAATTTGAACTTTTTGCTGATACACCAATCAAAATTTAATTTAAATTTTTTCCAAAGTGTGTCCAATCAAGCTTTAGATAAGGTTTGAAATCATGTGAACCTATAATTGTCTTTAAAATTTAAAATCTTTCACTGTTTGTATATGACCACCCCACGCTGCCAACGGAATCAATAAATTTGCCTGAAAACGTTGATAAACTTTTACCATTTTCGACACCTTGATTGAGCAAAAAAACCCCAAAAACAAGTTACAAAAACAGTACGTATTTGGGAACCCCTGCTTTTCCCTTTGACATCTAATCTAAAGCATCTTGTAAGACTAAAAAGGTAACCTCACCATCTAATGCAAATTTTAAAGCCAATATCTAAGTTTTACAACAACATTAACAGAGAGAGGGATCAAGGGTTTCACATAAAAAGATCTTAGGTGTACGTCTATCTAAGCCTAAAAACTGCTTTAAAGCAAAGGGTGTATGATTTTAAATGTGTTACAGCTGCATCCAGTCCCCAAATGTCCGCGCCTATAACACAGGGTTGCTTTTTGCATCAAAAATCTTGATGAAAAATAAAAAGCTTTAATTTTTCAATAATCATTTTTTTCAAAACAATTAAAAGCCTTTACCTCGACTTGGCAGATTTTACATCAGTTGGAAACAAGCTTTGTAGAAAAACAGATTCCAAATATTTATTACTTTAAACACAGCATGATTTTTCCATTGTACAGCCTTTTTTCAGACAGCTAAATAACCCCTTTCTGAATACAACTATATACTCTTATTCAATTAACCCTTAAGATCAAGGGTTTTTGCAGTACTGTTAAGCTAATCAACCCCTGTTTTTAAGCTCAACAGTTTCAGATAGAGGTTTACTTTTACAGCAACAAAAAATAAACCAGTTTTCCCTTATTAATGACTTTATGGCTAACTCATTAATGAGAACCAAAAAAAAAGAGGGGAATACATACCCCGTTTTGACCCCCCCTGGGGCTGTTTTTAGTTGCAGCTTAGACCACATCTTACTCGTTCTGATATTCTGATACGTGGCTCTCAAACAAGGTAATTTTACCTCAACCAATTTTTAGGAGAATGGGCCCAAAAAAGTTTTATTTAAAAGAATCAAAGCTCTTTAAAGCCCAAAAAATATCATAGACTTTTGGGTTTTGAGGAAAATTTTTTCTGGACAAATCAAAAGCAAACATATATTATAGGGGAAAACCCTCTTTAAAAACCACTTGGTGTTCACTGTAATGTTGTTTTTCTTAACCCATTCCCTTAAACCCATTATTAAGATGGTATGTAAACCCCTTCTCTTATTCATAAGAGGTTCCCCTGTAGTTTTAGGGTTATCACACACCTTTTTGTGTAAAGTTTGAATATGATTCAGTCCAGTTACGGGGAAAAAACCATTACCAAAGTTTTTTTGAAAAATTTTAGCAGAAAAAAGTACAACATTTTCACCTCCATTTTTTGCAATCTCCAATATTTATCAGGACCCGCGCTTTAAAACGTTTACGTTTTCTAAGTACCAAAAATATTTCATCTTTAATATTTGGATGATCAAAAAATTTTCCCCTTTCTTTTATCACCATTACTGTTCCCGGGTTGTCCCCACTGGTCTTTTTTCTAGAAAGGGGTTTTTAAATGCTGAAACCCTGTCGACAGATAATTATTTTTGGCTGACCTTTCTAAATGAACCTTCTTAAATTTTCAGAACTGAACTGGAGAAAAATTTAAGAATCATATCTCAATTTTCTTTTTTCTCTTTTTTTTTTTCCTTTAAGCATGTATCAATTCCCTTCTTGTAATACAATCAATTTTTTCTTCATTTTAAGTTTTCGGGGAAACTTCAAAACTTTCTTACCTACATTTTAACTTTTTCATTTATTTTCAAAACCCGTATCATTTTATAGACTTTATTTATAGAACCGTTTCTTTTACATAAGCAGGGGTTTTTTGGGATCATTAAACAAATCTGACTTCTCAAAGTTCTCATCAAACATCGGAAGGCATTTTGAAATTGTTCACACATGTTTCTTTCACAGAGATTTTCTTTATAAAGACAGTTCTTTTTATCCCCTACAACTTTCCACAAAAGCTGGTCCCAGGACAAAAAAAAAACAGTACACAACTGGATTAATATTTATTCAACAGGAAGGTGACAAATCAAACGCTCACAAAAAAAAATACATAGCAAAAATCTGAGAGAAAAATACTGCACTAAACAATAAACATTTAAAACTGCATCCCCCATCAAAAGAATTAAGCATCCACTTCACCAAAACATACACGATTTAAATTTGTAACCCAAGATCGTGCACTATTTAAAATAATTTCCAAAATTTTTGGCAACAAATCTTCATATTTGATTATCTGGACAGCTTTACTTGGGAATCCCAATAAAAGTCATTTGCTACAGAAAGAAGAAAAGTTTGATGCCGCTGTTTAAGTCCCACGCAGTCTATATCACTTGATACAATTCCCACACAATTAGCTAAACATCTTCCAGCTAGCAAATTTATTATCTTGCAAAAGTTTTAAAAAGGTGAACTTCGGGGGGATATAACACAAAAAAATAATACACCTTATGTACACAGCAAAAAATTGTCAAAAAAAAAAAACACATATTTAGATATAAACACCAAAAATTTCACAAGGGGAGCTAACTCATATTTTTTAAACAAACAACCCAAGGGTCTCTCCCTTTATGACTAATTTTAATTTCCGCTTCAAAGGCCTTATAGTCACTAAAAAACATCTGGCTGATTTTTTAAGGAATTTTCGGGCAGACAAATAAAATCGAAGCAAAGCACAAAGATTCAAAATCCCCGTCATGGTTTAAAAAAGCACCCATTTAGTTCCATGATATAAAAAGGAAAAGTTTTATTTTTTTTCATTTTTTATTCTAACCAAGTTACTTTATCTAAAATGACACTTACATTTACATTATGAGACTAAAACCAAATTAATGCTATCATCAATACTGCTTTATCATTTTTAACAAGGGCTCTTTTTTAGGGCCCCCCTACAACCGACAAAACCCCCGGGACATAGTTTGGCCCCGCCCAGTAACCCTTTTGGGAGGTCTGCTTTTTCTTACTTCTTAAAACCATTGGTCTCCCCACCCTCCCCAGCAAAACCATATTCTGGTGATGACTCAGAAAATTTCAGGGGCCCCCCTGGATTTGCCAGGGACGGAAAGTGTCATGGCCCAAGAGCTAAACCTTTCTTTGGGATTTTTGAGGGTACCCCCTTTTCCTTTTTTATAATCAAAAGTCAAAAAACCTTCTTTCTTGTTTCCCCCTGCTTACGCTCTTTAAATTGGGGCATTTGGCCTAATTTCCTTAACAGACGGAAAAAACTTCATCTACAAAACACAGAGCGTTTCAGACAACTTTTGTCCCTTTATTTTCAATTTTCCCGATGAAAACAGCATCTGCAATAATAGGAAGCTATTTTAGAATTTTTAAAGGGGGTCTATCAAAATTAAAATTTCCCTTTACATCCATTTTTTCAGAGAGAAAATCTTTCACAGCCATCTCACAGTCAAATGAAACAGGCAAATGCCCCGGAAATGTCCCACAGACAGCCCTGTACAGTTGTATTGAAATTCCCATCCTTCTGATTTAACTACATACAAACAATGAAAACCTAAAAACAATTAGAACTAGTTACTAATTCACAAAAACACCAGAGCAGTTTCAGTACGTCTTCTCCTTCACATCACGTGATGGGCTACCCAGACAGAGAGACAAAGAGAGAAAGAGAGAGAGAGAGAGAGGGGTAGAGAGAGAGAGACAGACAGACAGACAGACAGATAAACAGAAAGACAGACAGACGGATAGACAGAGAGACAGAGGGAAACAAAGAGACAGAGAGAGACAGACAGAGACAGACAGAGAGAAACAGACAGACACAGAGACAGACAGAGAGACAGAGACAGACAAGACAGACAGACAGGCAGGCAGGCAGGAAGGTAGACAGAGAGACAGACAGTAGGAAATGACTTACCAGTGAAGAGGAAGGACCCTGAACGGAGGGAAGGGGCTGGGTTTCTGACAGGAGTGTGAACAGACATGGTGACAGTGTTCCTTCCTTTTTCTGTGACTTTGTCCTTGAGAGACAGAGAGACAGAGAGAGAGAGAGACAGAGATAGACAGAGAGGGAGACAGTGAGAGAATATTTTTAGTCATAGAGGAAACAATGACAGAATGTCGATCTAAATATTGGCATCAACATGAATAAATCGTCAATACAAATTTGGCATCAACAAAATCAACTCAGTAAAGCAACTGGTATCAATAACAGTACAACAACAAACAAAAAACGGGGAAAAAAACCCAAAGAAAACTCAAACGGCATGTTGCAAAGAATACGATGTAATCAAAATATGATATCAACAAAATAAATTATATGCTTGTCCGTCGTGTTCGACGATGACCTCTGAGAACAGCAGAGGAGGCAGCTGCTGTTTCGAAAATTGGGCAGAGAGTTGATTATAGCAGAGATGCCTTGCCTACAGTACATTCCCATTCCCTCGGCCAAAGGGGCATAAGTGCAGTCATCTTTGGAGATGTTCCCCAGGGCTGCAACACATAAGGACTGTGCGAGTCAAGCCTCCTAGTCAGAGAGTCATAGTCGATCACTAAAGACTTAGCTGTGAAGTGGAATTCCATTAGGAAAACCACTGGTCATACAGTCACTCCTCACTTTGCTGTTGCCCCCAGCGGTCAATTGTTTAATCAAAAACTGTGATAAATCCCAGGCGATGAAGGCACAAAGAAGTAAACTCAACTTTGCATGTCAGAATTGTTAACTACTCAATTGGAGAAAGAGAGAGCGAAAGAGAGAGAGACAGAGAGAGACAGACAGATAGACAGCCAGTCAGCCAGCCAGACAGACAGAGAGACAGACAGGCACACAGAGAGACAGAGAGAAGAAACAGAGACAGAGAGACAGACAGATAGAGACGGGGAGACACACATACACTATATATATATATATATGTATATATATATATATATGTATATATATATGTATATCTATATACATATATATAGATAGGTAGATAGATAGATAGATAGATAGATAGATATATAGATAGATAGATAGATAGATAGATAGATAGATAGATAGATAGATAGAGAGATAGATAGATAGATAATAGATAGATAATAGATAGATACACACATACACAAGATTCAATATTTAATTTCTTTCACCCCTTTTGGGTCATGGAGGATTACAAAAAAATTGAACAGGAGAATAAACCTAACAACAATACACCCGTAAATAATATGAATACAAACAGGAACTAAAAAGCAAGAGTTCATCGCAAAATGATAAGCAAACATTATTAAAGATTCGATACTATTTTACAAGTATACACTTTCTTTAAAAGACATAATCTACTCTTGTGAAAGACAATCAAAATTTCAAGAAGCACCTGCAAATTGCGTCAGGAGAAATTTTCGAGATTTGCATTTCATTAGCCCACAAAGAATTATAACTGGACATGGGTTGAAGAAAATGTCATGGAAATGCCGGCTTGGTCGTAAATGTTTGACGTGGGGACATTCCATGATAAAATGAAATTTATCCCCTAAAACAGACATATTGCATTTTGAACATTTTTTTCTTCTCTTGGTATATTCCCTTTGTAGACAGGGACACACACACACACACACACACACACACACACACACACACACACTCACACACACACACAGAGAGAGAGAGAGAGAGAGAGAGAGAGAGAAGAGAGAGAAGAGAGAGAGAGAGAGAGAGAGAGAACAGACAAGCAGACGACAGGGTGGTAGGAAGAGAACTGACCATGTCATAGGAAGAATCTTTATTACACTGAAGCCTGCCTACTTACTGACTGACTGACTGACTGCCCTCAACAGCTGCACTGGCTTCTGGTTTGGCTGAGGTCACTGTCACAAAGTAGTGTGGATGTGTGGCGATGTTCTGAACAGTGTGTTCCCCTGTCTTCTTCAAATTCGGTCTGGCTGACTCGGTGAGAGTTGTCACAGTTATAATAATTCATTGCTCCATGACCTCGTTCATGATTGTCTGACAGACACCACTTTCAGACATTATTGTTGATAATTCCCAGACGTCTGGAGACACACATCAGTGAACTCTTACTCCAGACTTGACATGATCTCAACAGAAAAACAAAAACCAGTGCATTTCTAACACGTCTATTACTTGTCATAGGTTGCATGACTGTAAGAATAGGTTGAATGCAAGCGCTTTGATTTGTCTTTGCAAGATACAGGCTATACAAATTCCATTCGTCATCATCATCATCATCATCATCCCCATCATCATAATCATCATCATCATCATCATCATCATCATTATTACTGTTGTTATTATTAATCCACTTTGCAAAGTGGAAGAAATGATACATGAGATGTCCAGATATCAATGGCATATCCTTGGGCTCTGCGAAGTAAGGTGGAAAAACATGGGAGAAACAACGACCCAGGAAGACCACAAATTATACTACAGTGGAAAACAGGATAAACATGAACACGGCGTGGGGTTTCTCTTTTAAAAAGAAAAACCGTAACACCGTCCGACTGTAAAGCCTTGTCCTGCAGATTTAAATAACCACCCCCTGAGAGAAACCCCCTTTAACAAACTGATCAGCATCCCCCTACACGACGCACAATAAACCCATAAAAAAATTTTTACCCACAAGGGGTTCTAAATCAAACCCCCAAGAAGACTCCCGTTGTGAAAGGTGACTGGAACCCAAGGTAGGAGAAATCATGGAAAGTTTGGGGGGGCGTTTGGGGCCACATTTTTAAAAACCAACAAATAAAACACTGAACTCCTGATTTCCAGTAACAACCACCCCCAGCTATAAACACGGGCCCACCAAGAAATCCAAAAAAGGGACATGGCATATCCCAAATGGAGAACACCACAACCAAAAAATTACACAGGGAAAAAGACGGTTCAGTCTAGCTTAACTCGCACAAACCGAATTTTTCCGGGACAGACATGGGAGGATCATGACTTGTGATGAGACTTTCCGACTACGCTAAAAAAAATCCACAAGGGGAACAAACATGGATCAAATTTGACCTCGGAAGCTGAAGGACCCAGGGGTTTTAGAATTTTTTCAAGCAAGGATAGGTGGAAAATTTGCACACCCTGTGTAAACCAGACATAGATACACGACGAATATTTTTCAATACAGCAGGACGAAACAGCAAGCGAGCTTTTTGGGCAAACCCGCCAGTAAAAAACCATGGTCACACCTAACATCCTAAAACTATGCACAAGCGAAGGGGTTTTAAAAAAAAAAAAATTAAAACAAAGAAAAAGCAAACAATATAGGGCATCAACAAAAAAATCAGGAAGTCCATGACGGGGGTAAAAGAAAAAGGGATCTAAACAGTCCCAAAGACTTTTGAAGAGAAAAACAAAAAAAAACAATAGCAAAAAAAGTATATCACCGGGTGAAAACCTGACAGCACAAAAGGGGGAAAAGGTTTAAAAATCCAAACAAAAATGGGAAAATGTCTCACTGACGACCAGGATACAAAAACGGGGACAAATACTGCCCAAACCGTAAAACTAGGGAAACCGCGGAATCCAAAATCCAAACCCCCCAACAAAGACACAGCCCGCACCCCTATCCTCCGAGAAGAAGTGAAACAGCATCAGATCGCTGAAAAAGGGGAAATCACAGGGCGACAACATCCCCCGATGGGTTTAAGCTGGGGGGGAACCATAACACGCCCTACAAACCAACAAGACTGGAACAGAAAAAGCCAACACCAGGGCACATCACTCACACACCCCCAAGATAGGGAAAAACCGTTTTAAGCCAACACTTCTGTTTAACCAAAACAGGCAACTTTTGGGCCGATTCGGCTTCGCCCCACGAACCAAAAACTTGCTATTTTTTATAAAAACTAAGCAGTTTACCTTGAATCGGCTTTTTTTCCCGATCCTCTCAACTAAAACTGAAAGTAATACTAATTTATTTTTGATAGGGTCAAACATAAAATAATGGGAGATTTTAAGCTAAAAACAATATCTTATTAAAAACTTAGCCACAACTTAGTCAAACTTGCCAAGAACTTATTAACAACTAAAACAAGAACTTACAAAGAACTTATTATAACTTATCAAGAACTATACAAGAACTAAACAATAACTCTATATTAAGAACTTGTCAAAAATAAACAGACCCGATCAACAACTTATCAACAACTTATCAACAACATGTCAAGAACAATCAGACAATTATATTACACACAATATATTGATAAAGAATAGACCACATGCATTGCGACGAACTTTTGTTGATGACTTCTACTGTTCTAGACAAGAAGAAATAACAGATAGAAGAGTCTACTGATATGAAGGAAAGTTGTACTCCTCTTGCTGCTTGTAATAAAACAAAGCAATACTTAGGAACACAACTAACAGTAGACAAAGGTGCAGCAGCTATCACCACAAGACATTATAAGTATTTTCATAGTATCAATCTCTTCTGGAGCAAAAATGTGAAAAAGCCTAGGGCATACTGTTATTTGGTCTAATTTGCTAAGCAACAAGTAGGGTCGTTAATGGGACTCAGAAGCTGACTTAGCATATGACCTCTCACAAGATCCTATTTAGGACTAGAACGCCTGGAGACACATGGCGTGATTATGTTATTACCGTTATGGCTCTCTGTACACCATAGCTGCTAGTATGATAACTTTTAAAACATATAAAATTTAACCACATAGAGGAAAGATAGGAACAGAAAACAGCCACGAACCAACCAGGAAGCACAGGATAATGCCAAAACCAAGAGCAACCTCCTTTCACAAGTGACATCTGTAAACAAAGAAACCTGGAAGATGAAGCTGGCAAGAGGTTAGCCAAATGGAATCGACAGAAAAAAACATAGCAACCAAGCAAAGCAAAAGATCTTATCTGAGAAACCCTTCGAAAAACAAATACCTATAGAAACACAGAAAAAGACACAGCACCACCAAAACCAAAAATTCAATCCTACTTAATATACGGTATAACAGCTATGGGAATTGTTTTTTACACACCAATAGATAGGGAGCAACAAGACAACCAGAAAGACAAGAACCCAGCAAGACAAAACCAAAACCAAAACCCACCGCCACAACCAATGCAAAGCAAACCGCCTGACAACGATCCATTCAAGATGTAATTAATAGATATCAATAAATAATTTATACTTATAGAAGAAATAATCGCGTACAGAAAAGGACTGGCAGTCCAATCTGGTCCTACCACGCTGCCGGTTAGTTGAGTCTTATGTCGCTATACTATGTTAGAAAGATTCTTCTAAAAAAGATGCCTAGCCTGATTTAGGAAAACTAGACTTTGAGGATTATCGCCAAGCTAGTTGTGTTTGTAACAGCATCCAATGCTAAAAAGACTTCTTGGTAAAGCCAGGGAATCCATTCCAGAAAATATAATGTTCATTAATAGAAAATGGCTTCCTTTAGTGATATGGATGGTTGGTGCGGTAGTTAACGACGCACTTTAATGCTTTTACATGCAGCAACTACTTTTTATCTAAACTCATACAGAACGAAGAAAGGAAGAGACATGATAAAGCAATAGAACAACTGAACAAGCACAGAGCAGAATACGAAACAAGAATTGCCTCATTAGACTTTATTAAGAAAATACTTCGTGAACCAAGGACATGCTGCAAAAAACATTTTCTGATGTTGACGGGCAAATAAAAGAGTACTACAATGTGACAGGCAAAACAAATATCTTCTATTAACTAAGCCACAGCGTTCTTGATCTTATCAACCCACAGAAACCCAGAAGACAGGCGAATTGCTTTTATTGTGGGGGGCATGACAATAGTATATTTTCTTAGCACAGAAGGTTGGATAACCAACAGGCAATTTTTTTTTACTTATTAATTAGAACAATGGATGCCAAAACCCATCTCTAAAGATCTACTAACCCACCAAAAGGTAATGAAAGTACAGGCTGCCTATTAATAAACTAGAGCATTTCTGCAGGAGGTAAGTTCCGAATAGCAAAGAAGTGGCTGTCTAAACAAGCAATATGGCAGATCTATTTACCTTCACAAGGCGCATTAATTAGACCCTACCACTCATCAACAAGAAGCCAAATGATACTCACCAAATAGCCTTTTATAACTACACGCCCAGAATACAATCAGAAGAATGGTATAAGTAATGCTCTTACTGTAGTGGACGTAGCTCTAGGACAAAGAAGCAGAGCCCCTTACTGAAAAGATGCCACCGCACTGCAGTTGCTTTTGGCAAGAAATCTATAGTCGGGGCCCACAAAATATCCCAGACTTATTCAGTGCGATGATGGTAAAGAGTTTAAGCCATTTAATCAGTTGTTACTAAAGATGGATAGCAATAAAAAGAGGTATACCCGGCAACCACAGATCCTCAAGCACTGGTTGAAAGTTTAACAAGCTTAGCAGAAAGACTGTTTTTGCATATCAGTACCACCAAAAACATGATCCCAGGCACAGACAACGAAATACAGGAGTGGGTAACGAAGACTGCCTGCAGTTATGAGAGCAATGAACACTGAGATACCTAAAGCCACAGGTTAAAACCTGTGGACGAGCCCATCACACATAAAACAAATACAGCAGCACATCCAACAACACCATCTAAGCAACCACTAAAACCCTTTGGGAAAAACTACTGAGATATCAGTATGCTCCAGGAGAAGCGAAGCCAGCAACAGTCACAAACGAGCAACAGATCCCATTCTGGAGCATAGACACTTATGAAATAAAAAAAGTTGTGGATATGGATCCTCCTATTTATTAATTTGTCATAACCCTGCACCACAGAGGGGCTTTTGTTAGAGAGGAACTGCATAGTTATGCCACCTAATACTGTCCCGTCTTCATAAGGTAGGCTAACTAATTTCATCAGAAGTAAGTGACTGTATGGTCTCTTCTATTTGTTTTTTGTTACCTACAATTTATGGAACATTTTTGATATCCAGAAGTGGTTGGACACACTCACTTCATACAACAACTCCTAGAATATTATTTAGCACACTCTTCCTTTTTGTACCATGAATCAAGTTTAAATTCCTACTTGCTCATCAAATCGTTAAAAGTCAGCACAGTAAAGCCGAGACGAGGCCATTGTACCACTACCCAAAGTATTTGATAAAGATAAACAATCAAAGTGAGTCCTCAAATCAAAAAATGATTAACACCTATATAAATGTTTAAAAAAAATAATTAATTAATAAATTACTTTGATCTCCCGTGTACCAAGTGCGTAGAGTGCACGGTGAGAATATACTCCTTGTATCATGTGCTAATCAATGTACTTTTTACTAACCACAGTTTGTGTTGATATGTGCAAGGGTTGAGCAGTAGCTTTGGGTTTCATGATGAAATACTCATCTACCATCAAAGAGAGCCTCATTGAAGTTATCATGACTGATGCTTTTTTGACCACCTGTTTGCCAACAACCTATTGGCCTTTTTATATAACACCTGTCTGGCTTGCAACGCTAATAGCATCTTGGCCCACAGCCAACATCTTCTTTGCTACTAGTGCCCCGTTCATCTCATCCTACATCTTCCCAATAAATTTTTTGTTTGACTGATTAATGCAAGGGACTGTCTTTTGAAATCACAGTGTCATACCATTACTCAGATCCCAGCGTCTACGTCCTCTACAAGTCTTTGTATATATCTTCTGTGGTATGTCTAGGATGAAAGAGTCCTGTGTCTGTGTAAAAGACCTTACACAGCAGGATTTTAGGCTTGAAGTAATCAACAAGAACACCAGGCATCAACACTTGACAGCTCCAGCACACTAAAACCAATGAACTGGCTTGACCCTTGTTTAACCTGCAACTTTCTTCATCATGATGCCATACAGACTGTCTGAAATTGCCTGTAGTCTTGATAGCTAGGCTTTGAGTAGCTTTTATGGCTCGTTATCTTTTTGTGACTAATCTAACATCTTTTCTTTTGTGGGGTTCTACCATTGTTTTAAACCAAAGTAATCAGCTGTTGTTTCATGAGCTGAATTAATCCTTTTCTGATGCATCGTTGCCTCGTTCTCCTGATCAGTGTTCTTCATGATGGATGGTTTCATGAATTGCTCTTGTCAAACACA
This sequence comes from Rapana venosa, assembly GCA_028751875.1. Classification (NCBI taxonomy): domain Eukaryota; kingdom Metazoa; phylum Mollusca; class Gastropoda; order Neogastropoda; family Muricidae; genus Rapana; species Rapana venosa. The sequence continues at coordinate 42,563,682 of CM054143.1, forward strand.
AGAACGAGAAGCAGCATAAGAATTAAACACCATGCCTTAAGCAGAACTGTAGCATCTGTAGTGACAAACAAACTTGCTCTTGTCATTTAAGTTTTGGTACAAGCTTGGGTGTTCTTTAGAATGTTTTGAGGCCTTTCTCTGCAGCCATTGGTAGTTCATTGTGCGCATTGTTAGTTCATGGGGGATGACTAAATCAACTTCTAAGAACCAAACCTAGTGCTTGAACAGCACCATTAGTGACATAACGCTTTTAAGTCTCATCAACACAACAGGACGTATAAACCAAAAACTGAAAATTTCCTTAGTGTAGTGACTGACACATCGCCCCTCCATACAGATCGTTTGCGTCCAAGTACATGAAGTAGTTAGAAACTTTGCTCGGATCATAGTCTTTCTAAATATTGTTGTTGGCCTTACAGTAATTGTGCGATGCAGTACTGATGCCACCACGCAGACCAATCCTCAATCATTTGGAGCATTGGCAGGTCAGACTACAAATCAACTGCACCCCAGTAAACTTCAAGAAAGCATCCACGACATTCCGTGCTGTAATATAGTTATGTCTATCCATAATGTTTCATTCCGGTCTTTCTGTAGTTCTCAAAGACATCATCAAGCAAACTGCATCAGCAGTAGATCCTGATCATGGTAATCGCACATCGTCTGACACTGCCATCTTTTGCCAATGCCACTTCTGAGCATGCTATAGTCATCATCACTGATAATCCGTTGCTGTCAGACTGCGAAGAATTCCATCCTTTTGGAGGCAGCTCTTCTTCATCAAAGCTTTCCCATGAGTCCCCATGTACCATAAGGATAGACTCCTTTTCACACGACTTTGTGTTGAAGTATGAGGTTTTCTAATTGACAAGTACTCAGTGGATGAAGACAGGACTCTAAGATCCCATCAATTTATGCAGAATCAAAAAGACAAGCGCTTAGTGTAAAAGTCAGGTACTTCTCTGATGACTGAACAATGCTTAAGCCTTATACTCATCAGTTTTCTGCCTTGCATAATTAGGTGGAGTCGTAACCTTATATAGTTACGAAGAGACTGGCAGCTTCCATTTTGGGATCTACTTTTAGTTTGTAGATTACACTTAATATGTGCAGCTCCACAAACTTACCACTGATGTGGTCATGATCTCTGACTTGTGATGTCAGCCACCTGGGGTTTATTAAATTACCACAAATCCACAATGTGTGGCGAACATAACTGTTTCCTGGTCCTTTATCAGACATAAAGAACTCTTGTAGGTTTAGCTGTTGAGAGTAGTGTTATTATTCGCTTTCAAGTGTTTCAAGAAAAAGCTTAGCCGCGTCCTGTCCACTATACAAAACTGGCTCTGAGTGTGCACCACCATCTAAACAAACAACATAAGCAAGGAACAGACCTTGATGATACTGAGTAAGACTGTTTTAGGCCCTGTTCCGTGCTTGCCCTTGTATGGCACAAATGATAGACTCAAAGTCAGCATAACACAACAAGGGCCTCTTTGTAGCTTCTTTATGTTTTTGAAGTAAAACGTGCTCCTGGCTTTGGTGTTCCAAGTTCAAGTTGCTTCGGTCGCACTCTTACAATGTTTCTGTTTTGTCTGCTGCCTGTAAAGATGGTAAAGACGAAGCAAGCATCGTCTGCAAAACTCTTTTTTGTGCTGAAGGTTTTGTTGTCTTACAATAGGGTTATCCTACTCATTGTTCTAAATGAGTTGTATAATGATCAACTGGTTTCATTACTCACTAGCAAGAGTCCACATGTTTCTTATCAGGATTACCGTATTGGGGGAGACCTTTTTGAGATCCAAAGTAGGTCTTAACCCTCTGGGTCTATTGGGGGCCGCATCTTCCAGGAACACATTCACACTGATAGGGGTGGTTTAGTTTTCCTCAAACTTGTCAATACTCTAACAGTCCACAAAAGTCAATGCCGGTAAAAGATAAGCTTTACAATTTCATGATATTTTGAAACTCTCTCTCTCTGCATTCTTTGTTACATAAACAGCCTAGCCAGCACACACCACATAAAACACTTGTCATCGTTGTTTCTGAATGTTCAGCCACAGCTTGTTTTGCTACAACAACAAGGGGTAAGGGAATGTTAACTTCTACAACACAGGATGAAAACTTGTTTGCTTTAGTTTCTAAGCGAAGAACCTTACCAACTGTCCATCTGATCCCCTCCATTCTTTGCTGTTTCCTTTCAGATATTCATAGTTGCGCATCATCTCATCTCCCATGTTTGTGTTGTGCTCTTCAAAGAGTTCAGTGCTTGTTGCGTTTTTGACACATGACCAGTTAATATGTTTCATCATTGATTTGCTGTGTTGTATAGAATTTCAGCAACCAACTGCACCTTTTCTGGTGGATCTATGTTTAGGTGTCTGGTATTTGAGCGATTGGCATCTGAATGCTTTTGTACACGTTTTGCGCTTGTGTAACATTTAGCTCTATTGTCTGAAACACTTCGTCCATACTGAGCCTCAACTAAAATCTCTAACTCATATAGTAAGAAAAATAATTAATTAATTAATTAATTGCTTCTTGGGTTTTTTGTTTTGCTATGGTATGAAGCAGTGAATCTACCACAGGTAATTCTTAGCTCCTTAATAGAGTACTCAGCTTAATACTGTCCAAGCCAAGCAGATACCCCTTTTTTATATTCCTTTATTAATGAGTCAATCCACAGGCTTAGCTTTGTGTTCTTTTGTTCTGGAGGTCGAACTTTAGACGCATGTAGTCTTGGTAGTCATCCTGAAGCACGCTTGAACCCTCTCTGATATAGTGGATCTGTTAGAGCTTTGCTATTATGAGCCTGAATGACCTTAGCTGGCAATGTCAAAGGGCAACAAAATCCTACATTTTTTTTCTAGTTTACGCACAACCTTCTTCGAAAAGACTGATGTGACAAATGAACAGGCTCCTCTGTTATTTGAAACAAGCCAATCTATTGAATGCAGACGCAGGCCATTCCAGGAGCCAAGATAGCAAGGCCCGTTCCTGCTAGCGGCTGTAGACAGAGTTCTCGTACCTGTAGTAAATAGAGCTCAACACAGTAAATTCAGATCAGTACATACAACTTGATTTTGTATACTTTGCTAGTTGTTGCTCAATGTCATGCAGCATTGTGTAATGTTTGGTCAGAAACGAAAGTATAAGCATTATCATTAAGAGGTTCAGGATGCTTGCCACAAGGAACTTTAGGATATTTAGCGGTCCGTCATCTTCTTCTAATACTTTTTAACAAAAAACGTTGTGTAATTTTTTATGGTATTCATTTAGTAAGTCTTGTAATTGATTGTTGGGCAGTACAACATCTTTCAATAGACTGCACTGAGGTCAATGAGGTGTAGGAATTGAGGGATGCTAATTGTTTCAGCTGTGGTGTGTCTAGAGCAAGTAGACTTTATTACTGAATTGTATCCCTTCAAATTCATTGTCACTGCCGCAGTTCTGAATAGAATAGCAAATCTGAGGGCACAACATTGAGTCTTTCCATTAATAGTAATCCCATCCATGAAACAAAAAGAAGCTCTTCTTCCTTGCAACCAAGAAACAAACACCAATGTGTACTGATCATACCAGAGAAAGTATGGAAGGATCGTAGCATGTGGTTGATGGTTTAGTCACTGAGTCTTTCTATGAAGCAAGTAACGTGTCTTATTCTTACTAGCAATTATCTCTACTTCAAGTTTCAGCTGGCTGAGTGATAGGCTATGTGCTATGTTTACTGGTCCAGCATTTATGGCTTAAAAGAAAAGTTCTGTCGGGTGCATAAGAGTGTATGGACTAATAACTCAAACTTTGATCTTCGTCGCTGCTTTGTTTGAAGTGCCATTTATTAGCTTTATATGTTACTTTGTAAGTACAATCATCATCTGCTAATGCTTCAAGCTTCAACATTACGCAACTGTTCAAGTTAAGGAAACGCGAGGAGGTTTCTTAGCTTCGTTTCTATTGCTGTACTCTTGATAAATCTTTGTGTACGCCAAAAGCGTAAACTCACCAATTTTTCCCCATCCTTCTCAAACCATGTTACATCACCAATCTTTAAGCTCAATAGTTTGGCATTTTTCAGGTCACTTATTACAGGACCGCGTGACATGGTTATGTATGTATATTAGTATTTATATTATGTATTTCAAAGTAAAATGTAAATTATAACAGTCAACGTTCTTTGTGCTGTTTCTTTGATTGTTATACATAGTGTTTCATAGAAGCCTTCTTCTAGCTCTCTTTGAAATTGAAGTGTAGTAAAGCTATTGTGCAGCATTTCACAGTACATTGCCCTGCTAGTTGGAAGGATTCTTAGTAGATCAGAAGGGAATGATGAGGAAGAAGCCTTCGTCACCACTTGGTTTTGTGTTGTGTTTAACTGAGACAGGTGTACAAAAAGCAAAGAGTTTACTTCCAAGTCAATGGGTCTTTCACCGACAAAGGTTTTGTCCTCGCCATCATCATCAACACCACCATAAAAGTCTACTTCCCAACCATTAGAACCCATTCTTCTAAGTTGGTTCCTGAAACCAAGCTTTTCTGCAAGGCGTTCTGGTATATTTATAATTGAAGAAGTCTGTAGAGTTACTCTTAGACTAGCTTGGTTTAGTTTTGCTGTGATACCAGCTGGACGAAAGAGCTCCTTTTCCAGTGTGCAGAAATCATAATAACCTTCTTGCACAGTAAATTTATTGGACTCTCCAGTTGTAAGATCTAGTTGGTTAATCCAGTTGCTGCTGCTGTCAATGTTTATCCATGATACTTTGTAGAAGACCTCATCAAAGCAACAGTTTTTTTATGTTGACACGGTTGTCAATAGGAAAGGCTAGTTTAACAGGTACACCTATTGGATGTTTGTTAGTGTATAACCATTTTATCTACTATAGAATAATAAAAAAGTAATAAATATAATAAAGATGCAAAATACTAGGCTGGATCTCACTATAAAAACCCAAAACTATGGTTTTAATAAACTAGATGTTGCTGTTCAGAGACATTGACGTCGAAGTATAAAGTTCCCAACCCACTGAAATCATACTTAAAACCCATCAATTAAGGATGATGCCACTGCAAGCATGGTTGTCTAATCTATAAACAGTTTTAAACCAAACCAACTTAAACTTTGCCTATCCACTGTGCAAATACAGCTGTGGTGAGTCATATGCAGCCCAATGAACATCCAAACCAGTTATAAAGTCTGTGTACAGGTAACATTGTTTACTAACAGTTTAAGGCGTGTGCTATCTAGCTGCAGGTCCCACAGCCCACTGATAGTAACTTCCCTCCCTTCAATAGTAGGATCAACATGAAGGCGTATGGAGGCAGTGCAATGAGTTCAATATTGATATCTAAGACTGCATTCAGACAAGCCCATGATAAAAATCATGCTAGTGGGGACTCTGTATTTGAGGGGGTGCACATGATATAACTATGACTGGTGGCCTCCAAATACATCTTTCTTCACTGCGGTTCTAGAGTTGTTCTTGTTCAATAGACAAATGCACAGTTATCATGGACGACTTTTATTCTTGATAAAGTAAAAGGGATAACAAACCAGGATTAGATGAGGAATAATGGACTCTGTCCGGACCTATTTGTTGCATGCTGGTGCACAGGCACAGACAAGAATCAAGTATTATTGGTGCACTTGGGTTTGATGCACAGAGCAGTTTCTAGCAAAATACTTGAAAGACAGTATTAACTCGGCGCGATGACCTACCATCAAGCATCAAGCATTATCAAGAATGTTCTTCACTATGCAGCGTTCTAAGGTAGACTTTGCTATAGGACAGTTGTTATATATGCTGACTTCCAACATGCAGTTACAAATCAAGGAACAATTACAAACTATCCCACAACATATTATTATAGCTGGAGATGATGTGCTGCTTGGTAAAAATCAAATAAAAACAAACAGCATCATAATATCAAAGTAAGACCGACACAAGAAACCAGTGTAGTAAGTCCGATCGACACAAGAAACAAGGGAAAGAACTACTAACCACTACCCCCACCACAGAGCAAACAAAAAAAATTAATTATTCCCCTTGTAAGAGACAGTCACTAATTGATGAAATAACTGCTTTAAAAGTATACTAGTTAAGTCGGCCTTGCTTTATCTTTTATTTTAGAAAGAAGAAAAACCAACAACTAACACCAGTCACGGCCCATAGAATGTTCGGCCAAAATCCCACAACTTTTCCTGCTGTTGATAATAGCCAGCTAACAACTGAAACCAATTATACCTGGAAGAGCGTAGCCAACTTGTAGGCTAATTTTTTTAATAGGTACACTATGAGGCCGAATTGTTTCCTAACCCAGCCTAGCCTGTGGGTGCGGAAGGTGGTGGTGTGGTGGCGGAAGTGTGCTTTTCCTGTCTGCGCCTACACAAGTGTGCAATACAAAACGCCCCCAATGCTGTAATTATACTGACAATGTTATGCCTTGCCGCGAAACATGTACCGATTCTTTCCCTAGAGTTGTGTTTTCATAAAGACTTCGATGAATTGTTTCTTTTATTCTGCTAACCTGAGATTGTAGTTGTTGTCTGTTATTGTTTAAGACCTCTAATCTTGCTTGGTGTTCATCTTGCAGATTTTTTAGACGCAGTGTGATTCTTTCTTTTACTTCCTGGTCAAGATTTGCATGGTCTGCTTCTGCTAGCTTTTTCTTTTCTAGTTCTATGTGTGAGTCTAAATCCCTAGCTTTGATAAAATATTTATCAGTCGCCTCTAAGACTCTGTATGCGTGATTGAACCCATTATTTCTCGCATGGGTAGGGGTTTGATCATTTAATTGTTTTTCGTGCTGTGTCGTTTTCTGCTTGTTGAAGCTAGTTTTCCAACTGCCAGAATAGTTTTCAGTTGGTTTGGTTTGCCAACTGTGCTAGGGGGTCTTCAAGTGGTAGAACTTTCAATAATTGTGATAGGTTTTTTGTTCAACATTTTGTAAGTTGAGGCAACAGATTGCTAGGCAGTCTGTTAAGTATTTAGTGCATCACTAGTACCTAAGTTTTTCTCTGCATAGCAACACTAGTCCGCGGCAGAGTTAGTTTTTGCTAAAAAACGGATGGGGGTTATTTTTTTTGTTAATAAAACCTTTTGTCCTGTGCATTTTATAGCAATACAGCTTGGCTTTTGTTGTCCAATTATAGTCCAGATTTCTATTACATCTGGTGTTGTTGTCCCCAACTGATGTGAAAATCTTTAACCCTGCATTCTAATAATTCTCTTCTGACTGAAAGTAAGGGTGCTACGAGTTGCTGCCCTGCATTCACCCATATCGACATCAGCTGCGCAAACACATCATCCATATCTATATCATAGTCTTCCATTATTCTATTATGTTTTTTTATTTGCTACTTAAGAAAAAAAGATGGCCAACAAACATATGGAGCAATCCCTTATCCATACAACTTTAAAAGTCCCTTAGTCATTAAAGGAAACAGACAGACAATCGTTATTACAAACAACCCCTCCACTATTGATGAAAAACAGATTCTGACTGGGTTAGGTTTCCTAATTTAGGAAAGTAATGTCATGGTTTTCCCGGCACAACTAGGCATGCTTTTGCTTTTCAGATTGAACTAGAGTTTGGAGATGATCCAAACAGAATGAGATTGCAAACTTGGAAGGGCTATTATAATAAAGATTAGTGGCAAGCTAGAAGCAGAGAGTTGACTGTCATTAACAATGCCAACATCTTCTTGATCTATCCTGATTTAATGGATGAACAAAAGAAAAAAGAGATGGTCTTATTTATCAAGCATACAAGGATGATGAGAGGACTAAAACACAGAGTAGTTCTGCTGATAAGGGAAACAGGAAAAAAAGAAATGCTGCCATAGCAAAAGCCTATTGGTAACCGTTTTGTATTCCTCTTTGACTTTGAACTGCACAGCTCTCACATGCCTTACATCGGGAGCACTCAAAGACAGACAGTCTTAGAGCTGACCTTTAAAAAAAAAATGACAGTGCACGTGCTTATTGAGCATCCACTTGACCCGGACAGCAAAGTACAAACAACCTGTATATCTTTAGAGTATGATGTTGTCAATCACCCAAGCTTGCACGCTTGATTGCACAGCAAATCAGTCAAGGCTTGCTAACTATAAGAAAGAGTCCTAAACCATAGCACATTAATGAAGAGAAAGCAATTTACTGTGTGGAAAACATAAATCTTAATACTCCAGCAAGATCAATAAAAGGAATATTAATTCTGTTTGAAGAACCAGCCACCCCCTTTTCCAGATTTAAGTGAGAGGTTATATTTAACCCGTATTTAAAACATTTATCATGTACTATAGAGGGCAACCAAATCAATCTCCCGCCTCGGGCTATTTACCATATCAACACTTGATGAGGAAAAAAAAAAAACTTTGGTTCTGGCAACACAATAAACCCAAAAATTTTGGTTTTACAGCAAATCTTACATCTACATGAGTTGGATTCATAAAAACCAAAACTCTAAATTGCATTTGGATTACTTAAATAAACAGTATATAAGCTGCAGGGTTCAGGAAGACCATTGAAAAGGGCCAAAAGGGAATAACAAACAAAAAAGAAAGAGCAAGAAAAGGGAAAGCCCAAAAAAAATATATCTTTTTGTAGTGTGGGGCAACCAACATAGAAGAAAAGACTAAAAAAAATTTTTTACTAATGGACCACAATTTTTTACAAAAAAGCACACTGCTCTCTAATATCGGGCAGCTGCTGTGGGGAAGACTGATTTGTTTTAGATTATTACAAAAATGTAAAAAAATCATTTCAATTTATTGTTTAATCGTCCAAAACCGCACAACAAAAAAAACAACAGAAGAGAAAATTTTTTTGGACAGATAAATATAATTATAGTCAATCCCCTGACAGGCCGAGTGTTAAAATACAAACAGACGTTTGAAAAAAAACAGAACCCTTTTTCCCTTTAAAACAAAGCCACAAGCTGACATTGTTAAGAAAAGGAATAGTTTTTTTAAGCTCGCTTTCAGTGGGGACATCACGATATCGTTTGGGTTCTGAACAAAAATAAAAACATTTAAAAGATTACCCCGAACAAATCAAAGTCGTTTTAATTTTTCACATGAAAGAAAAGAGATGGGTTTAATAATTGCCTTTGGGGGAATGATGTTATTACAAAACACAAGAAAGAAAAGAATAAAACTAAAACTCAGAACTCAAAACAAGTAAAAATAATACCAAAAAAGACCAGCCGACTAAATAAGTGTAGGAAAACCCCAAACTTTTTTTTTTAAACACAACAAAAAATAAACCAACACCACATACACTCCACCACCCCACATAATATGTCCGTCTCTCAGCGTGGGGGCCCACTGCTTGTGTTTTTATTGGGAACATGCCAATCTTTTGCTAACACACTCGTGGCAAATATTTCACATAGGAAGGACACTCCTGCAAAGAGGCGGCTTTAAATATTTTCGCACATTAAAAAAGTTTATATTTATTAATTTTTACTCTTTCTTTTGCCCTTGGGGCAGCCCATGGAAAGTCGGAATCGTTGACAGGCAGGGAGGGAGGGAGGGAGACTGGGAGGGATGGGGTCGAAACCCCCCTAGGGAAAGCAGTAGGCACAGTCCTATGTTTTGTAATGCGTGTGGTGGTAATGCGGGTTTGGGTTCCAAAAGTCGTGAATGCCGGAAAACTTCTCCCGCTACCCAAAGCTCGTTGCAGGTCCTCCAAATTGCTCCCTTCTGAACGGAGCCGGGGGACGGGGAAAGGTTTTTCCTTTTTTTTTTTAATAACAAAATTTAGCACAAAACAGATAATAAAAAAAAAAGTATTTTTTATTTTTTTTAAAATTTTTTTTATTAGTTCTTGACAAATATTGTTTGCAAAAAACCCATTTTTTTATTTGTTTGCTTTTATTAGAAATAAATTTGTATTTCTTTTAGTTTTAGTAAGAATAGGGTAAAACCGATTCAAGGGAACTACTTAGTTTTTTTAATAAAATATGCAATTTTTTTGGTTCGATAGGCGAAGCCGAATCGGACCAAAAGTTCCGGGTTTTTGGGTAAACGTAGGTAGTTGACTTGAATCGCTTTTTCCCTATTTTCCCTCCCCAAGAAAAAGAAAATCTACAACATGCCAAATTACCGCACAATCAGCCTCATATGCCACCCAACAAGGTCATCTGCGAAATTTTTGAATAGACTGAACCCAAAACAAACCCAAATTTTGCGGGGAACAAGCGGTTTTTCAAGAAGGGCGCAGCACAACAGCCCGATATTAAACCCTCAAATGTACGACCTTCAACATCAACAAGACCTTACCCCGATTTATCGATTTTAAAAGGCATTTGACGGGGTGGGGCATCAGCTTTGTGGCAACCATAATTTGTACAGCATAAAGAAAACCCTACAAGTCTCAAACACTGTACAGCAGGCCACCAGTGCAGTGATAAAACAACAACATTGGAAAAGGGTTTCCGAACAACTTTTGGGAGTAAGGCAGGGCTGCTTTCCGCCCACTCTTTTCAACATCTTTCCCTTTAAGATGCAGGCTGATGCACTGGAAACCATCATGAAGGATCAACACCATTGGTGGCAAACGATCACAAACCGCTTCGCAGATGCATTAAGGAATACAGGTCAGAAAAAGCTTGCAGCCTAACAAAAAACTTAATAAGCCTCCAAAACTACGGCATGGAAACATGCAAGAAACCCAAAATATGACTAATAACACCAACGGGATTAGCACTGATATCAGGGGTTTAAAGACCAGAAACGGAAACATTCAAAGCTTCAACCTGGGGGCCAATTTTATCAGACCAGGGGCCAAGCCAAAGTATATGCAGGGCGCCAGACAAAACACTTTGTCAAAACTAAACACCACTGGGGAGATAAAAAAAAACTCACTTATCCCAAATCAAACTAATGCTCCCTTCAACCAATTTTTGTATGCCTGTGAATCATGACCCTGACTGCAGATTTGGGGAGAAAAAAACAGGCGTGGGATGAGATGCTTTCGGGGACTCCTTGCATCCCTACAAAACCACATAAGCAACGAAAGCGGCATAAAGAATCCACAAACCATTGGACCCTATAAACCTTCTAACATCGGAAAAAGGCGTAAACTTAAATGGGATGGCATTCACAAGACCAAAGGGCTTGCAAAAACAGTTTTACAAGCCGTCCAAGGGGGAAAAGAAGAAAGGGAGAAACCCAAGGGAAAGCTGGGGGTTTAAAATCACGAATGACAGGCCTAAACTCAAAAAAACCCCGAGAAGGCAAACGAGAAGGAATGGAGGGGAAAGGTTGTTTAGGTCTTTGAGGTGCCCCCATGGGCGTCAAAATACGGGGGGATAAAGATAATTTTAATATTTTTATTTATTTTTTTATGTTTTATTTTTATTATTATTATTTTTTTTTTTATTATTTTTTTATTTATTTTTTAAAAATTTTTATTATTAATATTTTTAATTTATTATTATTTTTATTTTTATTATTTTTGTTGTTGTTTTGTTGTTGTTTTTTTATTATTATTGTTGTTGTTGTTATTTCTTGCTCTTGCAAGTGTTTTACTCCTTTCCAGGCACCTTAGTAACAACAAATTTTCAGATTCTTTTGCTTATGTCCCCGGTTGCCCGAGACTTTCAGTATAGATAGCACCCCCGACCACACTTCAAAATTCTGCTAAAATTCCTTTTTTCTATCCCCTCTTTCTTTCTGTCCGTTTCTTTTTTTTCTGTCGCCTCTTTTTTGTTATTTTTTAGCCTTCCGGGCCCCTCCCTGCCCTTTTTTTTCCCCGAAAGACTTAAAACATAACAAAAACAACCTACAAACACAGAAGACAGTGGGGGTGGGGCGACCGTCACCGCCTAATGGCACCCAACGAAAAATTTTTGGGGTATGTACATGTCATGCCCGTATGTACATGTAAGTAAGTATGTACTTGTATGCAGGAAGTACATGATAGTAGGTATTTACATGTTGTAGGTATGTACATGTATTCGGTAAGTCTTTTTATCCACTCAGAAAATCACAGGTCACACATGCACACCCCATCCTTCCTCGTCTTCAATGAGACTTTCATCAGCAGGTTGAATGACCACATTTAAAGCTTTAACAATAATAGAAAAAACCAACAACAACAACAACAATCATAAAATCATCTCAACATCGTCATATCTAGAATTTATACCGCTATATATCTTGTGAAAACGAATCAAAGCACTTGCATTCAAATCAATTCAAACACATAAAACCAATTACAACGATATCTACATACTTAGAAATTCACAACAATACACACCACACACAAAACAAACACAACACAATTACCACACCTTCAGTAAAGTATCAGCGGGGAATAAGGTTGCTATGGAAGATACTGCCTGGTGTTTAGCAGGAAAGATCTTGGCATTCTAAAAGAAATGTGTCTTGAGCATGATTAAAAATATTCATCCCTAAAGTACGAATGCATCTAACTTCATGGTGGGAACATCCCAGCTGCAACAACAAAAAATCTCACCATTGTAAACCTTGGAGCATAGCCGAGGACAAAAACAAAACAAAACAGAAAGAAAAGTGTCATAATGTCCCGGCTTTTGGTGAATTGAGAGAGGAGGTCATATCCAACAGCTTTATTCAGAACACTTCATCCCAGGAAGGAAGCCGCATACTGGGTTTTTTTTTTCAAAATCAGCAGTCCCCCAGTAGGGACGCCAGGAGGCAAGTCAGTACAACATCCTCCCCAAGCCACCTTCCGGAAAAACTGTGCGAGGACTTCCACTTTTTCTATCGCCGCTCTTCTTGTCTTCCCTAAACCTTTCCTCCCTTCACCCCCACCAAATCCTTCTGTCTATTTTCCTGCCTTCTTGTCCATTCTCTCCTGGCCATTCCTTTCCTCTTCCCCCCCAGAAAGACCTAAAAAGATAACAATTCGCTTCCCTTCAATCTCCCCATTCTTCTCCTTCCATCTCCCCCCTTTCCCCAAATTTCCTCTATTTCCCAAATCGATGAGTCGTATGCACTGAGCCCCCACTTTGTCAGTTGGCTAAACACAGGCAGTACATAAATCGCAATTTTCACACTCATATATGACAGACACAAAACTTTGTTGTCAAGTGTTCGACACTGACAACGAAGAATGAAGACTCAAACGTTTTACTTAATTATCCCGTCTCAAATACACTAACAAAGAAAAGGTGGTCCAGAAGTAAGCAACCTGCCTAGAAAGTGAGACCGTGAGGTCGACCTGTGTTTGACCAGAACATCCCCCTCTCCTATCCAATTCAACCTTGAGCGGTTGAACCTCAACAGTAGTGCTGTCTGACCCAATCAACGACCGAGAAGAAGAAAAGAAAAAAGTAAAGCAGAAAAGAAGAAGAAGATAGAAGAAGAAGAAGGAGAAGAAGAAAAAGAAGAAGGAAAGAAGAAGTAAGGAAGAAAAAGAAGAAGGAGAAGAAGAAGAACGAAGAAGAATACGAAGAAGAAGAAGAAAGTGGCAGGAGCAGAGACAGGAAAGTAATAATAATATATATAATGATAATATAATACATGAATTTGTATAGCGCTATAACCTCGCAAAAGACAAATCACAGCGCTTGCATCAACACAATTCTTACAGGTATGTAGGCCAATAACTAATAAAAGCTAAACAAAAATTCAAATTACGCACCTTGGTTATACATCGGCGCGCGCATGCGTCTACACACACACACACAAACAACCCACACACACACATACACACATACACACACACAAACCAACACACACACACACCACACACACACACACATACACACCCACACCACAAACCCAATCCCCACACCCAAACACACACACAACACACACACACAAAAATACAATACACATACATACACACAGCAAAACCCACACACAACACACACACACACACACACACACATACAACACACCCACCCACAAATACACACACACACAACACACACCCACACAAAAACACAACACAACAAACAACACACACACAACACACACACACACAACACACACAAAACAAGCAAGCAACACACACACAAAGCCCACCCCCACACACCACACACATAGCACACCACACACACACACACACACACGCCGCACACACACAATACAACAAACATTACACATACACACACACACTCCACAACACACACACACACCCACACACATATATCAACACACACAACACAAAATCAACACACACGCTCACCAACACCATCTCCACACACACACACACACAAACACACAAAAACGTCTAATATCACTAGAAGTGAACATACGTAAATTGACGTCAACAACACCAGCACACACACACACACACACCCAAGAACACACACACCCATACACAACACACACATAACACACACACACATACCCCTTAAACCCTCGTGTGCAGGACACAAATACAAACATAAGCCCTTTTGCCTTTCCTGGGATGCCCCGGTTTCGATCTTGGCCCCGCACCAATGACATAGCAGTTGGATGACCATGGCAACACAGAGCGATGCCCTCCTGCATGACGATTGCAGCCAAGTCGGAACTGCGACGGTCGCCAACGCCATGTCTGCAACAGGACGTGTACCACACTTTTGTTCTTGATTACAAAAATCGAACTGAAATGTCACAAGTCCTTCGATGAGACGATAAACCGAGGCCCCCGTGGTGCGAACGCAGCAGACAACTTAGCGCTCATACGTTAAATCCTGTTTCCTTCCGCTTTTCGAAAGAGTAGGCCATTGTGTCCGGTGGGAGCAGATACAAAATTATATACAAAACCGCATAAAACATGGGACATGTATGTAAAAAAAAAGCACCTAGTGGCATATATCCATTATCCTCGAGGGAAATAAAAAAAAGGTCATCTGAGCGCTTTGATTATGTTTGATTTACATGATTCAGCGCTATATAAATTCCCATACATATTATTATTATTATTATAGACATTACAACCAAGTGGTTATGACTGTTAGATTTCAACAATCCTATGTTCGTTCCACGAAGAGTCAGTGAGTTTCGAATCTGGTGGTGTGCATCTGGGGATTTTTAAGGATCTCCGTTCAAGGCAGACCTTCATTGCTGTGTCTTGTTTGTGAATATACATATATGCCGACACAGGCAGTCCACATGATCTTGAAGTGAGAGCGAGTGTTATTATCAAGAGAATATTTTCACTGCAAACAAGCAAAGCCAAAAAAGCAAAATAGTTGGGGTTGTTTTTTATTTAAATGAATGTCCACCTACACAGCATAATTTTGGTATATGGTACGTGTTACCCCTAATGTGCTATGGTGGTTGCAAAGTAAAACAGAATGACATATAGATAAACGACTGGCAGAGAAATGCCACTCATAAAAAGGTATAAAACCAACGGTAAAGTAAAGTCATGATATAATTTCTTCATCAACAAAATCACTGAAAAGATTTGCTAACCAATGCAATCCAATTTAAATACTATAAACCTATGTAATTTCACTTCCACACAATATCTGGTACACTACTCATTAGAGTGCAATCCAAAAAAAGCAAAAAGAACAAGAGCAAATTCAAAAAAAAAAAAAAACAAGATCCAATGGGTTTGAAACAAAAACCCAAAGGAAAAAGAAAATAAATTATTACCTAAGCGTTCCAGTGCCACATCTAACACTATCCCATATCCTGGTTTGCTCAGATGAAAGGTCGGTTTTCTTTCAAGTCAAGGTTGTGGTATGGCCCCATACTAAAACCAAAAAAACGCAATATAAATCAAATTTGCAGCATTACATTTTCAATAATAAAGTAAGTTTTTATTTGCTCATTATGATAATAGGTATGGCAGAAATCGACCAGATATCCGTGAATGAAAATAGCCAGAGGAAAATAAAATAGGTTCTCTGGTCTGCCAAAGGTTCGACAAGGTGAGAGCAATGGGTTACAAAAACAACCCCCCCCCTACAACACACACACACATCCATAATTTGTGCTTTTTGTATGAATGTGATGGACCCTGTGCCCCCACCAAACGACACTTTAAAGACTATACCAAATTAAAATAATTGTAGGGTTACATAAGTTCAGTGTTTTTTCGATAATTTTTCACACCTGTGCAGTGACACCAGGTGACATTGTGACCTCCATGTACAAAAAAAAATAATACACCTTCTGTACACAACAAACATGTGTATGCACACACAGATAAGAACTGCATATAAAGCCACATGATGATTGAAGATTACATGTTTTCAAAAGAAAGAATAGTTAAAAAAACTTCTGGTCTCCTCGAGACTTACCATAAAACAACAGTGCAAAGAGGACATCTGTGTGACACATCCTTGAAGTTACATTAGCACATAACCAATTGGTAACCATCAGCTAGATATTCACTTCCTTATTCGACACTAACATGCTTGAAACTATTGTTCAAATCCCATGCAGGATTTGCTGTATTCATAATATCATATATACCAATTTTTAATTTATAACCTGTGATTGGAGACAAATTAAGGTGACAATGAACAAGACACTGTGACCAGTGAGACATAAACTTGCGCCTAAATGCAAGTACCAAGACCTACCTAGGCTTGATGACAAAAATTACAGCTTGATAACTTGTCATTCCACACACAGATAACACATGTCTTAGAGTAAAGTAAAATTCAATGGGGAGGTAGAAAACCTTCAAAGAATTCAAAATCGCAGGCAGATATTAGCTCGTATTAATCCAACAACACAGAGGGTTAAGTGATATCATCATTGGACTCCAGTCTGAACACACCCAATAAGCAGTAATAGTCGAGTCCTTGTATCAAATCCGACTGAAACTAGTAACAAAAACTCCCGATCTTCTTTCAGTTACCCATCCACACTTCTACGTACAAACAAATTCACTATACACAGTTTCACGCTCTACCCTAACAGTTTTGCACGCGACTCATTTTTTACCTGACCGTATTGATACTCACAGATGTGTCGAGACCTTCCCCCCATACACCACGCCTGTGTGTCGAAATCGATGTCCTCTAAACTACACGAATGTGGAGAGTTGTCCGCACTTTGCTTGGCATTAGGTGCTGGTGCCGGTGGCAGATTCGTGTTCACTTTTCCTTCAACCCCAAGAAGAAGGAGGGTGCACGCACACGTGCAACACAACACACAGCAAAATAACCACACACACAACACAGAGTAAATGGTTACCACATCGAGCTGAATTTTCAAAAAGCTGTACACAAAGCAGCTAAGCATGTGAAAACCGAAAATTTACAAAAAGAGAAAAAGTTAACCAAAAGAGATTTTACCAAGTTTTTGATGGTAAATAATCAAAATCAATCTATCCAGAGTCGTAACAGAATCAGAAATGTTGTAAAAAGAGCTAATGTGGTGAGCCATCACAAAGTACTTGTACCAGAATGTGAGTGTGTGTGTGTGAATATGTTAGTGGTGTCATGTGAAGTGTGTGGGTGATAGGGTATACGTGCAATAGTGCATGTTTGCATTGTGCGTGTGTGTGTGTGTGTGCATGTGTGTATGAATGTGTGTATTAACTATTATACTATAAAGTACTTTCAGATATAATGGTAGATTTCTCTGCGTGAAATTTTCCCAAGAAACACATTGCCAAAAGAGCAGTGCCACTCATATTATCTTTTCCCTTCTCCTGTCACAGTGTCAGCATACCTCATTGTGTGCGTGCGTGGTGTGTGTGTGTGTGTGTGTGTGTGTGGGTTTGTGTGTTGTGTGTGTAGTGGTTGTAGTGTGAGTGTAGTGTGTGTAGTGGTGGTGTGGGAGTGTGTGTGAGTGTGTGTGAGTCGTAGGTGTGTGTGCATGTTTGTGAGTGTGTGTGAGTAGTGTGGGTGTGTTGTGTGTGTGTGGTGTGTGTGTGTGCGTTTCTGCCGTCGTGTTGCGTAGCTGCGTGTGTGTGCGTGTGTGTGTGTGCTCCCAGAACTGAACACAATCGTTCTTGTCCTAAAGATACAATAGTTTTCCCCATAAAAAATTACATGTTTTAATCAATCTGTCTGACAGAAACTTTTACTTGATATTCATTTTTTTTCTTTTTGTTTTATCTTTCAGTCTCAGCAGAATACATATCTCACATGGCACTCCACCATACAAACGACTAATTAAGTGGTGACAGTCAACTGAATCATGCTCAAAAAGGCAGTACATAGCAGCTATGCATAAACTTTGAGTATGATCTGTACAAACCTGAGGTCTGCTACAGCCACATACTTCTTCCCAGCTCCCACCCCATTTTTTTTCTTAATCTTTCTTTATGAGAATTTTAAAGAGCCAGCACTGAGTAAGACTTAACCTTATGGCTATTCATTTTTATTTTCATCCAAGACAGACCAAAAAGTCAGATATAACAAGAGATACAATATGAATCCCAGATGGTCCTTGAACGAAGAGTGTCATCCCACAAAGTGACCAGTATTGTAGGCATTGCCACAAAAATGTCTTCTGATTCTTCGGCTAACCAAAAGTTCACTGACCTAATGTATATCAATATAATATTTGTCATCTCAATTTTCATACTAACCTGAAATCATATATTATATGATTTCTTTTTGTAAACTAAAACAGTACAAGCCATTGTTTCTTAACTAAGTCAAATGAATGAAATACAGATCTGTAGAATCTGAATCTATTCTCTAGCTCCCTAAGACAAAGTGCTTTTGAGGGAGGGGTTCAATCCTTGGCTAAGCTTTGAGGTTTAACAAGTGAGATTTGCATATGCATACTATTTTTTTCACAAATTAAGGTAGCCACATTCTGTCGACCTTATCTGGGATACCAGAGTTTTTTTGATCCCAGTCTTGGGTTTTTTTCAAAGCTACAAACAGGTGCCATGACAAAAAGTATAGTTATGTGTAAGAGCATCACTTTCCATATCAGAAACAATTGGAATTGGATTCAAATTACTAGCAAAGGTTTTCTTTGTGAGAGGGCTGGGATTAACATTGGTTCTAAACTTTATTTATTTTCCCCTTGCAAGGCTTTCATTCATACAGACTTGTTATCCTTCCCTCAGTCACTAGACCCATACTGGCAGTAAGAAGGTTCACTGATGCCAATGATGCCTGATGGCAGATTTTTACATACATACCAACCAGCCACTACCATTGTTAGGGTGGCTTACAATATGACATTGGGTATAAGATGGGCAACTTTAACTATGGTTAACCTAGTTTCAGTACGTCAGAGTGTGTGAATACGAACCAGAACAAAACATTTGTGTGCACTACATTATTAAAAACCCATCCATGACAATTGCACTAACTAGTAAATAGCAAACGACTAATGAAAGACAAAGTAAATAGATACAATACACTACTATACTACTACTACTCCTCTACTGTACTCATCTAACTGAAGTATTACTATTAATAATTAATAATAATAATAAATATTAACTAATATTCTTCATTCAGGTAGAAAAATAACATGAGCTATACCCCATCCCAAAAGGCTAAAATCCAGGCCTCCACTCAAACTAAGTCTCGTGGAGCTATAGGGAAAGGTCGGTTTCAAAACGAAATGTCCAGTTCTGCAGTGGTTGCAAGTCAGTTACAAGTCTCTGAAGTCTGAAAAAAGAAAATAATGCAGTTTTCTTACCCGGCGCCTTTGTCGATCACTTTGCTGATCTAACTTCATTAGTCTTTCACCACAGCATCCTTCCAACGTTGTTACAAACTGTTGTGAAACAATCAAAGATTAACTTTACTGTCTTATACACTGTAAAGAGACTGTGTTTAAAACGAACAGACTGTTGATTGCGTGATACTTGTGGTCCAATCCATTTTTCCCAAGGAAGCAATTCTGCTAACTGTCGTTAAGAGTTTTATAATGCCTGTTAACAAATACTATTATTGCCCTCAGTTTTTTTTATTATCTTTTTTTCTTGTGTTTTGTAAAAATATATAATTCTACATCAATTTCGTGATCTACAATGGTTATTTTCTAACTGAATTAAAATTGTTCCAGTTCTAAATATATCTGTATAGTTGGTAACAACCTCCTTCAACCGAACACGAAAGTGACCAAATTTTACAAAACTAAAACCACCACACCAGAGCAATTCATAGGGGCAAAATGCAACAAAATCACAGCAACAAAAAACACCAGCCGCGGGTTAAATTGTTTTTTATAAACGCCGCGCGCACGCACGAGACACGAAATACAACAAACAAGCGCACCATCACACACAGAACACACACACACACACACTCCCAAAAAAGCACACAACAACAACAATAAACCAAACAAACAAAACAAAAACAGATAGCTTCTATAAGACGAATCATTTCATCCGAAATTATCATATAACATTCATCTATCTATCTATCTATCTATCTGTCCGGGGCCCGTAAGTCAGACGACCGTGTGGCACCCCACACAGACTCAACAACCAGTTCCCTCCATTCCTCTCTTCTGTTCAGACCTTTCTCAGGGTTGTTGAGTTCTAGGCCTGTCCATTCGCTGATGTTATCCTCCCAAGCCAGCTCTTCCTTGGTCTGCCTCTTCTTCTTCCCTTCTCCTCCTATGACCAGTGCCTGCAAAACTGTCTTTGTAATTCCTTGGGATCTTGTGCCATGCCCATAACCATTTAAGTTTACGCTTTCTTCACGATCGTTAGGAAGTTCTAAAAAGGTCCAATGGTTTCGCTGGATTCTGTTATGCACGCTTTCGTTTGCATTATAGATGTGGTCTTTGTCGGAGTATGCCAAGGAGTCTCCGACAGCATCTCATCTCCACTGCCAGTACTCTCTCTCCAAATCTGCAGTCAAGGGTCCATGATATTCACAGGCATACAGAAATTGGATATGACAAGTGAGCCGCATTAATATCTGATCTTGGAGATAAGTGAGATATTCTTATCTCACCAGATGTGTTTAGTTTTGACAAAGCTGTTATTGTCTGTGCAGTCCTGCACTAGCTTCTGGCTTTGGATCCTGGTCTGATACAATGGCTACCCAGGTACTTGAAGCTTTGAACTGTTTCCAAGCTTCGCATGGTCATAACCCTGAAATCAGTGCTAATGCCGTTGGTGTTATTTGATCAATCCGTTTGGTCTTCCTCCTGCACTGATTTCTCCAGCCGTATTTTTTGAGGCCCTTCTGCAAGTGTTCTGTTAGGCTGGCAAGCTCTTTTTCTGATCCTGCTATTCCATCAATTCATCTGCGAAGCGGAGGTTTGTGATCGTTCTGGCACCAATGCAGACTGATTCCTTCATGATGTTCCAGTGCATCCGCCATGATTCTCTCAGAAGATGTTGAAAAAGAGTGGATGAGAGTAGACAGCCCTGCATACTGCCAACTGTTTGTTCGATAACCATTCTCCAATGTTTGTTGTTTGTAGTACACTGCACTGGTGGCCATCGCTGTACCGCTTGTTTGATGACACTGATTCAGTTTGCATAGATGCTGTACAAATTCATTGATGCCCACAAGCTGCTGCATGCAAAAAACACCTGTCAAATGCCTTCTTAAATCGATAAATCCGGGTAACGTGTTCTTTGTTGATGTGAAAGGTACCGTTCACGAATAGTATTCTGAGGTTGTATACTGTTCTGTTGTGGCTGCGACCCTGCTCTGAAACTGCGTGTTCCACAGCAATGATGGTCTCTGCTTTGTGGGTTCAGTCTATTCAATATTATCTGCACTCAGCATGACCTTCAATGGTGACATATGAGGCTGATTGTGCAGTTATTATTGGCAATTGTTAGTGATTTCCTTTTCTTAGGGGATGGTATGAATGATGACCTGTTCCCATGGTGTGGTCGCCATTTTCCCTGTCTGCCAGATCTTGTTGCAGAATTCTTATGAGGGGCGCTGATCATGGTTTCCCACCAGCTTGAACCAACTCCAGCTGACATGTGTCAGCCCCTGCTGACGTTCCCTTTTTTTTCAGCGATCTGACTGTTTTTCCACTTCTTCCTCAGGAGGATAAGGGTGACTGTCTGTGTCTTGTCTTTCGGGTAACATTAAGGACTTCGGATCTCCTGCGGTTCTATAGTTATACAGGTCGGGCAGTATTCTGTCCATCTGTTCAGATTATCCCTGTCGTCAGTGAGACCCTATCCATTTTTGTCTTGAATTGTTTAAACCTTTTCCTCTGTTTCGTGCTAGTCAGGGTCTTTTCACCATCTGTATGCTTTCTTGCCTATTGTTTTACTTGAAGTTCTCTCAATGTCTTGGCGACTGTCACAACGATCCATTTCTCTTTGCCCTCCGTCCTGGACTTTCCTGATTCTTTTGTGTTGACTGCCCTAGTATTGTTCTGCTCATTCTTATTGTTTCATTTTTCCTTTTTTCTTCAAACTCTCTAACGCTTGTCGCATAGTTGTAGGATGTAAGGATGTGACCTCAGTTTTTTGACTGGTCGAGTTTGCCAAGAAGCTTTTTGCTGTTTCTGGTCACCTGGCTGTATTGAGAACACATTCCGTTAGTGTATCTATGACTGAGTCTAATCACAGTGAGTGCTGGAAAACTTTCCCATTCCACCTATCCATGCTTGAAAAATTTGCTAATAACCTCTGGGATCCTCGCTTCTCGAGGTCTAATTTTGGATCCTGATGTTGTGTCCGCTTTGTGGATTTTCTTTAGACGTAGGTCGGAAAGATCATCATACACAAGAGTCATGATCACATCCACTATGTCCTGCTCCTGGAAAACTTCGTGTCTGTGCGATGTTAACGCTAAACTGAAACCGTCTTTCACCCATGATGTAATCTATTTGGTTGTGTGTTCTCCATTTGGGGCTATGCCATTTCCATTTTTTCTGGAATTTCTTGTTTGGCGGCCAAAGTGTATTCCACTACTGGATGTGGTATGTTACTGGCAAACCCAGTAATCTCAACCTCTTTCATTGATTGGTTATTACAAATGTGGCCCACAAATCGACGCCCTCCAGTCTTTCCCATGCATCTTCTCCACCTTGGCGTTCCAGTCGCCTTGCACAACGGGATGTCTTTCTTGTGTGTTTGATTCAGAAACCACTTGTAGCTGGTCATAAAATTCTTTCTACAGCTTCATCTGTGGCAATCTGAGGTGGGGTGTTATGCCTGTACTATAGTAATGTTAAAAATGGGGGTTTGCTCGCTCGCGAGACGCTATGGTAATAAGTCTCTGGACACCAGGCAAGACAGCTCATGACGGTGTTCACAGTTGTCCCCTTTGTGAACGAGAAACCTCCCAACGCCGTGTTCCCTGTTATCCTGTTTTCCACTGTAGTAATAATTTGTGGTCTTCCGGGGACGTATGTTTCACCATTGAGTTTTTCCACCTGACTTTTCCTGACTTCGCGATTAGAGCCATAGGATGTGCCATTGATATCTGGACATCTCATGTGTCCCGTTCTTCCACTTGCCTGCAAGCTCTTAGTGTCCGTTAACATTCCATTGTGCCAATGATGGTGTTGTTTTTCTGGCAAGAATACAACGAATTTTGCTGCGTTTTACATCATTAGCATACTTTTCCCCGACATCTGTCCTGATGAGCAAACAGAAGGCGCGGTCACTTGGTAACACCGGGCGAACGACCGGATCCGGTAATGATGGAGGAGATTCTGCTGTCCCTTTTTTCATGGTGTATCTCGGGCATATCAACCTGGCGGAGCCATGCCCTCCTCCAGTCGGATTTTTTGGTTGGGTTTACTCCTCACGAATGTGGCAAGGTGTTACTCGGGTTAGCATGGTTACCACAGTAGCAGAGGGAGTCTCTGACCTGACCTAACATTCAAAAACCTTAAAAAAGAAGATTGAAGAAAAACAAACAAAGAATTTGTTTGTTTTGTTTGTTTAATGTCCATACAGTCACTACTTGGTGAAAAGGACACACACCCGCATTCAAGACTCAACCTCTCTCTCTCTCTCTGTCTCCTCCCTCCTCCTCTCCCTCATCCTCTCAATCTCCTCAAGCTCCCTCCTCTCCTAATCTCCAATCTCTCTACCGTCCGAATCATCTCCACCCCATCCCTAGTCTACGTCCTCGTCATTCTCTCGATAATACAACATCTCTCTCAGTCCACTACTTCCTCATTCCCCTCTCTCACCCTCTCTCCTCTCTCTCCTCTCTCAAGCATTGTATATTTATAATTCTCACTACTGTCTAACAGGAGAGGTCTTACTGGGAAGAATATATAATCTCAGCAACGGATGTTATCTGAACTGCTGAGAGTCATATAAAACTTCTTTGACAGTGGAATAATATTTTTTAATGAATATATAGCAATTCCTCTTACTTTTTGAACTGGTCCGTTAGAGATAGGGCACCAAACATAAATGGTGGATTGAAAGAGATTGGGAACACAAACATGTCCACATTATTAAGAATATTTATAAGTGTTCCATGCATTTACCCATTTTAATATATTAAAATTTCTAAGTTTCCGGGAGGCAAGAAATGTTTTCCTAAGTGTGTTTTCTTCGATTTTGGAATGCAATACAAGTCATCAATTTAGCATTAATTTTCTATGCGCGGACAATGAGAGATTGGAATCAAACCATTTTCAATGTAGCAATCAGAAGCCAACCTTGTTTGCTAAAAGAAGTCAACCACTCATTCCAGAGCATTTCCACAGTGAAAGGGATCCCAGCAAAAAAGTTATTTGTATGCCTCTGCTATGCAATACAATGTATCAATAATTTTATCTCAAATACAATATCTTCATTCCACCTTAAGTTCCTCTGCCACGTGCTTTAAGTGCCATCATACTCTGCTGTTTGAGTCAAGCGCATAAAAAGAACGTGCGAATATCAAGGCGCATATTTGACAAAAAATTCCAAGGCCATAAGGATTGCAAACAATTCACGACGATAAAAATAGAAAAATGTTTCTCCTAAATGAAAGATTTTTGTACTTTTAAAAAAAAACAGGAATCACAAATCTGGCCCGCAATTTCGTTCCTGATATCCAGTACAAGATTCATCAGTAATAAACCACCTTTTTTTAAATAATTAGAGAATTACTTCAATGTGACTTTTGGTTGTCATCAACGATAGTAAAATTTGATCCTCATTCTTTTTTACATCGTGTATCAATGTCAAAATTACTGAAATAATGTTCACCCCCAAGGAGGCATTTGAGGAACCATTGGAAAAATTGGAATTGTTGTTATGTCAAATCCCAATGTCTTTTCATTAATGAATCAGTATAATTAATATTGGCAGCAGAAATGAAATATTGCATGACTCGTTTTGGATTAATCATTGTCGTGATCATAAAAATTTCACCTTTTACTTGAATTGAACAGAGAGACTTCCGAATCACATACTTTGATAGCCAATCCTCGTTGGTCAGAAAAGAGAGATAACTGTGCAATTGTGATGGGTGTGTGTTCTTATTGTTTAGATGATAATGGAATAAGCACACATGGCACGTGCTCGAGAGCAGAGCCCCAAATATATGCAGAAGACAATCTGTCAAGACTATGAAGTATCCAGTCACAGTCAAGCCAAAAAACTTAAATCATTCTCATGAAGGGCAAATATTACACAATACTCATACAATGCAATCTTAAGTTTAAATTCTTTGCATTGCTAAAGTTTAAATATGCCAAGGAGATTGAACTCGCGAATACATAACACCCCAAAAAAAAAAAAAAAAAAATAAAAACACTGACCACAGGCATGCGTACAGAGAGAGTAAAAGGATATCGAAAAAATATATAATATAAAAAGGCAAAAACTTAAAGTGGCCCACAACCATGGGGTCGAACCAGACCTCCCGCGTTAACATCACAACTAGCACGGCGCTCTAACCAACTGAGCAAGATGGGCCAACCCCACTGAAGTGACAATTTAGGAAGTAAATATAAATAATTTTAGTCTATTAGCATTTATGTTTGGGGGGTACCGTCACCAGCCCCCCCCCCTCCCCCCCCATTTCTGTCATGATCATATTTAAACTTTTTTACTTTTATTTTTGCAATGACCAATGGTGGGCCTATTCCCTTCCTTTGATCTCTGGAGAGGTTCCAACTGGCTGAATAGCTATTTTATGGGTGATGTCATCAATTGGGGAAGCTCTGTGTTGACCTCCTCCTGTAGATTTTCCATCATGATCATCTACTAATTTTCTTCTTGAAATCTCAACATTTGTGTAAATAATTTTTGTCACAGACCTACAAGGATGATTCAAGTATTTTTGATTGCATAACAACACCGACCCAAACAACTCCTATTCATTAATTCTCTGGTGATTGTTGTGGTAGCCTAAGTAATTGTGTTTCAGTTATAGACAGTGATTAACACAATCCCTTCTCCCCATTCAAAAGAACAACAACAATACCACTAGGCCTAGACCACTAGGGCGCCTACCACTGGAATAAAAAAAGAAGAAAAGAAAAAGTTTGATTTCATCAAAGCCAAAAAATAAGGGATCACCATGCCTGAAATCCACAGTGATTGTAAAATTTGAGTGTGTTTTGCCCAATTGACCAGGATTGGTAGCATAATGTTAGAACATTGAGCTCGAAAACTGAGGACCTGGGGAAATTTTCCCCTGGAAGTTAACATCATTTGCAGACTCCACTCTCCCCCAAAAGTCCTTGATGAGACTATAAACCCAGAATGCCTCGTGTGCAAACGCTGTGGGAACATAAGATGACAGAATTTTCCAAAACAGCATACCCACACCGGGACTGGAGTAAAAAGCATGTAAGTGCTTATCCATTTCCTCGATATAAAAGAATTTTTACAAAGCCAAAAAAAAGTCCTGATTTATTTTTAAAAAAAAAAACAAAGACATATGGCAGTGTTTAAATCAACTAACTGGGCAACTCTCTCGAAATCGCAACCCTAAAGGAAAGCAGATGAAGGTAGGCTGTGTGGCCCCAGTCTTTCTCCCGAACTAGCCCACAGAACACATCACTTGGGTAGGAGCCTATAGGATGCCAGGCCCTAACTGCTGCGCCAAGTCAGATGGTTATTTTTGAAATAATAGCTCCAGTTATTCAACAGACGCTATAACAATAATTAGAGGCTATATTCAACCCTGTCTGAATCAGAACCAACTTCCTCAATGCCTTCAAAATATGCCAAAGTGATCCCCATATTAACAAGTCGGTGACCACTCCAAATCCCTCAACTGGAGCCAAAATGAAAAAGAGCATGTCTCCCATGGCACTCTCAAGGCCATTGACATTCAAAATATTCTCTTACACAAGCATGCTGAGAGCCTACCACAATCTAGATATGGTACAACTTTACCATTCAACCCTCACCCTACAACACGTCAAGTGGCCACAAAACATTAAATGACAATACATTTTTTGATCTTTATTTGGAGATTTGAAGACGAAGAAAATTAATAAATAGAAATGTGACCACAAGAAACTGATCAGACAGCTAAACTGCATAATCTCTCACAAATACCCAAGGACTACACGCTTCCTATCTTTACAAAAAGTTATCAGTGTTTCAATAAGTACAAATCCACATCCAGACTGAAAATCCCAAAATATGGAGTGCCATATGCATCCATGCTAGGGCCGCTTATTTTCTTTTCAATATACATTAATGATGAGGATGGTGATGCTCGCTAATGATGATGATAGATGAACAAAATGAAAAAATAAAAAACAATATAGCGCTATATCTCTAAAAGCAAATCAAACACTTGCATTTCAACCACTACTCTTTCACATTAAACCAGTGTTACAAGTAATAGTTTACACACAAGTTCAAAAAAAATACAACACAAGACCACAGCAACTTGCACACATACCATCATAAAACCAAGAAATCGGGGGTTTTACTATGTTTTGTTTTGTTTTTTAGTGGGATGTTTTTTTTCAACCCAATGGGAATTCTAAGAGGAGGAGTTTTGACCGAACAGTGGCTATCTCTCGTTTGCGCTTGCGCATATAGCGCATTAATTAAGCAGATTTTGTTTCGCGAACTCGCAAACATTGGGCCAACTGTTTGTGCAAAGAGATTCTGTAATCAGCTTGCTCACAAAAGTTTCAACAGAAATAAAATGTCTTCTCAGTGGAGGATCGATTGAGGTAAGAAAAACGTAATGTGGCCTTTTATAACGCAGGCTTATATTTAATCCTACCTTCGAACAGCTGTCCTTTTCTTTTGTAATCGTACTGTACTGGTAGTACATAGTGCTAGTATTGGCTAGTAACAAACACATCCTAACAATAGTAATTAGTGGGTAGATCTTGCATTAATCCATCCTCATGCCCCTCTCAGATAGAAGGACCGTAAAAGATGATATGAATCGATTCATTCGCAACTTCATTGTGTAGTGCATTCATGTATGCAGGTATGTACATGTCATGCCCGTATGTACATGTAAGTAAGTATGTACTTGTATGCAGGAAGTACATGATAGTAGGTATTTACATGTTGTAGGTATGTACATGTATTCGGTAAGTCTTTTTATCCACTCAGAAAATCACAGGTCACACATGCACACCCCATCCTTCCTCGTCTTCAATGAGACTTTCATCAGCAGGTTGAATGACCACAATTAAAGCTTTAACAATAATAGAAAAAACCAACAACAACAACAACAATCATAAAATCATCTCAACATCGTCATATCTAGAATTTATACCGCTATATATCTTGTGAAAACGAATCAAAGCACTTGCATTCAAATCAATTCAAACACATAAAACCAATTACAACGATATCTACATACTTAGAAATTCACAACAATACACACCACACACAAAACAAACACAACACAATTACCACACCTTCAGTAAAGTATCAGCGGGGAATAAGGTTGCTATGGAAGATACTGCCTGGTGTTTAGCAGGAAAGATCTTGGCATTCTAAAAGAAATGTGTCTTGAGCATGATTAAAAATATTCATCCCTAAAGTACGAATGCATCTAACTTCATGGTGGGAACATCCCAGCTGCAACAACAAAAAATCTCACCATTGTAAACCTTGGAGCATAGCCGAGGACAAAAACAAAACAAAACAGAAAGAAAAGTGTCATAATGTCCCGGCTTTTGGTGAATTGAGAGAGGAGGTCATATCCAACAGCTTTATTCAGAACACTTCATCCCAGGAAGGAAGCCGCATACTGGGTTTTTTTTTTCAAAATCAGCAGTCCCCCAGTAGGGACGCCAGGAGGCAAGTCAGTACAACATCCTCCCCAAGCCACCTTCCGGAAAAACTGTGCGAGGACTTCCACTTTTTCTATCGCCGCTCTTCTTGTCTTCCCTAAACCTTTCCTCCCTTCACCCCCACCAAATCCTTCTGTCTATTTTCCTGCCTTCTTGTCCATTCTCTCCTGGCCATTCCTTTCCTCTTCCCCCCCAGAAAGACCTAAAAAGATAACAATTCGCTTCCCTTCAATCTCCCCATTCTTCTCCTTCCATCTCCCCCCTTTCCCCAAATTTCCTCTATTTCCCAAATCGATGAGTCGTATGCACTGAGCCCCCACTTTGTCAGTTGGCTAAACACAGGCAGTACATAAATCGCAATTTTCACACTCATATATGACAGACACAAAACTTTGTTGTCAAGTGTTCGACACTGACAACGAAGAATGAAGACTCAAACGTTTTACTTAATTATCCCGTCTCAAATACACTAACAAAGAAAAGGTGGTCCAGAAGTAAGCAACCTGCCTAGAAAGTGAGACCGTGAGGTCGACCTGTGTTTGACCAGAACATCCCCCTCTCCTATCCAATTCAACCTTGAGCGGTTGAACCTCAACAGTAGTGCTGTCTGACCCAATCAACGACCGAGAAGAAGAAAAGAAAAAAGTAAAGCAGAAAAGAAGAAGAAGATAGAAGAAGAAGAAGGAGAAGAAGAAAAAGAAGAAGGAAAGAAGAAGTAAGGAAGAAAAAGAAGAAGGAGAAGAAGAAGAACGAAGAAGAATACGAAGAAGAAGAAGAAAGTGGCAGGAGCAGAGACAGGAAAGTAATAATAATATATATAATGATAATATAATACATGAATTTGTATAGCGCTATAACCTCGCAAAAGACAAATCACAGCGCTTGCATCAACACAATTCTTACAGGTATGTAGGCCAATAACTAATAAAAGCTAAACAAAAATTCAAATTACGCACCTTGGTTATACATCGGCGCGCGCATGCGTCTACACACACACACACAAACAACCCACACACACACATACACACATACACACACACAAACCAACACACACACACACCACACACACACACACATACACACCCACACCACAAACCCAATCCCCACACCCAAACACACACACAACACACACACACAAAAATACAATACACATACATACACACAGCAAAACCCACACACAACACACACACACACACACACACACATACAACACACCCACCCACAAATACACACACACACAACACACACCCACACAAAAACACAACACAACAAACAACACACACACAACACACACACACACAACACACACAAAACAAGCAAGCAACACACACACAAAGCCCACCCCCACACACCACACACATAGCACACCACACACACACACACACACACGCCGCACACACACAATACAACAAACATTACACATACACACACACACTCCACAACACACACACACACCCACACACATATATCAACACACACAACACAAAATCAACACACACGCTCACCAACACCATCTCCACACACACACACACACAAACACACAAAAACGTCTAATATCACTAGAAGTGAACATACGTAAATTGACGTCAACAACACCAGCACACACACACACACACACCCAAGAACACACACACCCATACACAACACACACATAACACACACACACATACCCCTTAAACCCTCGTGTGCAGGACACAAATACAAACATAAGCCCTTTTGCCTTTCCTGGGATGCCCCGGTTTCGATCTTGGCCCCGCACCAATGACATAGCAGTTGGATGACCATGGCAACACAGAGCGATGCCCTCCTGCATGACGATTGCAGCCAAGTCGGAACTGCGACGGTCGCCAACGCCATGTCTGCAACAGGACGTGTACCACACTTTTGTTCTTGATTACAAAAATCGAACTGAAATGTCACAAGTCCTTCGATGAGACGATAAACCGAGGCCCCCGTGGTGCGAACGCAGCAGACAACTTAGCGCTCATACGTTAAATCCTGTTTCCTTCCGCTTTTCGAAAGAGTAGGCCATTGTGTCCGGTGGGAGCAGATACAAAATTATATACAAAACCGCATAAAACATGGGACATGTATGTAAAAAAAAAGCACCTAGTGGCATATATCCATTATCCTCGAGGGAAATAAAAAAAAGGTCATCTGAGCGCTTTGATTATGTTTGATTTACATGATTCAGCGCTATATAAATTCCCATACATATTATTATTATTATTATAGACATTACAACCAAGTGGTTATGACTGTTAGATTTCAACAATCCTATGTTCGTTCCACGAAGAGTCAGTGAGTTTCGAATCTGGTGGTGTGCATCTGGGGATTTTTAAGGATCTCCGTTCAAGGCAGACCTTCATTGCTGTGTCTTGTTTGTGAATATACATATATGCCGACACAGGCAGTCCACATGATCTTGAAGTGAGAGCGAGTGTTATTATCAAGAGAATATTTTCACTGCAAACAAGCAAAGCCAAAAAAGCAAAATAGTTGGGGTTGTTTTTTATTTAAATGAATGTCCACCTACACAGCATAATTTTGGTATATGGTACGTGTTACCCCTAATGTGCTATGGTGGTTGCAAAGTAAAACAGAATGACATATAGATAAACGACTGGCAGAGAAATGCCACTCATAAAAAGGTATAAAACCAACGGTAAAGTAAAGTCATGATATAATTTCTTCATCAACAAAATCACTGAAAAGATTTGCTAACCAATGCAATCCAATTTAAATACTATAAACCTATGTAATTTCACTTCCACACAATATCTGGTACACTACTCATTAGAGTGCAATCCAAAAAAAGCAAAAAGAACAAGAGCAAATTCAAAAAAAAAAAAAAACAAGATCCAATGGGTTTGAAACAAAAACCCAAAGGAAAAAGAAAATAAATTATTACCTAAGCGTTCCAGTGCCACATCTAACACTATCCCATATCCTGGTTTGCTCAGATGAAAGGTCGGTTTTCTTTCAAGTCAAGGTTGTGGTATGGCCCCATACTAAAACCAAAAAAACGCAATATAAATCAAATTTGCAGCATTACATTTTCAATAATAAAGTAAGTTTTTATTTGCTCATTATGATAATAGGTATGGCAGAAATCGACCAGATATCCGTGAATGAAAATAGCCAGAGGAAAATAAAATAGGTTCTCTGGTCTGCCAAAGGTTCGACAAGGTGAGAGCAATGGGTTACAAAAACAACCCCCCCCCTACAACACACACACACATCCATAATTTGTGCTTTTTGTATGAATGTGATGGACCCTGTGCCCCCACCAAACGACACTTTAAAGACTATACCAAATTAAAATAATTGTAGGGTTACATAAGTTCAGTGTTTTTTCGATAATTTTTCACACCTGTGCAGTGACACCAGGTGACATTGTGACCTCCATGTACAAAAAAAAATAATACACCTTCTGTACACAACAAACATGTGTATGCACACACAGATAAGAACTGCATATAAAGCCACATGATGATTGAAGATTACATGTTTTCAAAAGAAAGAATAGTTAAAAAAACTTCTGGTCTCCTCGAGACTTACCATAAAACAACAGTGCAAAGAGGACATCTGTGTGACACATCCTTGAAGTTACATTAGCACATAACCAATTGGTAACCATCAGCTAGATATTCACTTCCTTATTCGACACTAACATGCTTGAAACTATTGTTCAAATCCCATGCAGGATTTGCTGTATTCATAATATCATATATACCAATTTTTAATTTATAACCTGTGATTGGAGACAAATTAAGGTGACAATGAACAAGACACTGTGACCAGTGAGACATAAACTTGCGCCTAAATGCAAGTACCAAGACCTACCTAGGCTTGATGACAAAAATTACAGCTTGATAACTTGTCATTCCACACACAGATAACACATGTCTTAGAGTAAAGTAAAATTCAATGGGGAGGTAGAAAACCTTCAAAGAATTCAAAATCGCAGGCAGATATTAGCTCGTATTAATCCAACAACACAGAGGGTTAAGTGATATCATCATTGGACTCCAGTCTGAACACACCCAATAAGCAGTAATAGTCGAGTCCTTGTATCAAATCCGACTGAAACTAGTAACAAAAACTCCCGATCTTCTTTCAGTTACCCATCCACACTTCTACGTACAAACAAATTCACTATACACAGTTTCACGCTCTACCCTAACAGTTTTGCACGCGACTCATTTTTTACCTGACCGTATTGATACTCACAGATGTGTCGAGACCTTCCCCCCATACACCACGCCTGTGTGTCGAAATCGATGTCCTCTAAACTACACGAATGTGGAGAGTTGTCCGCACTTTGCTTGGCATTAGGTGCTGGTGCCGGTGGCAGATTCGTGTTCACTTTTCCTTCAACCCCAAGAAGAAGGAGGGTGCACGCACACGTGCAACACAACACACAGCAAAATAACCACACACACAACACAGAGTAAATGGTTACCACATCGAGCTGAATTTTCAAAAAGCTGTACACAAAGCAGCTAAGCATGTGAAAACCGAAAATTTACAAAAAGAGAAAAAGTTAACCAAAAGAGATTTTACCAAGTTTTTGATGGTAAATAATCAAAATCAATCTATCCAGAGTCGTAACAGAATCAGAAATGTTGTAAAAAGAGCTAATGTGGTGAGCCATCACAAAGTACTTGTACCAGAATGTGAGTGTGTGTGTGTGAATATGTTAGTGGTGTCATGTGAAGTGTGTGGGTGATAGGGTATACGTGCAATAGTGCATGTTTGCATTGTGCGTGTGTGGTGTGTGTGTTGCATAGTTGTATGAATTGTGTGTATTAACTATTATACTTATAAAGTACTTTCAGAATATAATTGGGGTAGATTTCCTCTGCGTGAAATTTTCCCAAGAAACACATAGCCCAAAAGAGCAGTGCCACTCATATTATCTTTTCCCTTCTCCTGTCACAGTGTCACATACCTCATTGTGTGCGTGCGTGGTGTGTGTGTGTGTGTGTGTGTGTGTGGGTTTGTGTGTTGTGTGTGTAGTGGTTGTAGTGTGAGTGTAGTGTGTGTAGTGGTGGTGTGGGAGTGTGTGTGAGTGTGTGTGAGTCGTAGGTGTGTGTGCATGTTTGTGAGTGTGTGTGAGTAGTGTGGGTGTGTTGTGTGTGTGTGGTGTGTGTGTGTGCGTTTCTGCCGTCGTGTTGCGTGGCTGCGTGTGTGTGCGTGTGTGTGTGTGCTCCCAGAACTGAACACAATCGTTCTTGTCCTAAAGATACCAATAGTTCTCCATAAAAATTACATGTTTTAATCATCTGTCTGACAGAAACTTTTACTTGATATTCATTTTTTTTCTTTTTGTTTTATCTTTCAGTCTCAGCAGAATACATATCTCACATGGCACTCCACCATACAAACGACTAATTAAGTGGTGACAGTCAACTGAATCATGCTCAAAAAGGCAGTACACAGCAGCTATGCATAAACTTTGAGTATATCTGTAAAAAACCAGAGGTCTGCTCCAGCCACATACTTCTTACCCAGCCTCCCCACACACCATTTTTTTTCTATACTCTTCTTTAAGAGAATTTTAAAGAGCCAGCACTGAGTAAGACTTAACCTTATGGCTATTCATTTTTATTTTCATCCAAGACAGACCAAAAAGTCAGATATAACAAGAGATACAATATGAATCCCAGATGGTCCTTGAACGAAGAGTGTCATCCCACAAAGTGACCAGTATTGTAGGCATTGCCACAAAAATGTCTTCTGATTCTTCGGCTAACCAAAAGTTCACTGACCTAATGTATATCAATATAATATTTGTCATCTCAATTTTCATACTAACCTGAAATCATATATTATATGATTTCTTTTTGTAAACTAAAACAGTACAAGCCATTGTTTCTTAACTAAGTCAAATGAATGAAATACAGATCTGTAGAATCTGAATCTATTCTCTAGCTCCCTAAGACAAAGTGCTTTTGAGGGAGGGGTTCAATCCTTGGCTAAGCTTTGAGGTTTAACAAGTGAGATTTGCATATGCATACTATTTTTTTCACAAATTAAGGTAGCCACATTCTGTCGACCTTATCTGGGATACCAGAGTTTTTTTGATCCCAGTCTTGGGTTTTTTTCAAAGCTACAAACAGGTGCCATGACAAAAAGTATAGTTATGTGTAAGAGCATCACTTTCCATATCAGAAACAATTGGAATTGGATTCAAATTACTAGCAAAGGTTTTCTTTGTGAGAGGGCTGGGATTAACATTGGTTCTAAACTTTATTTATTTTCCCCTTGCAAGGCTTTCATTCATACAGACTTGTTATCCTTCCCTCAGTCACTAGACCCATACTGGCAGTAAGAAGGTTCACTGATGCCAATGATGCCTGATGGCAGATTTTTACATACATACCAACCAGCCACTACCATTGTTAGGGTGGCTTACAATATGACATTGGGTATAAGATGGGCAACTTTAACTATGGTTAACCTAGTTTCAGTACGTCAGAGTGTGTGAATACGAACCAGAACAAAACATTTGTGTGCACTACATTATTAAAAACCCATCCATGACAATTGCACTAACTAGTAAATAGCAAACGACTAATGAAAGACAAAGTAAATAGATACAATACACTACTATACTACTACTACTCCTCTACTGTACTCATCTAACTGAAGTATTACTATTAATAATTAATAATAATAATAAATATTAACTAATATTCTTCATTCAGGTAGAAAAATAACATGAGCTATACCCCATCCCAAAAGGCTAAAATCCAGGCCTCCACTCAAACTAAAGTCTCGTGGAGCTATAGGGAAAGTCGGTTTCAAAACGTAATGTTCCAGTTCTGCAGTGTTTGCAAGTCAGTTCCAAGTCTCTGAAGTCCCTGAAAAAAGAAAATAAAGCAGTTTTCCCTTTACCCGGCGCCTTTGTCGATCACTTTGCTGATCTAACTTCATTAGTCTTTCACCACAGCATCCTTCCAACGTTGTTACAAACTGTTGTGAAACAATCAAAGATTAACTTTACTGTCTTATACACTGTAAAGAGACTGTGTTTAAAACGAACAGACTGTTGATTGCGTGATACTTGTGGTCCAATCCATTTTTCCCAAGGAAGCAATTCTGCTAACTGTCGTTAAGAGTTTTATAATGCCTGTTAACAAATACTATTATTGCCCTCAGTTTTTTTTATTATCTTTTTTTCTTGTGTTTTGTAAAAATATATAATTCTACATCAATTTCGTGATCTACAATGGTTATTTTCTAACTGAATTAAAATTGTTCCAGTTCTAAATATATCTGTATAGTTGGTAACAACCTCCTTCAACCGAACACGAAAGTGACCAAATTTTACAAAACTAAAACCACCACACCAGAGCAATTCATAGGGGCAAAATGCAACAAAATCACAGCAACAAAAAACACCAGCCGCGGGTTAAATTGTTTTTTATAAACGCCGCGCGCACGCACGAGACACGAAATACAACAAACAAGCGCACCATCACACACAGAACACACACACACACACACTCCCAAAAAAGCACACAACAACAACAATAAACCAAACAAACAAAACAAAAACAGATAGCTTCTATAAGACGAATCATTTCATCCGAAATTATCATATAACATTCATCTATCTATCTATCTATCTATCTGTCCGGGGCCCGTAAGTCAGACGACCGTGTGGCACCCCACACAGACTCAACAACCAGTTCCCTCCATTCCTCTCTTCTGTTCAGACCTTTCTCAGGGTTGTTGAGTTCTAGGCCTGTCCATTCGCTGATGTTATCCTCCCAAGCCAGCTCTTCCTTGGTCTGCCTCTTCTTCTTCCCTTCTCCTCCTATGACCAGTGCCTGCAAAACTGTCTTTGTAATTCCTTGGGATCTTGTGCCATGCCCATAACCATTTAAGTTTACGCTTTCTTCACGATCGTTAGGAAGTTCTAAAAAGGTCCAATGGTTTCGCTGGATTCTGTTATGCACGCTTTCGTTTGCATTATAGATGTGGTCTTTGTCGGAGTATGCCAAGGAGTCTCCGACAGCATCTCATCTCCACTGCCAGTACTCTCTCTCCAAATCTGCAGTCAAGGGTCCATGATATTCACAGGCATACAGAAATTGGATATGACAAGTGAGCCGCATTAATATCTGATCTTGGAGATAAGTGAGATATTCTTATCTCACCAGATGTGTTTAGTTTTGACAAAGCTGTTATTGTCTGTGCAGTCCTGCACTAGCTTCTGGCTTTGGATCCTGGTCTGATACAATGGCTACCCAGGTACTTGAAGCTTTGAACTGTTTCCAAGCTTCGCATGGTCATAACCCTGAAATCAGTGCTAATGCCGTTGGTGTTATTTGATCAATCCGTTTGGTCTTCCTCCTGCACTGATTTCTCCAGCCGTATTTTTTGAGGCCCTTCTGCAAGTGTTCTGTTAGGCTGGCAAGCTCTTTTTCTGATCCTGCTATTCCATCAATTCATCTGCGAAGCGGAGGTTTGTGATCGTTCTGGCACCAATGCAGACTGATTCCTTCATGATGTTCCAGTGCATCCGCCATGATTCTCTCAGAAGATGTTGAAAAAGAGTGGATGAGAGTAGACAGCCCTGCATACTGCCAACTGTTTGTTCGATAACCATTCTCCAATGTTTGTTGTTTGTAGTACACTGCACTGGTGGCCATCGCTGTACCGCTTGTTTGATGACACTGATTCAGTTTGCATAGATGCTGTACAAATTCATTGATGCCCACAAGCTGCTGCATGCAAAAAACACCTGTCAAATGCCTTCTTAAATCGATAAATCCGGGTAACGTGTTCTTTGTTGATGTGAAAGGTACCGTTCACGAATAGTATTCTGAGGTTGTATACTGTTCTGTTGTGGCTGCGACCCTGCTCTGAAACTGCGTGTTCCACAGCAATGATGGTCTCTGCTTTGTGGGTTCAGTCTATTCAATATTATCTGCACTCAGCATGACCTTCAATGGTGACATATGAGGCTGATTGTGCAGTTATTATTGGCAATTGTTAGTGATTTCCTTTTCTTAGGGGATGGTATGAATGATGACCTGTTCCCATGGTGTGGTCGCCATTTTCCCTGTCTGCCAGATCTTGTTGCAGAATTCTTATGAGGGGCGCTGATCATGGTTTCCCACCAGCTTGAACCAACTCCAGCTGACATGTGTCAGCCCCTGCTGACGTTCCCTTTTTTTTCAGCGATCTGACTGTTTTTCCACTTCTTCCTCAGGAGGATAAGGGTGACTGTCTGTGTCTTGTCTTTCGGGTAACATTAAGGACTTCGGATCTCCTGCGGTTCTATAGTTATACAGGTCGGGCAGTATTCTGTCCATCTGTTCAGATTATCCCTGTCGTCAGTGAGACCCTATCCATTTTTGTCTTGAATTGTTTAAACCTTTTCCTCTGTTTCGTGCTAGTCAGGGTCTTTTCACCATCTGTATGCTTTCTTGCCTATTGTTTTACTTGAAGTTCTCTCAATGTCTTGGCGACTGTCACAACGATCCATTTCTCTTTGCCCTCCGTCCTGGACTTTCCTGATTCTTTTGTGTTGACTGCCCTAGTATTGTTCTGCTCATTCTTATTGTTTCATTTTTCCTTTTTTCTTCAAACTCTCTAACGCTTGTCGCATAGTTGTAGGATGTAAGGATGTGACCTCAGTTTTTTGACTGGTCGAGTTTGCCAAGAAGCTTTTTGCTGTTTCTGGTCACCTGGCTGTATTGAGAACACATTCCGTTAGTGTATCTATGACTGAGTCTAATCACAGTGAGTGCTGGAAAACTTTCCCATTCCACCTATCCATGCTTGAAAAATTTGCTAATAACCTCTGGGATCCTCGCTTCTCGAGGTCTAATTTTGGATCCTGATGTTGTGTCCGCTTTGTGGATTTTCTTTAGACGTAGGTCGGAAAGATCATCATACACAAGAGTCATGATCACATCCACTATGTCCTGCTCCTGGAAAACTTCGTGTCTGTGCGATGTTAACGCTAAACTGAAACCGTCTTTCACCCATGATGTAATCTATTTGGTTGTGTGTTCTCCATTTGGGGCTATGCCATTTCCATTTTTTCTGGAATTTCTTGTTTGGCGGCCAAAGTGTATTCCACTACTGGATGTGGTATGTTACTGGCAAACCCAGTAATCTCAACCTCTTTCATTGATTGGTTATTACAAATGTGGCCCACAAATCGACGCCCTCCAGTCTTTCCCATGCATCTTCTCCACCTTGGCGTTCCAGTCGCCTTGCACAACGGGATGTCTTTCTTGTGTGTTTGATTCAGAAACCACTTGTAGCTGGTCATAAAATTCTTTCTACAGCTTCATCTGTGGCAATCTGAGGTGGGGTGTTATGCCTGTACTATAGTAATGTTAAAAATGGGGGTTTGCTCGCTCGCGAGACGCTATGGTAATAAGTCTCTGGACACCAGGCAAGACAGCTCATGACGGTGTTCACAGTTGTCCCCTTTGTGAACGAGAAACCTCCCAACGCCGTGTTCCCTGTTATCCTGTTTTCCACTGTAGTAATAATTTGTGGTCTTCCGGGGACGTATGTTTCACCATTGAGTTTTTCCACCTGACTTTTCCTGACTTCGCGATTAGAGCCATAGGATGTGCCATTGATATCTGGACATCTCATGTGTCCCGTTCTTCCACTTGCCTGCAAGCTCTTAGTGTCCGTTAACATTCCATTGTGCCAATGATGGTGTTGTTTTTCTGGCAAGAATACAACGAATTTTGCTGCGTTTTACATCATTAGCATACTTTTCCCCGACATCTGTCCTGATGAGCAAACAGAAGGCGCGGTCACTTGGTAACACCGGGCGAACGACCGGATCCGGTAATGATGGAGGAGATTCTGCTGTCCCTTTTTTCATGGTGTATCTCGGGCATATCAACCTGGCGGAGCCATGCCCTCCTCCAGTCGGATTTTTTGGTTGGGTTTACTCCTCACGAATGTGGCAAGGTGTTACTCGGGTTAGCATGGTTACCACAGTAGCAGAGGGAGTCTCTGACCTGACCTAACATTCAAAAACCTTAAAAAAGAAGATTGAAGAAAAACAAACAAAGAATTTGTTTGTTTTGTTTGTTTAAT
The DNA here is from genome assembly GCA_028751875.1 of Rapana venosa. Taxonomy (NCBI): domain Eukaryota; kingdom Metazoa; phylum Mollusca; class Gastropoda; order Neogastropoda; family Muricidae; genus Rapana; species Rapana venosa. Next base: position 42,603,805 of record CM054143.1, read on the forward strand.
GTCCATACAGTCACTACTTGGTGAAAAGGACACACACCCGCATTCAAGACTCAACCTCTCTCTCTCTCTCTGTCTCCTCCCTCCTCCTCTCCCTCATCCTCTCAATCTCCTCAAGCTCCCTCCTCTCCTAATCTCCAATCTCTCTACCGTCCGAATCATCTCCACCCCATCCCTAGTCTACGTCCTCGTCATTCTCTCGATAATACAACATCTCTCTCAGTCCACTACTTCCTCATTCCCCTCTCTCACCCTCTCTCCTCTCTCTCCTCTCTCAAGCATTGTATATTTATAATTCTCACTACTGTCTAACAGGAGAGGTCTTACTGGGAAGAATATATAATCTCAGCAACGGATGTTATCTGAACTGCTGAGAGTCATATAAAACTTCTTTGACAGTGGAATAATATTTTTTAATGAATATATAGCAATTCCTCTTACTTTTTGAACTGGTCCGTTAGAGATAGGGCACCAAACATAAATGGTGGATTGAAAGAGATTGGGAACACAAACATGTCCACATTATTAAGAATATTTATAAGTGTTCCATGCATTTACCCATTTTAATATATTAAAATTTCTAAGTTTCCGGGAGGCAAGAAATGTTTTCCTAAGTGTGTTTTCTTCGATTTTGGAATGCAATACAAGTCATCAATTTAGCATTAATTTTCTATGCGCGGACAATGAGAGATTGGAATCAAACCATTTTCAATGTAGCAATCAGAAGCCAACCTTGTTTGCTAAAAGAAGTCAACCACTCATTCCAGAGCATTTCCACAGTGAAAGGGATCCCAGCAAAAAAGTTATTTGTATGCCTCTGCTATGCAATACAATGTATCAATAATTTTATCTCAAATACAATATCTTCATTCCACCTTAAGTTCCTCTGCCACGTGCTTTAAGTGCCATCATACTCTGCTGTTTGAGTCAAGCGCATAAAAAGAACGTGCGAATATCAAGGCGCATATTTGACAAAAAATTCCAAGGCCATAAGGATTGCAAACAATTCACGACGATAAAAATAGAAAAATGTTTCTCCTAAATGAAAGATTTTTGTACTTTTAAAAAAAAACAGGAATCACAAATCTGGCCCGCAATTTCGTTCCTGATATCCAGTACAAGATTCATCAGTAATAAACCACCTTTTTTTAAATAATTAGAGAATTACTTCAATGTGACTTTTGGTTGTCATCAACGATAGTAAAATTTGATCCTCATTCTTTTTTACATCGTGTATCAATGTCAAAATTACTGAAATAATGTTCACCCCCAAGGAGGCATTTGAGGAACCATTGGAAAAATTGGAATTGTTGTTATGTCAAATCCCAATGTCTTTTCATTAATGAATCAGTATAATTAATATTGGCAGCAGAAATGAAATATTGCATGACTCGTTTTGGATTAATCATTGTCGTGATCATAAAAATTTCACCTTTTACTTGAATTGAACAGAGAGACTTCCGAATCACATACTTTGATAGCCAATCCTCGTTGGTCAGAAAAGAGAGATAACTGTGCAATTGTGATGGGTGTGTGTTCTTATTGTTTAGATGATAATGGAATAAGCACACATGGCACGTGCTCGAGAGCAGAGCCCCAAATATATGCAGAAGACAATCTGTCAAGACTATGAAGTATCCAGTCACAGTCAAGCCAAAAAACTTAAATCATTCTCATGAAGGGCAAATATTACACAATACTCATACAATGCAATCTTAAGTTTAAATTCTTTGCATTGCTAAAGTTTAAATATGCCAAGGAGATTGAACTCGCGAATACATAACACCCCAAAAAAAAAAAAAAAAAAATAAAAACACTGACCACAGGCATGCGTACAGAGAGAGTAAAAGGATATCGAAAAAATATATAATATAAAAAGGCAAAAACTTAAAGTGGCCCACAACCATGGGGTCGAACCAGACCTCCCGCGTTAACATCACAACTAGCACGGCGCTCTAACCAACTGAGCAAGATGGGCCAACCCCACTGAAGTGACAATTTAGGAAGTAAATATAAATAATTTTAGTCTATTAGCATTTATGTTTGGGGGGTACCGTCACCAGCCCCCCCCCCTCCCCCCCCATTTCTGTCATGATCATATTTAAACTTTTTTACTTTTATTTTTGCAATGACCAATGGTGGGCCTATTCCCTTCCTTTGATCTCTGGAGAGGTTCCAACTGGCTGAATAGCTATTTTATGGGTGATGTCATCAATTGGGGAAGCTCTGTGTTGACCTCCTCCTGTAGATTTTCCATCATGATCATCTACTAATTTTCTTCTTGAAATCTCAACATTTGTGTAAATAATTTTTGTCACAGACCTACAAGGATGATTCAAGTATTTTTGATTGCATAACAACACCGACCCAAACAACTCCTATTCATTAATTCTCTGGTGATTGTTGTGGTAGCCTAAGTAATTGTGTTTCAGTTATAGACAGTGATTAACACAATCCCTTCTCCCCATTCAAAAGAACAACAACAATACCACTAGGCCTAGACCACTAGGGCGCCTACCACTGGAATAAAAAAAGAAGAAAAGAAAAAGTTTGATTTCATCAAAGCCAAAAAATAAGGGATCACCATGCCTGAAATCCACAGTGATTGTAAAATTTGAGTGTGTTTTGCCCAATTGACCAGGATTGGTAGCATAATGTTAGAACATTGAGCTCGAAAACTGAGGACCTGGGGAAATTTTCCCCTGGAAGTTAACATCATTTGCAGACTCCACTCTCCCCCAAAAGTCCTTGATGAGACTATAAACCCAGAATGCCTCGTGTGCAAACGCTGTGGGAACATAAGATGACAGAATTTTCCAAAACAGCATACCCACACCGGGACTGGAGTAAAAAGCATGTAAGTGCTTATCCATTTCCTCGATATAAAAGAATTTTTACAAAGCCAAAAAAAAGTCCTGATTTATTTTTAAAAAAAAAAACAAAGACATATGGCAGTGTTTAAATCAACTAACTGGGCAACTCTCTCGAAATCGCAACCCTAAAGGAAAGCAGATGAAGGTAGGCTGTGTGGCCCCAGTCTTTCTCCCGAACTAGCCCACAGAACACATCACTTGGGTAGGAGCCTATAGGATGCCAGGCCCTAACTGCTGCGCCAAGTCAGATGGTTATTTTTGAAATAATAGCTCCAGTTATTCAACAGACGCTATAACAATAATTAGAGGCTATATTCAACCCTGTCTGAATCAGAACCAACTTCCTCAATGCCTTCAAAATATGCCAAAGTGATCCCCATATTAACAAGTCGGTGACCACTCCAAATCCCTCAACTGGAGCCAAAATGAAAAAGAGCATGTCTCCCATGGCACTCTCAAGGCCATTGACATTCAAAATATTCTCTTACACAAGCATGCTGAGAGCCTACCACAATCTAGATATGGTACAACTTTACCATTCAACCCTCACCCTACAACACGTCAAGTGGCCACAAAACATTAAATGACAATACATTTTTTGATCTTTATTTGGAGATTTGAAGACGAAGAAAATTAATAAATAGAAATGTGACCACAAGAAACTGATCAGACAGCTAAACTGCATAATCTCTCACAAATACCCAAGGACTACACGCTTCCTATCTTTACAAAAAGTTATCAGTGTTTCAATAAGTACAAATCCACATCCAGACTGAAAATCCCAAAATATGGAGTGCCATATGCATCCATGCTAGGGCCGCTTATTTTCTTTTCAATATACATTAATGATGAGGATGGTGATGCTCGCTAATGATGATGATAGATGAACAAAATGAAAAAATAAAAAACAATATAGCGCTATATCTCTAAAAGCAAATCAAACACTTGCATTTCAACCACTACTCTTTCACATTAAACCAGTGTTACAAGTAATAGTTTACACACAAGTTCAAAAAAAATACAACACAAGACCACAGCAACTTGCACACATACCATCATAAAACCAAGAAATCGGGGGTTTTACTATGTTTTGTTTTGTTTTTTAGTGGGATGTTTTTTTTCAACCCAATGGGAATTCTAAGAGGAGGAGTTTTGACCGAACAGTGGCTATCTCTCGTTTGCGCTTGCGCATATAGCGCATTAATTAAGCAGATTTTGTTTCGCGAACTCGCAAACATTGGGCCAACTGTTTGTGCAAAGAGATTCTGTAATCAGCTTGCTCACAAAAGTTTCAACAGAAATAAAATGTCTTCTCAGTGGAGGATCGATTGAGGTAAGAAAAACGTAATGTGGCCTTTTATAACGCAGGCTTATATTTAATCCTACCTTCGAACAGCTGTCCTTTTCTTTTGTAATCGTACTGTACTGGTAGTACATAGTGCTAGTATTGGCTAGTAACAAACACATCCTAACAATAGTAATTAGTGGGTAGATCTTGCATTAATCCATCCTCATGCCCCTCTCAGATAGAAGGACCGTAAAAGATGATATGAATCGATTCATTCGCAACTTCATTGTGTAGTGCATTCAGGGAATACGATCCATAAAAAACATATTGTGTGCACTACATTATTAAAAACCCATCCATGACATTGAAACTAACTAGTAACTAGCAAACTACTAATGAAAGACCGTAAATAAGTACAATACTACTACTATACTACTACTACTACTGTACTAGTCTACTGAAGTATTACTATTAATGATAATAATAATAATAATAATAATAATATATTCTTCATTCTGGTAGAAAAATAACATGAAGCTACCCATCCAAAAGGCTAACATCCAGGCCTCCACTCAAACTAAGTCTCGTGGAGCTATAGGAAAAGGTCGGTTTCAAAACGAAATGTCCAGTTCTGCAGTGGTGCAAGTCAGTTACAAGTCTGAAAAAAAGAAAATAATGCAGTTTTCTTACCCAGCGCCTTTGTCGATCACTTTGCTGATTAACTTCATTTTCTTTCACCACAGTGTCCTTCCAACGTTGTTACAAACTGTTGTGAAACAACAAAGATTAACTTTACTGTCTTATACTCTGTAAAGAGACTGTGTTAAAACGAAACAGACTGGTTGATTGCGTGATACTTGTGTCATCCATTTTCCAAGGGAAACTATTCTGCATAACTGTCGTTAAGAGTTTTAATGCCTGTTAGGCCTAATACTATTATTGTCCTCTTTTTTCTTTTTTTCTCGTGTTTTTTAAAATATATAATGATCATCAATTTCGTGATCTACATGGTTATTTTCTACTTGAAATTAAAATTGTTCCAGTTCTAAATATATCTGTATTGTTGGTACAACTCCGTCAACCGAACAGGAACTTTCAGTTTTACATGGTGGCAGTGTCAAATTTACAAAACTACCACCACACCAGAGCAATTCATAGGGGCAAAATGCAACACAGCGGCGAGGTTAAAAAATTTTTTTATAAACGCGCGCGCGCGCGCGCGCACGCACACACACGCACAACACACACACACACACACACACACACACACTCACAAAAAAAAGCACACAACAACAACAATAAACAAACAACAACAACAATAAACAAACAAACAAAAAAAAAACAGACCGATTCTATAAGAGGAATCATTTCATCCGAAATTTCATATAACATTCAACAAACTTAAAAAAGAAGATGAAGAAAAGACAAGACAAAAGAGTGTGAGTGGGTGTGTGTTCTTTTGTTTAGATGATAATGGAATAAGCACTCATGGCAAGTGCTGAGAGCAGCCCCAATTTTATGCAGAGAAATCTGTCCTGACTTGAAGTATCAAGTCAAGTCAAGCCAAAAACTTAAATCATCTCATGAAGGGCAATTATTACACAATACAATACAATGCAATCTTAAGTTTAAATTCTTTGCCTTGCCTAAGTTTAAATTATGCCCAAGGAGATTGAAGCTGCGAATACACACCCCCCAAAAAAAAAAGTACAAACACGGACACAGGCATGCGTACAGAGTAAAGGATATCGAAAAAATATATAATATAGCAAAGACAAAAACTTTAGTGGCCCACATGGGGGTCGAACCCACGACCTCCGCGTTATCAGCACGGCGCTCTAACCAACTGAGCTAATGGGCCAACCCGACGAAGTGGCCAATTTAGAAGTATATATAAACAATATTTAGGTCTAGCATTTTTGGGGGTACACATCCAGCCCACCCCCACCCCCCTTGGTGTCAACCATCATATTTAATCTTTTTTCTTTATTTTTGCAATGACCAATGGTGACGCTATTCTCCTTTGATCTCTATTTTTGGGTGATGTATCAATTGGGCCAAGCTCTGTGTTGACCTCTTTGTAGATTTCATCATGATCATCACTATTTTCTTCTTCAAATCTCAACATTGGGTAAATTATTTTTTGTAACTGACCTTCAAGGGATGATTCAAGTATTTTTGATTTGACATATGTCACCCCCAAACTCTCCTATTTCATTTTTTCTCTGGTGATTGTTGTGGTAGGCCTATAATTGTGTTGCAGTTATATACAGTATTAACACATTCCTCTCCCATTCAAAAGAACAACAGCAATACCTAGGCCTAGACCCTAGGGCCTACCACTGGAAAAAAAATCTTGAAAATGATAAAGTTGGGATTTCAAGCGAAAAAATAACGATCACCATGCTGAAAACCACAGTGATGTAAAATTTGAGTGTGTTGCCCAATTGACCAGGATCGGATAGCTTAATGGCTAGAACATTGAGCTCCAAATCTGAGGACCTGGGGAAATTTTCCCCTGTTAACATCAGTGCAGACTCCACTCTCCCCAAAAGTCCTTGGATGAGACTATAAACGAGGCCTCGTGTGCGAACGCACACAGAACATCTTGTGCACACATTAAATCCTGTTCCGCTTTTCGAAAGAGTAGGCCATTGTGTGGGGGTGGGAACAGATGACAGAATTTTCAAAACCGCATACACACACGGGGACTGGATGTAAAAAAGCATGTAAGTGCTTATTCCATTATCCTTGATATAAAAGAATTTTTACAAAGCAAAAAAAAGTCCTGATTTTTTTAAACAAGACATATGCAGTGTTGATCAACTAACTTGGGCAACACTCTCGAAATCGCAACCCTTAAAGGTAAAGCAGATGAAGCTGGGCTGTGTGGCCCCAGTCTTCCCAACTAGCCCACAGCACACTCACTCTGGGTAGGCGCCAGCCAGAGTCTGAAAAAATCCTTATGACTCTAACAGAGCCTATAGGATGCGAACTCTGACCTTGCTATCCCTAACCCTAAGATGTATCACAAGATTTGGTTTCATCTGTATCTATCACTGATGAACTACTCTCTGATCATTCTGCTGTTCTTTTCTCCCTCAACATTGCAAAACCTATCAGAAAGAAGAAATGTGTCACCCCTGGCAATCTCAAGGCTATAGACATTGAAACTTTCTCTGCACAAGCTGCTGAGCGCCTATCACTAACCTCTGACAACAATGACCCCTCGAACACTACAATACTGTTCTCAGCCAACTGCTTGATGAGCATGCACCTCCCACTGACCGTCTCCTGCCCGACAGGCCCTGTGCACCATGGTACACCCACGACATCCTGGTTGCAAAGCGCAAACGCAGGCAGCTAGAGCGGCAGTGGCGAAAAACAAAAACGGAAATCAACAAACAGCTCTTCCGAAAACAAATCAACAAAGTCAAATCTTTAATTCTTTCAGAAAAACAAAGTACTACTCTTCTCAAGTTCTTAATGCCACGTCTATGAAATCTCTCTTTTCCCTCACATCTACTCTTCTTGGATCTGTGAAGGCAAGCCCTCTGCCTTCCATCCACAACCACTCTGAACTTCCTTCTTTATTTTCTGCATTCTTTTCTGACAAAATCCGTAACATCCGTTCCAGATTGGATCAGACTCCTTTCCAGCCTGCAGTTCCTGATCCCCAATTCTCTGGTACTCCTCCTTTTCTTTCATCCAACAAGTGAGAAAGAAATTACGACAATTCTGAAAGAAATGACTATAAAATCATGCGACCTAGATCCCATACCTGCTTCTCTTTTTGTACAGTGCCTACCACAACTTATACCCGCTATCACGAAAATAGTGAACTCATCTCTTGTTTCAGGAAATGTTCCATCATCTCTCAAAACTGCAATAGTTACACCTCTACTCAAAAAGCATGACCTTGACCCTAACATTCTGAAGAATTATAGACATGTTTCCAACCTACCTTTCATCTCTAAAGTCCTTGAAAAATTAGTTCTAAAACAGCTCAATAACCACCTTCTCTCCAACAGTCTTCTTCCTGAGTGTCAGTCTGCCTATCGCGTCAACCATAGCACTGAAACTACCCTAGTCCATACCCTAAATACACTTCTACTTGCTTCTGACTGGGGGAAAATCTCCCTTCTCACTCTACTTGACTTATTTGCAGCCTTCGACACTATTGACCATTCAATTCTTCTCTCCCGTCTTCAAAAAACATTTGGTGTTACTGGCACAGCCCTCTCCTGGTTCAGTTCATACCTCACTGACCGATTCCAGACAGCGGCAGTAAACAAGATACAGTCAATACTTGCCAAACTGGAATGTGGTGTCCAGCAGGGATCAGTTCTCGGCCCTGTTCTTTTCACTCTCTATACTGCTCCACTATCACATATAATAAACCGTCATCATATCAACCATCACTTTTATGCAGATGACTCAGATTCAAAGTAGTGTTACACCTGAAAATCTGCCTTCTCTCTTGACAAAGATGGCCTACTGCTTTCAAGATATCCAAAACTGGATGATACAAAACAAGTTACAGTTAAACGCAGATAAAACCGAAGCCATGCTTGTAGGGACCAAACACAAACTCTCTTCCATTACAACAACTTCAATAGAACTCGGCAATACATCAGTCCCTCTATCCACTTCCGTGAAGTATCTAGGTGTCCTTATCGACAACAAACTCTCTATGAAAAAATTCATCACCCAGACCTGTCAGTCGTGCTACTATCAATTACGGCGTATCAGTTCAATTCGAAAGTACCTGTCCACTGATGCAACAGCCAAACTTGTCACTTCTCTCATTCTCTCACATCTGGACTATTGCAATTCTCTTTTAGCTGGTCTGCCAGCAACATCTATCCACTCCCTTCAACGTATACAAAACTCCGCAGCTTGACTAGTTCTCAGAAAGAAAAAATCTGAGCACATTACCCCTCTCTTGCGATCTCTCCACTGGCTGCATGTGCCACAGAGAGTAGATTATAAGATCAGTACCCTCTGTTACAAATGTCTCCACAAAACTGCACCCTCCTACCTATGTGAATGTCTTAACCTGTACACTCCTTCACGTTCCCTCCGCTCTACTGCAGATACCTTGTGCCTACGAATACCTAGATTCAACCAATCCACTGTTGGCCAGTGCTCATTCTCTATTTCTGGTCCATCCATCTGGAACAACCTTCCTCTCTCTCTTCGCCAGAAACCTAGTTATGACACTTTTAAATCCAGCCTCAAGACATATTTATTTCAAACCTAAGACTTCCCCCCTCCTGTTTCATATCTAACCCATGTTCTATCACCCTGCTAAAGTATACGGCCTGTGCGAGTGTATGTGTGCTTTTGAAAAAACATTTGACTATCGAAATTTTATTTCATAGATTTTGTCTGCATGGCACCATGTTTGTAAATATCTGTTTGTTTAAACTTTTGATTATTTATCATTGATTGCATGACTGTGTAAGATTAGGTTGAATGCATGCCTTTGATTTGTCATTATTATTATTATTATTATTAACCCAAGGCACTAACGGCTGCGCCAAGGCAGATGGTTATTTTGAAATAATTAGCTCCAGTTATCACAGACGCTATAACATAATTATAGGCTATATTCAACCCTTGTCTGAATAAGAACCACTTCCTCAATGCCTTCAAAATAGCCAAAGTGATCCCCATTTACAAGTCTGGTGACACTTCAAATCCCTCAAACTATAGGCCAAAAAGAAAAAGAGCATGTCACCCATGGCAATCTCAAGGCCATTGACATTCAAAATTTCTCTTCACAAGCTGCTGAACGCCTACCACAATCTAGATACGTACAACTTACTTCACCCTCACCAGTACAAAATCAAGTGGCCACAAAACATTAATGGCAATACATTTTGTGATGCTTTATTTGGAGATTTGAAGAAGAAGAAGAAGAAGAATTTAATAGAATTTGACCACACACTTATCAGAAAGCTAGAACTACATAATCTCTTCACAAATACCCAAGGACTACTCGCTTCCTATCTTACAAAAAGGTGATCAGTGTGTTTCAATAAGTACATCCACATCCAGACTGAAATCCATAAATCATGGAGTGCCATTTGCATCCATGCTAGGGCCGATTATTTTTCTTTTCAATATACGTTAATGATGATGATGATGCTAATGATGATGATGATGATAAAAATGATAAAAATGATAACAATATAGCGCTATATCTTCTAAAAGCAAATCAAAGCACTTGCATTCAACCTACTCTTTCACATACAACCAGTTACAATTAATAGTTTTCACAAGTTCAAATACAAACACAGACGCACGCACGCACACATACCATCATAATACCTAAGAAATCGGTTTTACTATGGTTTTGTTTGTTTTTTGGTGGGTTTTTTTTTCAACCCAAGGGAAATTCTAGAGAGGGAGGAGTTTTGACCGGAACATTGGCTATCTCGTTTGCGCTTGCGCATGCGCATGCGCATTAAGCAGACTTGTTTCGCGAACGCGCCAACTTGTGTCCAACTGTTGTGCAAAAGAGATTCTGTAATCTGCTTGCTCACAAAGAATCAACAGAAAGAAAATGTCTCTCAGTGGAGGATCGATTGAGGTAAGAAAACGTAATGTGCCTTTATAACGAAGCTTATATTTATTCCTACCTTCGACAGCTTGTCTTTCTGTTTGTAAGCCGTACTGAGACCTAGTGCTAGTATTGTAGTAACTAACACATCCTAACAATAGTAATTAGTGGGTAGTCTGCTTAATCCATCTCATGCCCCTCTCAGATTCAGAGGTCGTAAAGATGAATATGATCGATTCATTCGCAACTTCATTGTGTTGTGCAGTCGACATTGAGACTGAGGCATGGTAATTAATCTTAATGATAAAAGAAGTGGTATGCCACCGTATGCGATGTCTTGGTGCTGTTAGTGTTGTGTTGGCCCAAAACGGAATTTTGCTCAGTTGATGCTTTTCAGTTCCGGACTTGGTGAATTTGGCAGAAAACTTTACTATTACAGTATTAGGCTGCTCATGACAAAATGCATCCCTGTACTCATTGATTGTCACACACACATTAACACTACACTACACACTCTCTCTCTCTTCTCTCTCTCTCTCTCTCGTCTCTCTCTCTCTCTCTCTCTCTTTCTCTCTTTCTTTCTCTCTCTCTCACACACTGATAGTGCATTGACTTGGATCAAATCCAATGACTTTTTGGTTGTGTTTCACAGTATCACACACTTACACACCCACACATACACACACACCACACACACACACACACACACACACACACACACACACACACACGTGCACTTCCATAGATTAGGTGACAGTAATAGTGCGAGGGCAAGCAAGCACGCACACCACACACACACCCACACACACACACACACGTGCACTTCCATAGAATAGGTGACAGTAATTAGTGCGAGGGCAAGCAAGCACGCACGCACACACACACACACACACACACCACACAACCACACACAAACACACACACACAACACACACACACACACACACACAGGTGTATCAGTGTATGCAATTACAGACTCACACATTTTCTGTAAACAAAATGCATCTTGTGTTCACAAATGCTTTTTTTTTTTTTTTATCTTTATAAACAAACGAAAATTGAAAGGATATCCAATTAATGAGTAGTGCTTAATGGCTGTTTTCACCTGAATTGTTTGGAAGGGAGAGGAGATGTTAGAATTATCACATATTTATTGAGACTTTAAAGTTTGCATTAAATTTTTCTTCTTCTATTGTTGATTGTGGATCAGACACAAAGTGTAACTGTAAGATCTGGTTTATGTCAGTGTGTGCTTGTAAGTTAAATACATGTGTATCTTTCTTTTTTTCCTTTTCAGCTCATGGTCAGAGATGGCTCACCAAATTTGCAACCAATGCTGCAAGTGATTGTAAGTTGAAAGCAATCTTTGGTTGAAATCTGATCTTATTTGTTTAGAATATTAACATAGTTTTCTTTTGGCTAGAGTGTATTTTGATCATTTGATGTGGGAAAAAACCCACTAGATCTTGAAAAACCACAGTTGTCAACGTTGGTTTAATTTGTCAGGTATTATTTCTGTGGTAGTAAACTAATATAAGTGTGTATGATATTAGAGTAAAGAAGTATAAGTTTGACTTTTAACTTAACGTCTTAAGATTTGGTCATGAACATGGTTTCTTTAAGTTCGATGATTTGATCAAAAGAGGTGTTTCTTTTTTCATACTTTACCCACTAGCATTAGCCATGATAAAGTAATATTTTTATGACTAGTTTTGTTGAAGAGTTTCTGTAAATCATTATTGTCTGTTCAAATTATTGTTGACAAAAGATTGGAAAGGGGGGGGGGGGGGATGAAACTAATTTTCTTTTTTGTGTAATTTCAACTAATTTGTAAATTCTACTGTTTCTGTTTCAGAATTTGAAGAAAATAGCATCAAATGGCTCCAATGATCGATACAGATTGCTGGTTTCAGATGGGGGAATATCATATTCCCGTGAGTATGAAGCACGGTTTGTAAGAAATAGAATTAATGGAAAAATGCATAAGAGTAAAATTCATTTGAATGTTGAACAGTTTCTTAGATGAATTCACTTCGTCAGGTGGTTGGTGAGAATTTAGGTTGGGCTGATATTAACCCTAGTAGCGCTGAATATGCAGCAACAAGCCTCACTTCTATTGGCTGAATTAACATTGGCTAGTATTGTTTTGGAGCAGGGTGGGCTTAAACAACCCTTGATATTGATATATAAAATTGAATTAAATGTGTTAAGCTATATATCACTGGAAAGAACAGATAATATGCTTTTAAATGAGTGTAATTTTATAATAGTGTGTAGTGATTATGATTACGTAAAAAAAATCCCCCCCAAAAAAATCGTGTGCGCACTACTGATCACTGTTCCATCGTCAGGGCCCCGGATCGATTTTAACACGATAAGCAAAGTTCTTGCGGTGCATAAATGTCATGATTAGGTAAACACTATTTCTTGACATTAGTTTTCAAAAATAAGGAGTTTGTATCGCTTTATCGGTCACCAAATACATCGGAAAAGTTCAGCGAAAGGATCGACGCCATCGTGACCGTCATGGTGGAATGTGCGAAGTGGTGGCTTTCTATGACGAAAAATACAAAGATCGCTTGATTTCATGTGATGCAAAGTATTCAGCAGCATAGCGATTTGACTCAACAACAGTTATTTCGAAGCCTCGTTGCATCAAAATTAAAGTAAAACAATCTGTGACGTTGAAATCGCCGAGTAGCGAAGAAGTCCATCCAGCAAAACTAGCACCGCTCGATTCAGTCCGATCGCGATCGATTTTTACCAAGTTTTTCAAAAATATTCCACAATCCTTACCTCATCATCTCTCTCATTGTTTATTTCAACCAAATCCAGCCTCTAAAACTCCTCCTCGCTGTCAATATTGTAAAAAAGCTCAAAAAACGCTTGAAGAAATTCTAGTGCAAACACTGGCCGCCGTTTTTGTTGAAGACGATCTCGGCTGGTCCGAAAAAAAAAAAAAATACACTCTTAACCAATCAGATTCTTCGTTGCTTGTGTGTGTCAAATGACCTTCACCCCTTTCTGCGGGCCTACAACGGCCTTAACATTCATTGGCTGACCTTTGAAAGCGAAAGTAAGCTTTCAACTATGACCACCCACGTCATCCCGGAATATTTCGGGATCCGCCACACAGCTTAGACCCGCCTTTACCGGAATATTCCGGGAACCGCGCTACTAGGGTTAAGAAGACTGCTGTGAAGTTGCTACACACACTGCCATGACGGTACATGCACACTGTATAAGCTTAAGATTTTAACCCATGCACACATACTACTGAGACATATAAACACACAGACATCTACCCGATAGCACTTCGTAAGTCATGCTCTGAAAAAGGTGCTTGACTGCCTTGGTGAATGTCAAGAATAGCCTTGTGTGTTTGGAGTATGAGGGTTTCACACATTCTAATTTTCTAATTGATTTTTGGTTATGTTAGCCAGAACCTTCAATGGAGATTAAAAACAAAACAAAACCAATAACAATATTCTGTTTAAATCCATGATTGTTCTTCTTCCTTGTCATGTTTCTCCCAGGGGAGGTTTGACATTGATGAGCGTTCTCCATCTCTGTTTTGAGCTTCCTCATTTATGCCCCTTTCTCTAAGATCATGTGCAATACAGGTAGCCCAGGTCTTGCTAGGTGTTCCCTTTGGTCTCTTTCCATCCACTACGAAGTTCATTGCTCTTTTATGATGTGGTGGTCTGCTTTCCGTTGAACGTGCCCAAACCAGTGCAGTCTATTGGTACTAGCTACTGACTTCAGATCATCAACTTTGCACATTCTCCATGATTGAATATTGAATAAATCATACATGTTGCTGAAAAGAAATGTGCATTGATTTATGGTGGGTTTTTTTCCTCTCTTTTTCAGATGTGATGTTGGCAGTACAACTGAACACAATGATAGAAAAAAACGAGGTTGACGCCTTGAGTATCATCAGAGTCAAGAAATACTTGCGCAACTCTATCCAGGCTAGTGACAAGTAAGTACTTGAAACAAAACTGCGTTATGTATGAGAGTACTCCATGCAGATTTTGTTCTCTTCTGTTTTAGTGGATTCTAACTTAAATTGAAGTGCTTTATTTTATTTTCATTTAAAATATATTTATGTAAACCTAAAGGTAATCTCTTTTTCTGTCTCAGTAGAGATTAGGTCAGGACAGATCCTCTTCTCCTTGCATGGATAAACAACTTTCTCTTCAGAAATGAAATGCTCTTGGAATCAGAAGTCTAAAAAGCCTAATTCTCGGTCTGGGTAGGGGAAAATGAAAGGATCAGTCATATGATCCACCTTGGGTTATGTGGATTATTTCAGCTTGTGGATCTTCATTAGTAGTGCTGATTTATGCCAAACGCATGTCAGATTGATGTTTCAAAGTATGCAGTACAAAAGTGTGCTATAAACCCTCGAGGCTTTTGTAAACGCACAAAGATAAGCTGTTCAGCCAAAGGACATCGTAGCATTAGTGCATTGTATGTTTAAAACAGAACACACGGGACTTTTCACTTTTGGTGATGTTCTGTTCGGGTTTCTGCCATTGGGGGAACATTTTCCTTCTGTGTTTGATGCCCAAGTTATGTGGGGGTTTTTCTCTCGGAATTTTTGTCTATAAGAGCAAAAAAGTAAGATTGCAACACCCCAAGGGATTGGCAGAACAAATTATTGAAAACCTTCTTCATGTTAATTTAATGACTGGGAAACTGACTGTAAAAAATTTTTTTTGTTAGGCTGGTATATTCTATATGTGAAGGTGTGGTAAGTAGATTACCTCCCATGCGATCAGAGCAACATATTACTATTTTGGGGGACACACCTTGCAATTGTGCAGTGCTCTGTTTCCTTGGGTGGTGGTTGAAAACTAACTATTGCATACACTTTGCCTTCGTGATAAAATGTAATATTTATGCAGCCTCTTTATTTGAGACCACATCCTTCCTGTTCATACTGTGCTGTGGTAGCCGAGAAGTTGTACAGAGTCGTGGCAGATCAACTATCTCCACTCTGTTAGTGTTACATATATCAGACAGCCTCGTGGCAGATCAACTATCTCCACTCTGTTAGTGTTACATATATCTGACAGCAGATCCTACCTGACTTTTTTCCCCATTTGGGCCTTTGTTCTTTTCTTGTAATTACGAGCCAAACTACGCTGGTCAGATTAAAACTACTGGCTTAGTTTAGTGTCAGTACTCATTATTATCCTGCATGTTACATACTTCCCTCCAGGCATAAAGGCATCTTTCTACTGAAAGACTGTGGTTTGCTTGGCTGACAGAGACCTGCAGCGAGTGCACATGTGTGTGTGATATGGTAGATATGCTGTCCAAAAATGGATGTGCGATATGATAGATATGCTGTCCAAAAATGGATGTGCGATATGATAGATATGCTGTCCAAAAATGGATGTGCGATATGGTAGATACGCTGTCCAAAAATGGATGTGTAATATGGTAGATATGCTGTCCAAAAATGGATGTGCGGTATGGTAGATATATGCTGTCCAAAAATGGATGTGCGATATGGTAGATATGCTGTCCAAAAAGGGATGTGCGATATGGTAGATACGCTGTCCAAAAATGGATGTGTAATATATGTAATAATCAATGGATCGGTGGTCTAGAGGTAACGCGCCTGTCTAGAAAGCGAAAAGTCCGGGTCTGAAGTGTGCGGCGGTTCGTACCCCGTTTGGACCGGAAATTTTTCCCCCATCCATTAGACCATGAGTGGTGGTCTGGGCGCTAGTCTTTCGGATGAGACGATAAACCGAGGTCCCGTGTGTTACACGTAATTATTTAGCGCACGTAAAAAAACCCACGGCAACAAGAGAGTTGTCCCTGGCAAAATTCTTAGAAAAAAGCCACTCTGATAGGGAAACAAATACAGCTGCAGAAAAAAAAAAAAAAAAAAAAAGGGTGAAAGGGTGGCGCAGCGCTAAGTGGCGACGCGTTCTCCCGCTCTCCCCGGGGAGAGCAGCCCGAATTTCACGGAGAGAAATCTGCCATGACTTAAAGTGGTATGAAATAAAATCTGAGCGCTTTGATTTGTTGCTTTACAAGATTCAGCGCTATATAAATTCCATACATTATTATTATTATTATATGGTAGATATGCTGTCCAAAAATGGATGTGTGATATGGTAGATATGCTGTCCAAAAATGGATGTGTGATAATGGTAGATATGCTGTCCAAAAATGGATGTGTGATAATGGTAGATATTCTGTCCAAAAATGTTTGTGTGATATGGTAGATATGCTGTCCAAAAATGGATGTGTGATATGGTAGATGTGCTGTCCAAAAATGGATGTGTGATATGGTAGATATGCTGTCCAAAAATGGATGTGTGACAATGGTAGATATGCTGTCCAAAAATGGATGTGTGATATGGTAGATATGCTGTCCAAAAATGGATGTGCGGTATGGTAGATATGCTGTCCAAAAATGGATGTGTGATATGGTAGATATGCTGTCCAAAAATGGATGTGCGATATGGTAGATATGCTTTCCAAAAGTGGATGTGTGATATGGTAGATATGCTGTCCAAAAATGGATGTGTGATAATGGTAGATATGCTGTCCAAAAATGGATGTGCGGTATGGTAGATATGCTGTCCAAAAATGTTTATATGATAGATATGCTGTCCAAAAATGGATGTGCGGTATGGTAGATATGCTGTCCAAAAATGGATGTGTGATATGGTAGATATGCTGTCCAAAAATGGATGTGCGGTATGGTAGATATGCTGTCCAAAAATGTTTATATGATAGATATGCTGTCCAAAAATGGATGTGCGATATGGTAGATATGCTGTCCAAAAATGTTTATATGATAGATATGCTGTCCAAAAATGGATGTGCGGTATGGTAGATATGCTGTCCAAAAATGGATGTGTGATAGGGTAGATATGCTGTCCAAAAATGGATGTGCGGTATGGTATTTATGCTGTCCAAAAATGGATGTGCGGTATGGTAGATATGCTGTCCAAAAATGGATGTGTGATATGGTAGATATGCTGTCCAAAAATGGATGTGTGATAATGGTAGATATGCTGTCCAAAAATGGATGTGTGATAATGGTAGATATGCTGTCCAAAAATGGATGTGTGATATGGTAGATATGCTGTCCAAAAATGGATGTGTGATATGGTAGATATGCTGTCCAAAAATGGATGTGTGATAATGGTAGATATGCTGTCCAAAAATGGATGTGCGATATGGTAGATATGCTGTCCAAAAATGGATGTGTGATAATGGTAGATATGCTGTCCAAAAATGGATGGGATTGTGGCTTTTTGTATATATACATGCTCATATGCTTGACACTATTTGTTTTGCAGGCAGATTCTGATCATTTTGGATCTGGAGGTGGTGAAGAAGGGATCACAGGTGGGGGAGAAGATTGGAAATCCTGTGCCCTACAAAGCTGATGGAGCAGGTAGAATAACCCTTTTTTTTAATTTTAATTTTTTTTATTCGGTGTATGTTTCCTTACACTCAGTGTTCTGAATCATCAGGGTTTAAAATAAAAAGAATAAGTGTTTAAAAAAAATATAAGTGTTTGTCTGTGACCTTTTTGCCAGAAGTATAGTCATTCCAAAACTCCCCAAACTGTGTCCATGCCTTTGATGTTAGAAGTATATATATATGTGTAATGTTGGTTTATTATGTTGACCAGGTGCTGCCAACGGCGCAGCTGGAGAAGACCCCCCAGCCAAGAGTAAGTCAGATAGTGTTACTTTACCTGGAAACTGAGTTTTACCACACAAGTTTCTTCTGTAACGTACTTTTGAATTTGTAAGTCAGATAGTATTGCTTTACCTGGAAACTGATTTTTACCAGACAAGTTTCTTCTGTACTGTACTTTTGAATTTGTAAGTCAGATAGTATTGCTTTACCTGGAAACTGATTTTTACCACACAAGTTTCTTCTGTAACGTACTTTTGAATTTGTAAGTCAGATAGTATTGCTTTACCTGGAAACTGATTTTTACTTTTGAATTTGTAAGTCAGATAGTATTGCTTTACCTGGAAACTGATTTTTACCAGACAAGTTTCTTCTGTACTGTACTTTTGAATTTGTAAGTCAGATAGTATTGCTTTACCTGGAAACTGATTTTTACCACACAAGTTTCTTCTGTAACGTACTTTTGAATTTGTAAGTCAGATAGTATTGCTTTACCTGGAAACTGATTTTTACCAGACAAGTTTCTTCTGTACTGTACTTTTGAATTTGTAAGTCAGATAGTATTGCTTTACCTGGAAACTGATTTTTACCAGACAAGTTTCTTCTGTACTGTACTTTTGAATTTGTAAGTCAGATAGTATTGCTTTACCTGGAAACTGATTTTTACCACACAAGTTTCTTCTGTACTGTACTTTTGAATTTGTAAGTCAGATAGTATTGCTTTACCTGGAAACTGATTTTTACCACACAAGTTTCTTCTGTAACGTACTTTTGAATTTGTAAGTCAGATAGTATTGCTTTACCTGAAAACTGATTTTTACCACACAAGTTTCTTCTGTACTGTACTTTTGAATTTGTAAGTCAGATAGTATTGCTTTACCTGGAAACTGATTTTTACCACACAAGTTTCTTCTGTACTGTACTTTTGAATTTGTAAGTCAGATAGTATTGCTTTACCTGGAAACTGATTTTTACCACACAAGTTTCTTCTGTACTGTACTTTTGAATTTGTAAGTCAGATAGTATTGCTTTACCTGGAAACTGATTTTTACCACACAAGTTTCTTCTGTAACGTACTTTTGAATTTGTAAGTCAGATAGTATTGCTTTACCTGGAAACTGATTTTTACTTTTGAATTTGTAAGTCAGATAGTATTGCTTTACCTGGAAACTGATGTTTACCACACAAGTTTCTTCTGTACTGTACTTTGAATTTAAAAGTCAGTATTGCTTTATCTGGAAACTGATTTTTACCACACAAGTTTCTTCTGTACTGTACTTTGAATTTGTAAGTCAGATAGTATTGCTTTACCTGGAAACTGATGTTTACCACACAAGTTTCTTCTGTGCTGTACTTTTGAATTTAAAAGTCGTATAGTATTGCTTTACCTGGAAACTGATTTTTACCAGACAAGTTTCTTCTGTAATGTACTTTTGAATTTGTCGTAGATGATTATGAAAGCATGATTTATATTCTTGTCTGGGTATTAAGTGCTAAAGCGAGACAGGTATTCTGATAGTTTTCCCTATCTGCTGTTATGTCTGCTCACCTGACAGGTATTCTGATAGTTTTCCCTATCTGCTGTTATGTCTGCTCACCTGACAGGTATTCTGATAGTTTTCACTATCTGCTGTTATGTCTGCTCACCTGACAGGTATTCTGATAGTTTTCACTATCTGCTGTTATGTCTGCTCACCTGACAGGTATTCTGATAGTTTTCACTATCTGCTGTTATGTCTGCTCACCTGACAGGTATTCTGATAGTTTTCACTATCTGCTGTTATGTCTGCTCACCTGACAGGTATTCTGATAGTTTTCACTATGTGCTGGTATGTCTGCTCACCTGACAGGTATTCTGATAGTTTTCACTATGTGCTGATATGTCTGCTCACCTGACAGGTATTCTGATAGTTTTCACTATGTGCTGATATGTCTGCTCACCTGACAGGTATTCTGATAGTTTTCACTATGTGCTGGTATGTCTGCTTACCTGACAGGT
>CM054143.1:42626712-42631862 GCA_028751875.1 Rapana venosa
ATACTTATCATCTCGAAGGAATCAAGAAAAAAACGTTTCAAAATGGTATGAACAGTCCAAGATAGCCTCAAAAACAACCCCCCCAAA
The DNA here is from genome assembly GCA_028751875.1 of Rapana venosa. NCBI lineage: Eukaryota > Metazoa > Mollusca > Gastropoda > Neogastropoda > Muricidae > Rapana > Rapana venosa. Next base: position 42,626,800 of record CM054143.1, read on the forward strand.
AAAACAAGGAATTACACACACACACACTGTGTTCGCACACACTCTCTCACACACTCACTCACACACTCACTCACACACACACACACACACACACACACAAACACACACACACACACACACACAACACACACACACCACACACACACATCATTCCGGCACACGCCATTGTAGGAATACAATGTTGGAAAAAACCATTGTTTGGAAAAGACATATAAACTTATTATTTATGTGTGCACGCACTCACACACACATGCACATCACCCATATACACACACCAATATATAAACACAATTTTATAAAGACTATCGAGAAAAACGTGTGCACGCGCGCGCACCATAATGACCATTGACTAGTAGAGACATAAACTTACACACACACACGCACACACAATTTAAAAATCATTTATTCCAAAAATAAGATACAGGAGTACTTATTTTCATGAGCATACACACACACGTACAGCACACACAGATGCTTTCACTCAAATGCAACACTCGCACAAATAAACACACTCAATCACATACACACAGATGCACCCACTCAAATGCAAACGCTCAAATACACATGCACATACATTAACACCCCGTTTCCACACAGAGTCATGTGTACACGCACATGCTTACATGCACACACCCATACCCACATGTTCACACACACACACACACACACACACACACACACACACACACACACACACACACACACACACACACACACACCATGCACCAACACTCACTAAAGGTCTTCAATCTTCTTCCTTTTTTGTCATGTTTCTCCCAGAGGAGGTTTGACATTGATGAGCCTTCTCCATCTCTCTCTGTTTTGAGCTTCAAAAGGCCTTCACTACAGTGGTAAACCATTGTCTATAAGCTAGTCGTGGTACAGTCCTGTTTTGAGTTGCTGAGGCTTGTGGTAACTATACAAGCCAAAGGTAAATTTTTCATCTACAAAAAAACACCATGGGTGTCATAATTTGTTCAGATGGCGCATCAGGGCACGAGTGACTCAGAAGTCCAGTATCCGCACGTGGAGTAACTCGAGGGGTGAAGGTCGTCTGTTCAGCGTCAACTTCCTGGACGACAGTGACGAAATCAGAGCCACTGGTTTCAACGATGCTGTGGACAAATTTTACGAGCTGTTGGAAGTCAACAAAGTGAGTCTGGCCTGATTGGTGGTGTGTGGGTGAGAGAGAGTCTGTGAGTGTGCATGTTTATGTGTGTGTGTGTGAGCACATACGTACATATGTGTGTGTTCATGTCTGTGCATGTGAATGGTGGAAATATAACTGTAGATAATTGAATAAACAGTATATTTTCATAAGCATAACATTTTTTTAAAAAGTATGTGCAACTGGAAAGTGAAGAGCTGAATGCTTTTTGTTTCTGTTTTGTCTAAGGTAAAGTATCTTGGAGTCCATCAAGTAATATGTAAAAAGGAAAAAGGTAAAGGAGTCCCATAACCTATAAGGTCGTAGGGGAGCGAGGCGTCAGAGACCTCACTTCTCTAGGGCCAGCATATTGAGGGCGGCGCCCATCTCCTCTCCCTCACTGCTTTACCTTCCCTGACCCTAAAGAGGGCAGGTACCCATTTACAGCTGGGGGAACTGTACTGAAGCCAAGGCGCGCAAACGGTCACCCATCCAACTGGTAACCACGCTCGACGCTGCTTAACTTGGCTGGGGGAAAGCGAGTGCTCCGACCACTGAGCTATCCCGTCCCCATAAGTAATATGTATCCACTCTATATCTTGGACACATGTTTTTCCTGTCTATGTCTGGAGTTGGGTTGTTATGTACATACAAGTGAGCATACACTCTGCAGTTGGGGCTTTTTTTCCATCTAGGTATGCACACAGCAGTTACACAGGCATGTACTCGCTCGTTCATAATTGTTCATGCACTGATTGCAAATCATTTTCGGGGGGGGGGTCTGAAGTCTTATCTGCTGCATAACTTTGGAAGGGGGGTGGAGGGTTACATTTTATATTTTTATTACATTCTATTCATACACATAACTGAATCACTGATGTCTTCTATTTGAATGGACGCAGGTGTATTACGTGAGCCGCTGTTCCATCAAGACGGCCAACAAACAGTACTCCAACCTGAAGAACGACTACGAAATGACCTTCAACAACGACAGCGTCATCGAGCGGTGTGAGGAGGATGTGGACCTGCCCACCATGTCCTTCGACTTTGTTCCCATCAGCGACATGGAAAAGCATGCAGCCAATGCCATTGTTGGTGAGTCACTGCCCATGAAGCCTTCTTCTCCATCGTCGTTGTTGAACGCTCAGGCAGCAACTACTATTAATGTCTGTGATATGAGTGAAAACGTGTAGCACTGTGTCTGATTGTCAGGTCCAGCGCGTCTGACGTTAGTGTGCGCATGAATTAAAAGCTTCACCAATGGTAGGATTTTTGCGTACGCAACTGTTAACCCACCATTAAGATAGCCGCATTTTGACTTCAGGGATGATGTGTAAACATGACACCAGTGTACATGTCACAGCTGTCAGTTTCCCTCACTTTCAGCTCCTCTCAGCTGCTGTCCATGCCATCCCAGCTGGTGCTAATGATAGCAGGAACTGATTGGACTTGGTAATAAGGGGCTAACTTTAGCACTGGGCCTGGACCCTTGACTGAGTTAGATTTGCACACTGCGATGTGTGTTTTACTTCTTTTTTTATCATCTGTTCCTTCTGGCATGCAATGGCCTACTCTTTCCCACCTTTTCTGACACTTGATCGCATGTTTTGATTTGAATCGTACAGTTCACATCCATCTCACTCCCCCACTCACTCAGTCTAATGCAATATTACATGTGAAGTCTTCAGCTCACAGCATGCTGCTTGACTTAACAGTGTGGTGCTGTGTCTGTCTTTGTTGCAGATGTGGTGGGAGTGGTGAAGACCTGTAACGATGTTTCCACGGTAATCGGCAGAGCGAGCCAGAAAGAAATCACCAAACGAGACTTGCAGATCGTCGACCAGTCAGGAGTGGCTATCAACCTCACCTTGTGGGGAAATGATGTTAGTAATCGTATCTTTCATTTTTTGTTGTGTTTATTTCATTTTAGGCATTGAAAAAAATCATTTTATTTAGGCCAGGCAGACAGGCCAGCGTCAGATTTCATCTGTGTCCTCCGCCATAGGGACTGTCTGTCATTCCCGTGTCAGACTGGCCAGCCACAACCGATGCTGTACCGGAATGAACACCTAGAGCGTAGTGCCATAGTCTTATGAGACTGACGGATGCCTTTACTTGTTTTTTGTTGTTGCGTTTTTTGTTGTTGTGAAAGCAACATTAGTGTGTTGTATTATAGGCTGTGATGAATAAAATAGTGTATGAATCTGTAAACTGTTTTGTTTTTGTTTTTTTGTTGATTTTTTGTGTTTGTTCTTCTGTTAAGGCTTCTTTCTCCTCCCCCCCCTCCCCTTTTTTTGTTTTTGTTGTTACAAGAAAAAGAATACATACTCTCATTGCAGTCTGTACAAAAGAAAAATCAGTTATAATCTTTAAAGTTTTGTTTGTTTGGTTTTTCTTAGTGATATACTTCTGATTTCTTGAACTCTGGAAGCATATTCAATTCATGAGACTAGGTTGTGGAAAAGTCCAAGCTAGTTTGTGATGGGGTCAGTTAACTGTAAAAAAAGCACAGAGCGGTGTTGTGCCACAGTCACATCCAAAGTTTGGGAAACTTGTTGCCTGCTAACACATTTTTAGATTGGTGTTGATGAGATGTATCGTGTTTGTTCCAGGCGGTAAACTTTGACGGCAGCAGTCACCCGGTGTTGGCAGTCAAAGGAGCCCGGCTTTCAGACTTTGGAGGTAAGCCGACATTGACCCGACGTTGGGCCAAAGACTGGGGGGGACGGGATAACCTAGTGGTCAGAACATTGCACTTGCAATCTGACGACCCAGGTTCGATTCCCGTTCAAGGGGGATATTTTCCCCTGGAGTTCAACATCAGTGCAGACTCCACTCTCCCCAAAAGTCCTTCGGATGAGACTATAAACTGAGGTCCCGTGTGCAAACCCACGCAGAATATCTTGCGCACACGTTGAATACTGTTCCGCTTTTCGTAAGATAGGCCATTGTGTGCCGGTGGGAACAGATGACAGAATTTACAAAAACCGCAAACACACGGGGATTGGATGTTAAAAAAAAAAAGCACGTAAGAGCTTATTCCATTATCCTCGATATAAAATAATCAAATATAAAAAATAAAGATGGTTTGTGCAGCTCTGAAGCATTGTGTTTCGCTATGTTTGCACTTACAGTTAGTTATACACTGTCTTGCTGCCCAGTGTAGTGTTGCTTCAAGGCAAGGCAAGCGTGGTATGTGCGTGTATGCAGATATTTGTAGGCATGCCATGCTTTTTGTGTGTGTGTGCATTATGATTTATTCGTGACATCTTGCCTATAGAGGTGGAGATGTTGTGAGTTGCTCTTGTATTCCCAGATTAAGTTGTTAGTTCTGGCATGGTCTGAAAGAAAAATTTGTTTTGATTGAATAAAATTTAAAGGGCTCTCTCTCTTTATTTCATAAAATGAATAAATGAAATCAAGGAATTAACAACAAACTACCCTCCCCTGCCCCTCCCCCCCAAAAAAAGAACAAAAACAGAAAATGATGAAGAGAGGTTGTTGAAAAACCGGTAGCTCTTGAAAGCTTTGTGAAGTAAGCAGTTAGCAAGGAAATATTATGGAAGAGAAATTCTACAACTATTGTTCAAATTTTTTTTATAAAAAAACCCTGTTATACAAGTAAACCAAAAATAGAAAGCGTATTAAAACTGCAGACACATTACAATGAAAAATACCAAATTTTTATTTGCACCACAAACGTCAGAAATAGTAGATTTTTTTCATGCGCTGTATTGAAGAAAGGCTTCTTAGTTTGTGAAAAGGGTTCATCAACTTCATTATTTAAGGAAAACGGTAATGATGGAAGTTCACCACAGCTGTCAGTTTCTCTATCTTTGAATTACTCTCAGCTGCTATCCATCCCAGCCCAGCTGGTGCTAATAAATTATAGCAGAAACTGACCACACTTGGACTT
>CM054143.1:42632362-42671144 GCA_028751875.1 Rapana venosa
CAAACACATACACTCACAACACAAAACACACATAACACAAAACATACAATAAAAAACACACGCAAAACAACCACAAATCCACACACACACCACATACACACAACACAAAACACCCACAAAACGCACACAACACAAAACACACACACACACACAACATTACACACAAAACACACACACAACACATACACACAACACACACAAAAACACACACACAACACAAAACACACGCAAAACACACACACACAATACAAAACACACACACAACACAAAACATACACTCACAACACAAACACACACACAAAACACATACACACACACAAAAAACACACGCAAAACACACCACACACACAACACAAAACACACACACAACACAAAACACACATACACTCACAACACAAAACACACATAACACAAAACACATACAACAAAAAACACACGCAAAACACCCACAAATCACACACACACCACATATACACAACACAAAACACCCACAAACGCACACACAACACAAAACACACACACACACAACATATACACACAAAACACACACACAACACATACACACATACACAGAACGCACACACACACAAAACACACACACAACACAAAACACACGCAAAACACACACATAACGCACACAACACAAAACACACGCAAAACACAAAACACACACACAACATAAACACACACACAACACAAAACACACACACAACATAAAACACACAACACAAACACAACACAACATAAAACACACACAACACACACAACATAAAAACACAACAACACACACAACACAAAACACACACAACACAAAACACACGCAAAACACAAAAACACACAACACAAAACACACGCAAAACAACACACAACAAAAACACACACACACACACACACACCAAACACACAAACATAAAACCCACACAACACACAACACAAAACACACACAACACACACACACAACACCACACACAACACAAAACATACACACAACACAAAACATACACACAACACAAAACACACAACACAAAACATAAAAACAACATAAAACATACAACAGAAACACACACAACAACACATACACAACACAAAAAACACACACAACACAAAACACACACACAACACAAAACACACACAACACAAAACACACACAAAACAAACACACAACACAAAACACTCCACAAAACAAACGCACAACACAAAACACCCACAAAACAAACACATACACAACACACACGCAACACATACACAACACAAAACATACACACAACACAAAACATACACACACACAAAACATACACAAAACATACACACAGCACAACACATACACAACACACACGCAACACATACACAACACAAAACATACACACAACACAAAACATACACACAGCACAAACATACACAAAACACACACACACACAACACAAAACACACACACAACCACAAAACACACACAAAACAAACACACACACACACACAACACAAAACACACACACAACACAAAACACACACACAATACAAAAACACACAACAACAACAATACAAAACACAAACACACCACAACACAACACACACACACAACATAAAACGCACACAACACAAAACACACACACAACATAAAACACACACAACACACACACAACATAAAACACACACAACACACACACAACACAAAACACACACAACACAAAAACACACGCAAAACACAAAATACGCACACAACACAAAACACACGCAAAACACAACACACAACATAAAACACACACACACAACACAAAACAACACAAAACACACACAACATAAAACACCACACAAACACAAAACACACACACACACAAAACACGCACACACAACACAAAACAACACACAACACAAAACATACACACAACACAAACACACACAACACAAAACACACAACACAAAACATAAAAACAACATAAAACATACAACAGAAAACACACACACAACACATACACAACACAAAAAACACACATAACACAAAACACACACACAAACACAAAACACACACAACACAAAACACACACAAAACAAACACACAACACAAAACATCCACAAAACAAACGCACAACACAAAACACCCACAAAACAAACACATACACAACACACACGCAACACATACACAACACAAAACATACACACAACAAAAACATACACACAGCACAAAACATACACAAAACATACACACAGCACAAAACATACACAACACACACGCAACACATACACAACACAAAACATACACACAACACAAAACATACACACAGCACAAAACATACACAAAACACACACACACACACAACACAAAACACACACAACACAAAACACACACAAAACAAACACACACACAAAACAAAACACACACACAACACAAAACACACACACAATACAAAACACACACACAACACAATACAAAACACAATACACACACACAACACAACACACACAAACACAACACAAAACACACAAACACAACACAAACACAACAAAAACACAACAAAAACACAAGTCTTTTTGTTCTCTGTGTTTGTTGTGTTTACCATAGCATGGTCGTCAATAGCTCGGGTGTAAATGCGCGGGAAGCAGGTGATGGTCAGCTTTTCAAAGTCATCATATTCAGGGTTGTTGAGCTCAAACCATTCCTCGTACTTGTAATTCAGACGATCAAACAGGATGTAGACATAGGAGTCGGAGTCCTTGTGACCAGTCCAGATACATACTTTGTAATTCACTGCAATATCAAAGTAAAGGTGTCCCATCACCTTAACGGTCGTGAGGGAGCAAGACGTCAGAGACCTCAGCTTCTCTATGGGGCCAGCATAATTATTGAGGGCGGTGGCGCCCATCTCCTCTCCCTCGCTGCTTTACCTTTCGCTGACCCTAAAAGAGACAGGTACTCATATACAGCTGTGTGAACTGGGTGTGGGGGTGGGGGTGGGGGGGAGCGTTGAGGTATTGAAGCCAAGGTGCGCAAAAACCGTCACTCATCCTAGTGGTAACCACGCTCGACGCTGCTTAACTTGGCCGGGGGGAAGGGGGGGGAGGGGGGGAAAGGGGGGGGAGAGGGGGCGGGGGAAGGAGTGCTTCGACCACTGAGCTATCAAGTCCCCTACTGCAATATTAATCCATTAAATTTGGGTTATTCGCCAAGACGGAATGTGGCTACCTTCATGTCAGGTTAAAACAGTCGAACAATAATATGCTAAAACGACCAGCCGCCATGGCGCAGTGGTTAGCGCCTTGGGTTACGGACTGGAAGGTCGCGGGTTCGATTCCCATAAGAGTCATAGGGATTTTTCGGACTCCGGCCGGCTCCTACCCAGAGTGAGTGTGCTGTGGGCTCAGTGGGAAGACTGGGACCACACAGTCGAGCTTCATCCACTTAACGGATGCGAGTTTGAGAGTGTTGCTCACATTACCTGACCAACACTGCAGGTGTCTGTATCTCTCGGGCCCGGTTGACGCCGGGATATATTATGATAGTAAGCGTAGAATACAACCCTGTCATGTAGTCTCAAAGCATATGCACTTCCACAGCAGCATCATTACGTCATCCTCATTGTCATTGATCATCATGCAATTTTTAAAAAAAATTGCCTCTGATTCGGTGGTCCCAGTTGCTCTGGTCTCATGGTGACCTCAGATTCGGTTTGCCCGTACACTTCTGTACCTGTGGTGAGTTTGCGTCAAAGCCTTTGGGGTTGGAGGTTTGCGGGGGACGGTCGTTGGAGGGACGTTGTGGTTGTTGCCACCTCGGGTGGGCAACTCACTCAGTCTGGCTCCGCGACTGAGCTAATACTGTCGTTAGTAGGGGGCTTAGTATGTGGTGTCCTGCGTATGTTAGCTCAGAACAGGCACCACTGAACACCACCAAAGTGACCCAGCAGCAGTGCAGGGCCCCTCTGGCTGGTGGCCCCACGGCGGCCTGAAATACTGTGTTTTGGACAGGTTCAAACGTGTAAACCTAAAGGCAGCCATATTTCGTTATTCGGAGGGTTGGGGTGTGAGGGGGGGATAGTCAGTAGCTCATCAGTTTTAAGTCGTTAGAATTGTCCCTAAAATAATGGGTATAAAAAGGATGTGTTCTGGTAATTGTATCACCTACTTTCCACTTTCATTCAAGGTATTTTACTCCATTTGACAATATCATTCTCCACGTATAATGAGTGACTTTACAAAAAAAATTATTATTATCAATAAGCAGTTAAAAAAAAAAATCCTATTTAGTACCAAGAAAAACCCCAACGGGATTGAAACTCGGACAAAGCTGTCAAAATGTATTACAAATTGAAAAGCTGGACTTCAGGAAGTGACGAAATGAAAAATTGACGAATTTGACATTGTGATATGTTTTCGGTATGAGAGTTTGGGTTTTTAAACGAGGTTTTTTTTTAAGCAAAAAGAATCCAAATTACACCTGGATACTTCAGTACAAGGTAGAGAAAAGTTTACAGTTTTATAACCAATCGGAATCTTAAAATCAACAAACCAACACCCTCCCCCCCCCCCCCCCCCCCCCCCCCCCACGCCCCTCCTCTACAAAGTCCTAGTGGAAAAGGAGGATTAGATGCGAATGCGATCATTTCGAAAGAGTAGGCAATATGTGCTGGTGGGAGCAGATGACAAAATTGACAAAAACGTTGTACACACGAGCATTGGATGTAAAAAAGCACATGAGGGCTTATTCCTTTATCTTCGAAATAAAAGAAGAAGAAGGAAAGAGAAGAAGAGATGAAGAAAGGAGGGTCCATAAGTATATGCAGACTACCTAAGACACGGGAGGGGTAGCTCAGTGGGTCGGAGCTCTCGCTTTCCCCCAGCCAAGGTTATGCTGCATCGAGGGTGGTTACATTGTGGACGGTGTGCGCGCCTTGGCTTCAGTACAGTCCCCCCAGTAACCCGGCTGGTAAATGGGTACCTGCCCTCTTTAGGTCAGGGAAGGAAAAGCAGCGAGGGAGAGGAGATGGGCGCCACCCTCAGTATGCTGGCCCCTAGAGAAGCTAAGGTCACTGTCGCCTCGCTCCCCTACGACCTTATAGGTTATGGGACACCTTTACCTTTACCTATGACACAAATATACATGAAGACATCTGAGTTATAGCAGACGTTGGCCCATTTCAAGAGCTTTGTCAGTTCTCGATGTAAGCGAAGTGTCAGGGTCCACGTGACGCTGTCCTTATGCATTACACCAGAGGTCCATTATGGATCGGTGGTCTGGAGGTAACGCGCCTCTTAAGAAAGCGAAAAGTCCGGGTTTGAAGTGTGGGATGGTTCGATCCCCGTTTGTTCCCGAAGCTTTTCCCCCATCCACTAGACCGAGAGTCGTGATCTTTGTGCTAATCTTTCGGATGAAACAATAAACCGAGGTCCCGTGTGTACAATACTCATTTAGTACGCGTAAAAGAACCCACGGCAACAAGAGATTTGCCCCTGTCAAAAATATGTAGAAAAAGTCCACTCTGACAGGAAACCAAATGCATGTGCAGTCTGGACAACAACAACAAAAAAGGGTGGCACTGCTCTTGTGGTGACGTGCTCTCCCCAGAGAGAGGCATTCCCATTTCAAGCAGAATAATCTGCCGTGACCTAAAGCTATTACAATGCAAATACATTTGACTCTTTTGATGGAGGTTGTCTTCATGTCTGTTTGTTGAGTCTGTCTTCATGTATGTTTGTTATGTCGTGTCTGTCTTCAAGGTCTGTTTGTTGTGTCTGTCTTCAAGTCTGTTTGTTGAGTCTGTTCTTCAAGTCTGTTTGTTGAGTCTGTCTTCATGTCTGTTTGTTGAGTCTGTCTTCATGTCTGTTTGTTGAGTCTGTCTTCATGTCTGTTTGTTGAGTCTGTCTTCATGTGTGTTTGTTGAGTCTGTCTTCAAGTCTGGGTTTTTTTTTAAGTCTGTCTTTCAACCATGACAAACTTTTACCACGAAAGCCTGCATTCTCTTTTAAAGAAGAAGAATCCCTCTGAAGTCAGAATATGGGTGCCTGTACTTGAGAAACAGCAATGTACATAAACTTTTCATCCATTGTGTACTTAGCAAGTCTAAGTGATTCCAAGGTGGTTTGGGTAAAACAGAATGCATAGTCTGGGTGACCCCTAGAGTGTTAAGCTGGGGAACGCCCGACAACAACGTACCAGACTGACAGATAAGTCTGAGAATTGATACTTTTTAACAATAACTTTGAATTTCGGATTAAAAAACCATTAAAGACAGCCAAGGTAACTATATTATTTTCAACATAGATATAATGAGAAAAGATTTTGTATTAGTGAATATTACGGACCTAATAAGGATGAACCTTTTTTTTTTTTATAGAGTATTCAATCAAAAATTGAAGAACTGAATATTCATAAATAATAATAATGATATTAATGGATAATAATGATAATAATTAATAATAATAATCATAATAATAAATAATAATAATAATAATAATAAATAATAATACTAATAATAATGTTTGGAATTTATATAGCGCTGAATCTTGTAAAGCCAACAAATCAAGCGCTTTTTAAAAAAATAAATGTATGCGTGTGTACGCCGTTTTTAAAATTTTGTCAATCTGGTCCCACGGCACTCCAATGGCCTACTCTTTCGAAAAAGGGACAGGATGTACGTGTGCGCAACATGTTCTGCATGCGTTCGTACACGGGGGCTCGGTTTTTAGTCTCATCCGAAGGACTTTGCATTCAGGTTCGCATTTTTTTGTCAAACTGGGAAGAAAGGGCGAGGGTGAGAATCGAACCCAGAACCTCACGGTTTACTTGTTGGCAGGCAAACGTCTTAACCATCCTGCCACCTTCCTTCCCTTAATATACTGACAGCAGGTGACTGGAACATAGTTCTTAACCCAAATCTTGATTACCTTAACTATAAACGTGTAAACAATGTTAAAGCACAGGAGGCAGTCAGTGAAATGATGGCTAAACTAGAGCTAGTAGATATATAGCGGGAATTAAACCAAGAAGTAACCCGTTACACCTGGAGAAGAACTACAACATTCCAGCAAGTAAGATTAGGTGTTTTCTTAGTGTCATGATTACTTTGTTAATAGATGTAAGACACAAAAACATTCTTTATGGGTATAGAAGTGACACTCTTTTATTTTGATAGACTTGATTTAAAAAGCAAGAAAAAAAACAAAGGTCTTTTGAAATTAGCTCTGCATTACTTAAAGATAAAAATTATGTTCCAGGTAGTTAATGATACAATCAAAAGAGTAAAAAAAGACGTATGCATTATTACCTTACAACAGTGAATTGTTTGATGAGGTACCAAATGATCAAATTCAGTTTTCAATATTGAACCAATTATTTCTAGATACGTTGATAATGAAAGTAAGAAGGGGGAAACAATTATCCATCGTTATCATCATCAGACCCGGTGACCTTGGCGGTCGTGGGGAGACACGAAAGACGATGCCGTGGTTTTTTTTTAAGGGCCTCCTCCATCCATCTCGGTCTCGCTCGCGCAGTAGCCGAGTCAATCATCTGGTCCATTCTCTGATGTTGTCCATCCATGACTTGTTCTGTTTCCCCTCTTTTGCACCTTCGAGAGTTCCTGCTGTACTGTTTTTGGCCAGAGTGTTGTGGCGGGTTGACGTGGCCGAGCCAGATGTTCAGCTTTTTCTTCTTGACATGGGTGAGAAGGGGTTCCTGTGGACTGCAGCCGGGTTATTTGACTCTGACAAATTCATTGGTCTTTCGATCTCTCCAGGATATGCCAGTAGGTTTTTCTATGGCATTTTGTTTCATTGGGGACTGGATTTCGCTTTGCTGTTCAGCAAGTCAAATGGTCCAGGTTTCACTTCCGTACAGAGGATAGTCTAAATTAGGGCTTTGTAGAGCTTTAGTTTTGATTGGAAATGATCTCTTTACTTTTCCATATGGTGGGGGAGTTTGTCATGGATGATGTTGCCTTGGCTATCTGACTGGGATTTATGTCGCGATCGCCTCGTTCCTTTTGAGTGTAGCGCCAAGGTATTTAAAAGATTTCGCCCCATTATCCCTTACCCCCGGAGAGAGGGGGGGAGGGGGCCGGGGGGGACAGGTCGGGGGTATGGGGAGTGGAGTAGGGGCGTGGTCGGGGAGGGGGATGTGGTGGATGCGAGGGGGGGTGGATACGGGGGGGGTGGGGAACGGCGGGGGATGAGGGGGTGGGGAGAGGGTGGAGGGGGGGGGGGAGAGGGGGGCGGGAAGGCGGGGGGCGGTGTTTTATTTTTTTTTTCTTTTTTTTTCTATTTTTTTTTTCTTTTATACCTCTCCAGTTGCTGGTCGTTCATGTAAATTTTGCAGTGGCGTTGGCTCGTGCTGATCACAAGTACTTTACTTTTCTCCGAGCTCACCTCCATCCCATATGCTCCAGCTCTGTTCTCAAGTCTGGTCGTAAGATCTTGCAGCTCTGTGTTACTTCCACCCATGAGGTCAATGTCATCGGCAAACCGCAAATTATCCATAGTATTAGAAAAAACAAAGAGAAAAATATACACGAAAAATAACTTGGAAAAGACATATACATTTTAGAGCAAAAAAATTTTTTTTTATGTGAGTGAAGCTAAAACTTTGAACGAGAAAAAGGAGAAAAACTGATACAGAATCAGACAAACAAATATGTATAGGATTATTCTAAGAATCGACAGCAAAAGGGTTTTTACAAGGGGAGAAATCAACAAATACTTTTGCTCTTTAGAGAAACGGAATTTTGTTAGTAAGCAAATGTTAAAACTGACCAAAGACAAGGGAGTTACTTTGACAAAAACAGAAGATATATTAACAGAAACAAAAGCATTCTATAAGCAAAAAATATACTAGAAAAAACATGATAAAGTTTGAATCAGATGCCCTTCCAAAATTAACTAAAACAGACTCAGACCAGCTGGTAGGATTAATCACCCTAGAAGAAGCCTCAAAAGTACTGAAAAATATGAAAAACGACAAAAGCACTGGAACAGAGGGACTCGCTGTAAATTTCTTTAAATTCTTTTGGAGGCAAATAGGGGATTTTTGTGATTCGCCACTAAATGAAGCCTTGTAAATGGGGAAATGTCTATCTCACAAAAAGAAGGACTAATAAATTTGTCTACCAAAAGAGATAAACCACGAAGTGTTTAAAGGAATTGGAGGCGATCTCACCCCTAAATGTGACAATAAAATAAGCTCTGCATTGTATTGCAAACAGAATTTTTAAAAGTTTTACCCAGGTTAATTAATGAAGACCAAAACTGGATTTGTACAGGGAGATATATAGGAAGACCACATATGGAACACTTTAAGACTTATCCACTATTTAGAGAAAAACAAATGCCTGGCTTAACTGGTGTAAATAGACTTTGAGAAGCATTTGGATTCTGTAGGACTGGGGCTTATGCAAAAAATAATAATGTTTTAAAACACTTTGGTTTTGGGAAGGGGTTTGCAAAAATGGGGTGCTGCTTTAATTAAAAACCATAAATTCGTTTGTACTGTGAATATAAAGGTAATCTTCAGGAAATATTTTTCTATATGGAAAGGGAATGCGACAAGGTGATCCACTCCCTCCTTATCGCTTTATTTTATGCACAGAAATATTTCCTGCATGATAAGGGATCAGTGGATATTAAGGCATAAAAATGCAACTACTGAAACTAAAGATATGTCAGTTTGTGATGATACATTCATTCACTTTAGAGGGTGACCAACATTCATAGGAAGTGCTTTTTCAAAGCCTTGGAACTTTTAAGGATATGTCAGGGTTTTAAAGTTAAACTTTGATAAAACCAAAAAAGTTTTGGTAGGCAGCAAAAGACTTGCTTGTAACCTACTGTCCACACAAACAAAAGGAGTGGAATCAAAAGATAATAAAATCCGTTGAATCTGGTTCACGAACAGGATCCCCTAGTATGATGAAGTAAAATATAACTTATAAACTATATGAAGTTTAAAAAACTTATTTAAGATATGGTTCGAAATGATTAATAACACGTTTGGTTTAGAGTAGCAGTGCTTTAAAAATCACTAGCACTCTCAAAGTTAGTATACTTATGGATTTTATTGCCAAATCTCCGGATGCTCAGTTGCCCAGTTGCAAAACTATTTATGAATTTGTGGGAACAAGAAAACTGATAAGATAAAGGGCATATTCGGTGCAAAGCATCAAAGGCGGTATATGATATACCAAACATCAGAGTGTATATTACAGTCTGCTAAACTTACCTGGATTAGAAAAGTTGATACACAGGAAACAAAAAAGTGGAGATTAATAGTACATTCCACTGTGCCCTGATATAGATGATTTAGATTGGATGGGCCGAAACTGCTTACAAAATTTAAAACCAATGCATTTTGGAAAGACGTGTTTCACTCATATGAAAAATTTTGCAACAAAGGGATCCAAACGATATGCAAACAGTTATTAGCAGGACAATTTTCACAATGAAAAATTCAAAGTGGGGAGACCAATGCATATATCATGGAAAAGTGGGCACAAAACAAATTACTTTTGGTTAAAACACTTGCTGCAAGATAATAAGTGATTTTATAAACTATGAGAATTATCAAACAAATTAGGTACTAAATTAACTTTTTTGCATTATATTCGCTGTGTGCGATCGATTCAAACAATATGCAGAGAAGTAAAATATAAAACCGGACGACAACTTCAGTAAGGAAAGGACCAATGCTTTAAGAGATTATATCAAAAGCTGGTTAAAGGATCCCGTATTTTTATGATGAAATGATTAGCAAAATAGAAATTCTCGACATTTAACAATCTTTTGTGAATGGAAGACAGCTTTTACATTCTAATAGACTGGACGGAGTATTAAAACTGGCAATAAATGAAGAAATTAAATTGAAATGGTTTCAAATAAAATTTGTTATAGAATATTAGTCACGAACAAAATATTAAAGAAAATGAAAGTTAAAGATAATGACAACTGCAATTTTTGTGGAAGGAAAAGGACACGATAAACCATAATTATGGGAGTGTCAGTATGACAGAATTTCTGAAAGAACTTGAAGTGGACTATAAAATACAAATTGCTATCATTGCGAGAGACTGGACCTTAATGTGGAAATAGTGCTTTTTGGCACTGATACAATTACAACAACTGATGAAGTATTCGAGTTAATAATACTGTTAGCAAAGTTCTGTGTTTATAAATGTCGGATTGGTAAAACAAAACCTAATGTTGGTAATTTTCTGAATGAACTAAAATATACATATGAAATGGAAAAGCTGGAGCATAGCAAACAAACGCAGTTTACTAATTTTCAGAAAAAAAAGGTTCCAGTACATAAACTTAGTAGAAAGTTGACTACCATTTCAAAACATTAGTAAATTTCTGTATGTAATCTATAAATCTTGTCTTGACAACGAAAATGATGATTGATTCTTTTTGTACTTTGTGTAGCTAGTAGCCATGTACGCCTGTAAAATGGAAATGATGTAATGTTGTCTAGATTGGAAAAGGATCGTTTTTTTTTTTAATTTAATAAAAAGTTAATTTGCTTGTTTTGAACTGTATATGTGTGCCAATCAAAAAGATTTTTTTAAAGAGTCAAAGGCTAATCAAATCTTCCACAAAAAGTCTAAATATTGTAGCAAGAAAACAGAATAGTATGTCTGGAATGGGCTTAGTTTTGAAAAAATATCTTTCGATGATTTGTGACACCAGATGTCTGGGTTGAATATCAACAGCGATATCTGAACATAATTCGGGTCATATACTTTCTATAAAAAAAAGGTACAATATAAGTATACACAATTGCCCAGAGAGAGAGACGAGAGAGAGAGAGAGAGATGAGGGGAGGAGAGAGAGAGAGAGAGAGAGAGAGAGAGATTTTATAAGTGGTGTAATGGTTCAGTACAAATGATCTTTTTCATTCAGCCCAAAAGAAAAATAATAACAATACGCACGCACGTACGTGCACATACACACCTGTCTAAATCATTTTTAGTGGATAGACGTTAAACACACACACACACACACGAGCGCGCGCTTCGTGCTTCGTGGTAGTCAGTGGTCATAATGTGAAAGCTGAAATTTGTGGATGGGTTAGTGAGAGTAAAAAAGCTAAAAACTTCAGCATGGTTCTATTGGTTTGTTACTGGGTTCGTGGCATACAAAGTATGCTACTGGTGACTTTGCAACTTGCCCTTGTTTTCTATTGATAAACGCCAACTCACGCTAGGCAGCAATGCCATTGTTGTGTCAAACAAGTTTCACTTGAGTGAGCAGGTTAGGTCTGGGGGTCAATACAAAGGAAGTTTTGTGAGACCAGGTTTAAAGTCTCGCAAATGCCAGAGCTCTGTATAAAGCTACGGAAATTGGAATTAAAGACGTAAACGAACACTTACCTTGATAAGCCAATGTGCGTGTAAAATTCAATGATGGTAGTGTTGACTTTTTAAAAATTTTATTCTTTTATTTCGAGGATAATGGAATAAGCATTTGTGTGCTTTTTTCATCCAGTCCCCGTGTGTATGCAGTTTTGTAATATCTGTCATCCGTTCCCACCGACACACAATGGCCTACTCTTCCGAAAAGTGGAGGAATGGAGCGGTATGTATCCTACCCTTGGATTAAAAAAACAACAACCCATCCCTTTAATCCCACGGGTCCATGAAGTAGTGGGTTCAAATCTCGGCAGCATCTTGTGGATTAAGGGTGGGGATTTGATCGGTCTCCCAGGTCAACTTCAGATGCAAACCTGCCAATGCCTTTGTTCCCTTCGTGTACTTACACATGCTGAAGATCATAATATGCACTGTTGAGATTCCAAATCATGTAGGGTTACTTAAAACATGAACATACCCAGCATACATCCCCGAACTCGGAATGCGGGTACCTCCATGGTGGGCAAAAACGGTCTTATACGCAAAATCTCACCACTGATGAACCTCGGAGCTCTAGCCGAGGAACAAACAAAAAAATAATAAAAGACCCACCATCAAAATCAATTACCGCAGTGCGTAATGAAAACAGGGTTTTTATATCATATTTTAATTTCCCTTTATACATTATAGAACGTTAATATATTTTAGGGGTTATAACGAAATTTGTATATCAAATCAATTATTACTTTGTTAAATACTTGATCTGTCACCAATAGCATATCACACATCCCTCCACTCCTCCAAGCTACCATCAAAACATTTTTACACAAACCTCTTCTTTTGCAAGGTAACATTTTCTTTAGTGTCTTAATGAAATTTCAACTTTGCATTGAAATAACAGTTTGAACAATTCACAGGATGTTTTCAACCTTATTCCCCAGAATGGTTTGTCAACTTTGTGCGGAAAACTCGTTGGTTAAAAAACAAGGGTGTATATGCTAGGCAATGAAAAATACAGGTTCGAAATTAAAACTCGCATTTCTGTAACAAATAAGTTTATTCAAATAAGACCTTTTGTGTTTTTTAAACTGAGAGAAACGCTACTTTTTTTTGAAGAAAACAGAAACAGATATTATTAAACAAAAACAAACAAACAAAACCCCAAGATTTTGTGACAAAGATTTAGGTGGGGGAGAACCACTGTTTCGGTAAAAAGATAAAGGAGGACCAGAAAGCTTGAACAAAACATTAGGGTTATGTCCATAATGCTTGACTTACAATACTAATGTCATTGGTTTATAACTATATTACGATAATTGAAGAATGCTGCCTTCATGGCAAAACCACTTTGCAAACAAATGTTAGATCTGAGAAGTCGTATCGAATATGCATTGATTCATCTTTTATCATTAAACGGTCAGAAATAACTTTATGTTGATTCCATCGCACAGTGGTTTTTACTACAATGAAAAAGTTGACATTCTGACCAAAAAAAAGGAGCGAAGGGTTTATCAGAAGTGACACAATTAGTTACTCCCCTTTTCATTGCAAGAGTGTTATCATATTGTAATAAAATCACAACAAAAGTTATTTCAGTGTGAGGAAAGGAGACTGGGTTGTCTAGACGCACCACAAAGAAGTACGTAAATTTGAGTCTTTCGTCAAATCGAGAAAATGATGTATACTGGTCAAAGCAGTATGTGTCCTTAGCTTGTAGATGGAAAACTGAATTGCTCAAGACAAATATGCTGGAAATTCCTTTTGCATATGCGGTAATAATATAACAGCGTATATATTAACATGTCGCGCAGTTTAAAAGGGACACATTCCCGTTTTGATGGCATTCCTCTCCATTCAGCATATTTAGCACGTTCTGTACTTATGTACGACTTTTTTAGGATCGCTTATGCAAAGTCCAGTTGGTTTTTTATTATGATTGCTTTGGACTTTATAGAGCTCTTAGTCCAGAAATTATTTTTTTCGAGCTATGTTAGATTTTTAAAAAAAAAATTAGTATCCACAGTTGTTTCTTGCATTCTATTGTTTATTTTTGTTGTGTCATAGGAGGGGGATAGAGATAATTGTGTTGTAATTGGGTTGGGGCTGTTGTGGGTGTTTCTGTCTTGTTTTTAAGGGTTGAGCTTATTTCTTCCAGGGGTGGGGGGGGGGGTTGCTTCTTGGGTTTCTTATTTTGGAGGGCAGGGGAGGGGGTTACACACATTAAGATAGGTAAAGGTAAAGGTAAAGGTGTCCCATAACCTATAAGGTCGTAGGGGAGCGAGGCGTCAGAGACCTCACTTGTCTAGGGCCAGCATATTGAGGGCGGCGCCCATCTCCTCTCCCTCGTGCTTTACCTGCCTGACCCTAAAGAGGACAGGTAACATTTTACAGCTGGGTGAACTTGGGGGGGGAACTGTTACTGAAGCCAAGGCGCGCAAACGGTCACCCCAATCCAACTGAGTACCCACGCTCGACGCTGCTTAACTTGATGGGGAAAGCGAGGTGCTCCGACCATGAGCTATCCCGTCCCACAAGATTATTAATCCCCATTAGATAGGTTTGGGTTTTTTCCACGTGAAATTAGTTGTTGAAATTTTATTTACATTTTTCATTGGAATTACTGATTTTGTTAGAAATTGTTAGAATTGCATTTTCCTGTTGTTTATTGTAGTTCAATAGGTTAGTAATGTAACGGTGTTGTTTTTGATTTTTCTATAATTTTTGGTTGTTGTTTTTCTTTATTTTTTAATTTTGTTTATCATTTCGCATGCATTGATCCCCTGAAATTCCTTCTCCTGTACAGTACCAACTACACCCTTCCTGCCCTGACACTCATACCCCTCCTGCCCCCTGCTGCCCCCCCCCTCACCCCTCCCCCCCCCCACACACCCCAACCCTTGTCTAATATCACAACTGTGAAAAGGACGTTAAATGAATTGAACACACACCACGCACACCACACATTTTAATGTGCATGCAAAACACGCACGCACGCACACACACACTTTTTAATGTGCACCAACTCTTTTTAATGTGCTTGCACCACACATCACATACACACACACACTCACACACACACACACACATTTAAATGTGTGCACACATACATTTTAATGTGCTTGCACACACGCGCGCGCACACTCACGCACACATATTTTATGTGCACACACACATTTTAATGTGTATTAATGTGCCACACATACATTTTAATGTGCACCACACATTTTAAATGTACATGCGCGTGCGGAAGTGCGCGCGCACACACACACATCATGTTGTGTGGTGAAGGTTTGTATGTGTGTGTGAGGGGGGGGGGGGGGGGGGGGGAAGCATGTTGGTTGTGGTTTTTTTTAAATTTTTATTTTTGTTTTTGTCTTCTTTGTTTGTTTTGGTTTTGGTTTTTCTTTGTTGCTTGTTTGTTTGTATTATGACGGATATTTGTTCAAGATTTTTGAATTATTTGAATTGTATGATATAATATTTTTCTGGGTTTTTTGTTTTGTTTTTAATTCCATATATGCATATGTTATTGTCTTTTCTTGTTTGATTTGTATAGTTTACCATAGATTAGGTTTTTTATTCTATGTCTGCATATACGGGACGGGATAGCTCAGTGGTCGGAGCACTCGCTTTCCCCAAGCCAAGTTAAGCAGCGTCGAGCGTGGTTACCAGTTGGATGGGTGACCGTTTGTGCGCCTTGGCTTCAGTACAGTTCCCCCAGTTCACCCAGCTGTAAATGGGTACCTGCCCTCTTTAGGGTCAGGGAAGGTAAAGCAGCGAGGGAGAGGAGATGGGCGCCGCCCTCAATATGCTGGCCCTAGAGAAGTGAGGTCTCTGACGCCTCGCTCCCCTACGACCTTATAGGTTATGGGACTCCTTTACCTCCTTTACCTTTACCTGCATATACATTATCTTTTTTCTCGCTTTTTTTTTTCTTTTGATAGATGGCTTGATGAAAAAAAGCAAATGTACTGCTTATTCAATGTACCATCTGAAAATAAAAGTCTGACGTTGACTTTGACTTTGACTTTGACTTTGACTGTCACACACACACACACACACACACACACACACACACACACACACACACACACACACACACGCACGCACATTCATTCTGGTTGGGTAGCATGCTAGGTATGTTAGGTAGCATGCACATAATTATGTGACACTCCATCGCGAAATGAGTCGCACGCATCTAATCCCTTTTTTCCCTTAGAATCATTTTTAGAGGGGTGGAGGTTAGGTTGTCGAGTTTGATATTTTGATTGACTATAAGCTTGCTTCAACCTGACCCGAGTTCGATTCTCGTTCAAGAGGATTTTTCCTTGGAGTTAACATCAGTGCCAACTCCACTTTCCCCAAAAGTCCTTCGGATGAGACTATAAACCGAGGCGCCGTGTGCGAACGCACGCAGAACATCTTGCGCACATGTTGAATCCTGTTCCGCGTTTCGTAAGAGTAGGCCATTGTGTGCCTCTGGGAACATATGACAGAATTTACAAAACCGCATACACACGGGGACTGATTGTAAAAAAAAAAAGCACGTGAGTGCTTATTCCATTATCCTCGATATAAAAGAATAAAATAAAATAAAATAAAAATGAAATTAACCCCAAAAAATAATAATATGCGCGCGCGTACACAGACAGACACACACACACACACACGCGCGCGCATAAAGTTACCCTTTTTTACCCTTTATTGGTTAGAAATCTCCACCATTTACATCCAGCATATTCACATTCTGTTGCTATCTATCTGCCTACACTTGTGGATGATATACAACTGATGAAAACTTTCTCAGTTTGCGCGTCTGTGTGTGTATGTGTGTTTCTTTTATTTTTTAATTTATTCTTTTATTTTGAGGATGACAAAATAAGCACTCATGTGCATTCTTACGTCTAGTTCCCGTGTGTGTGCAGTTTTGTAAATTTTGTCATCCTTTCCCACCGACACACAATGGTCAACTCTTCCGGAAAGCGGAACAAGTTTTAACGCGTGCGCAAGACGTTAGTTAGTTCTTCAGTTTAACGTCCTTCCACCAAAAAGTGATATTAGACGGTTAAGTAAGTGTGTGTGTGTGTGTGTGTGTGTGTGTAGTGTGTGGGTGTGTGATGTGTGTGTGTGTGGTACGGCGTGCGGCGTTGGTGCATATGTGTGTGTGTTCGTGCATGTATGTGGTGAGTTGTGTGTATGTATGTATACGTGCGTGCGTTGTTTGTGCATATATGAGTGTGTGTGTGTATGTGCGTGCGTGCGTGCGGTGTGTGTGTGTGTCTGTGTGTGTGTTGTGTGCCAAGACGTTATTCTTTGTGTGTGTGTGTTGTGGGCGCCGCGCGCGTGTGCGTGCGTGCAGCTTTGTGTGTGTATGTGTGTGTGTGTCTGTGTGCGCGCGCAGGTATTTGTAGAGGGTCGTCTAAAACTACAGTTATAATAATAATAATGATAATCATCATCATCATCATCATAATCATCATCATAAATAGAATTTATTTAGCGCTGAATCTTGTAAAACAAACAAATCGAATCGAACGTACGTAAAAACGTCAAATAGGATAATCATTCTTTCATTCAACTTTTCCATTCACAACAATCTACTTACTGACCTAAACAGCTGCGCTTTGGCTTCTCGTATAGTTTGAAGCAATCACAGGATCTTGTAGATCTACGAACGCTGAAGTCCAGAACACTGTCTCAATACGTTTCTGGAAGGTTCAAGAAATCTACCCTCTTCCTCTCTGACTTAGTCAGTAAGCATCAAAGCTTACACACTATATTTCTTTGTTACAGATCCATATATTCTTTTGGCACAAAGATCTGACCCTGCTCCATTATCGTAACCGCTGTTGATAGTCTAGGCCTATTTAGAATTTGTGAAGACGTCTAGTGATACGGTTGGTCACAAACTGACACAGGCGTTTGAAACCGAGACAAAAAATTGAGATTACTTCCAGACAGCAATTTTTTCTCTATCTGATAACTGAGATTTGAAACGTCTGGTGTCATGCTAGTAGAGTGTGTATGTTATAGTAGTAGATCGCAATAAACAACTATTATGAAAAAAGTATAAACAAAAACTCTGAAAAGAAAATAGTAACAGCTAAAATACTAACTTTGCAATTCATATAGCTAGAAGTTATCCTTATATTAAAGGAGTCTGAAAATAGGAGTATGACTTAATGACAATACAATTTCTTTCATTAATGGAATGTCTTTTAGAATTTGCTGTAAGCTACGGACTGGGAAGGTAGGTAAAACGTTTTTCAGATCTCTGCATCGTAAAAGAATGTGATCATTGGAAAGATTTTTGCCACAGATACATATTGCTTTTTTTAATGAAAATTTAGTTCTAAAAGCATTGAGGTTAAACCTGTAGATAATGGTTACAATATTTTTATATTCATGTAAATTACAACATTTGAGCTTATCAAAAGATAAAACATGGATTACATTATCACTCCAGGGAGAACTGGTACCTTGTACTTTCTTTTCAAAGTGTTTCCAACATGCATTTTGTAACATGCTATAGCCCTCATGGATGGATAGAGGAACACTTATGCTGCAAGACCCAGCGGTATGCTCAGCTCCACATTTTGCTATGCTGTCAACTTTTTCAGTCAAGTAGATACCACAATGCGAAGGTATCCAGCAAAATGTAACTAACACCAGTGCCTCGTAACATCAGAAAATGAAGTAGATGACTAATCTCAGTTATGAGAACTTCTCTCACTTTTAAGTTTTCAGAGCAACTAAGACTGACCTGGAATCAACACAGAATAGCGTTTGAAATATATCTTAATGAAAATCTGGAAGATAAGGCAAAGCCATCAAATTAGCAGACAATTCAGCTGTAAAAAAAATAGATCGATTTTTTTCCAAAAGAAAATGATCTCTCTACTTTCAAAGATGGTATGACAAAAGCTGCACCCGCCTCATTGTTGTTCAAAAGGGAACTATCTGTGTAGATTTTTAAATGATTTGGATATGTAGTTTGTATATATTCTTTTATTGATACGCTAAGGATATTTTCATTACCTTTTTTAGTTAAAGAGGAATAATTTACGTCAAAGTTAGCCATCCAGTCAACCCGTGGACAGAATCGGACAGGAGCAAGGATTAGCCGTGGTTCATTACCAGGGAGCATGAGGTCTTCCCATTCTGAATGCTCTCGCCACATCTTCTGGTGGCCAGTTTCTTCCGGAATCAAATGTTGTTCAGCAGGTCAATGACTATCTTTGAAGATGAGAGCAAATTTTCAGAGGGGCTTTCCTCCACACTGAAACAACAAATATCAGATTGCATGCTTTTTGTATCTTGCTCTCTCCTATCCAGGTTCTTTTTAATTCTATCCTATCTGTCGATTTTTGGGGGGATTGGGGGTGGGGGTGTGTCTTTTTTGGTATCTTCAAGATGCTGTTTGTTTTCGTCAACATCTTTCTTCAGTTTCGTCATAGCACTAAGAATCCTCAAAATGTTGTTGTCCAGATCTTTATTTTTTTCCCCAGCAATAGTGGTTTTAATGCTCGCGGAAAATGTCTGTAGTTCACGCTGCATCTGTGCCAAATCTGCAATCGATGACTTGCAGAACACTTGAGTTTGAGGAAAATGAGGGGGGGGGGGGGGGGGGGGAAATATAGTTGTGTGACTTGATTGCAGGCGCCTATGCTCCACTTACAATGACGTCAGTCATTACTTTCTCAGATTTGCGTAGTTACCACGCAAAAACAACAAAGTAATACTGCGTCATTCCAACTGAAGCAATAGACCTATGGTGAACATAAAAATGAATTTTTTTTTTCAAAACATCGAGGGAAAATACAGTTGTCATGCAAATTCTTAACTTAAATATGGACAGTCGCTCAGACTATGCACGATGACGACTTACTTACTCATCCTATATGGAAATCACTATGAGATCATAATTATGCTAATGCAGGATGAAAATACTGTGTTTAGGACAGGTTCAAACGTGTAAACCTAAAGGCAGCCATATTCGTATTCCGGAGGGGTGGGGTGGGAGGGGGGGATAGTCAGTAGCTCATCCAGTTTTAAAGTCGTTTAGAATGTCCCTAAAATAATGGGGTATAAAAAGGATGTGTCTGGTAATTGTATCACCTACTTTCCCTTTCATTCAAGGTATTTTACTCCATTTGACAATATCATTCTCCACGTATAATGAGTGACTTTACAAAAAAAATTATTATTATCAATAAGCAGTTAAAAAAAAAAATCCTATTTAGTACCAAGAAATACCCCAACGGGATTGAAACTCGGACAAAGCTGTTCAAAATGTATTACAATGAAAAGCTGGACTTCAGGAAGTGACGAAATGAAAAATTGACGAATTTGACATTGTGATATGTTTTCGGTATGAGAGTTTGGGTTTTTAAACGAGGTTTTTTTTTAAGCAAAAAGAATCCAAATTACACCTGGATACTTCAGTACAAGGTAGAGAAAAGTTTACAGTTTTATAACCAATCGGATCTTAAAAATCAACAAACCAACACCCTCCCCCCCCCCCCCCCCCCCCCCCCCCCACGCCCCTCCTCTACAAAGTCCTAGTGGAAAAGGAGGATTAGATGCGAATGCGATCATTTCGAAAGAGTAGGCAATATGTGCTGGTGGGAGCAGATGACAAAATTGACAAAAACGTTGTACACACGAGCATTGGATGTAAAAAAGCACATGAGGGCTTATTCCTTTATCTTCGAAATAAAAGAAGAAGAAGGAAAGAGAAGAAGAGATGAAGAAAGGAGGGTCCATAAGTATATGCAGACTACCTAAGACACGGGAGGGGTAGCTCAGTGGGTCGGAGCTCTCGCTTTCCCCCAGCCAAGGTTATGCTGCATCGAGGGTGGTTACATTGTGGACGGTGTGCGCGCCTTGGCTTCAGTACAGTCCCCCCCAGTACACCCGGCTGTAAATGGGTACCTGCCCTCTTTAGGTCAGGGAAGGAAAAGCAGCGAGGGAGAGGAGATGGGCGCCACCCTCAGTATGCTGGCCCCTAGAGAAGCTAAGGTCACTGTCGCCTCGCTCCCCTACGACCTTATAGGTTATGGGACACCTTTACCTTTACCTATGACACAAATATACATGAAGACATCTGAGTTATAGCAGACGTTGGCCCATTTCAAGAGCTTTGTCAGTTCTCGATGTAAGCGAAGTGTCAGGGTCCACGTGACGCTGTCCTTATGCATTACACCAGAGGTCCATTATGGATCGGTGGTCTGGAGGTAACGCGCCTCTTAAGAAAGCGAAAAGTCCGGGTTTGAAGTGTGGGATGGTTCGATCCCCGTTTGTTCCCGAAGCTTTTCCCCCATCCACTAGACCGAGAGTCGTGATCTTTGTGCTAATCTTTCGGATGAAACAATAAACCGAGGTCCCGTGTGTACAATACTCATTTAGTACGCGTAAAAGAACCCACGGCAACAAGAGATTTGCCCCTGTCAAAAATATGTAGAAAAAGTCCACTCTGACAGGAAACCAAATGCATGTGCAGTCTGGACAACAACAACAAAAAAGGGTGGCACTGCTCTTGTGGTGACGTGCTCTCCCCAGAGAGAGCATCCCCAATTTCAAGCAGATTAATCTGCCGTGACCTAAAGCTATATACAATGCAATACATTGACATATTTTGTTGAGTCTGTCTTCATGTCTGTTTGTTGAGTCTGTCTTCAAGTATGTTTGTATGTCGAGTCTGTCTTCAAGTCTGTTTGTTGAGTCTGTCTTCAAGTCTGTTTGTTGAGTCTGTCTTCAAGTCTGTTTGTTGAGTCTGTCTTCATGTCTGTTTGTTGAGTCTGTCTTCATGTCTGTTTGTTGAGTCTGTCTTCATGTCTGTTTGTTGAGTCTGTCTTCATGTGTGTTTGTTGAGTCTGTCTTCAAGTCTGGGTTTTTTTTTAAGTCTGTCTTTCAACCATGACAAACTTTTACCACGAAAGCCTGCATTCTCTTTTAAAGAAGAAGAATCCCTCTGAAGTCAGAATATGGGTGCCTGTACTTGAGAAACAGCAATGTACATAAACTTTTCATCCATTGTGTACTTAGCAAGTCTAAGTGATTCCAAGGTGGTTTGGGTAAAACAGAATGCATAGTCTGGGTGACCCCTAGAGTGTTAAGCTGGGGAACGCCCGACAACAACGTACCAGACTGACAGATAAGTCTGAGAATTGATACTTTTTAACAATAACTTTGAATTTCGGATTAAAAAACCATTAAAGACAGCCAAGGTAACTATATTATTTTCAACATAGATATAATGAGAAAAGATTTTGTATTAGTGAATATTACGGACCTAATAAGGATGAACCTTTTTTTTTTTTATAGAGTATTCAATCAAAAATTGAAGAACTGAATATTCCTAATAATAATAATGATATTAATGGATAATAATGATAATAATTAATAATAATAATCATAATAATAAATAATAATAATAATAATAATAAATAATAATACTAATAATAATGTTTGGAATTTATATAGCGCTGAATCTTGTAAAGCCAACAAATCAAGCGCTTTTTAAAAAAATAAATGTATGCGTGTGTACGCCGTTTTTAAAATTTTGTCAATCTGTTCCCACCGGCACACAATGGCCTACTCTTTCGAAAAGCGGAACAGGATGTAACGTGTGCGCAACATGTTCTGCATGCGTTCGTACACGGGGCCTCGGTTTTTAGTCTCATCCGAAGGACTTTGACATTCAGTTCGATTTTTTTGTCAAACTGGGAAGAAAGGGCGAGGGTGAGAATCGAACCCAGAACCTCACGGTTTACTTGTTGGCAGGCAAACGTCTTAACCATCCTGCCACCTTCCTTCCCTTAATATACTGACAGCAGGTGACTGGAACATAGTTCTTAACCCAAATCTTGATTACCTTAACTATAAACGTGTAAACAATGTTAAAGCACAGGAGGCAGTCAGTGAAATGATGGCTAAACTAGAGCTAGTAGTATCTAGCGGGAATTAAACCAAAGAAGTTAACCCGTTCACTTGGAGAAGAAAACTTTACAAACATTCCAGCAAGTAAGATTAGGTGTTTTCTTAGTGTCATGATTACTTTGTTAATAGATGTAAGACACAAAAACATTCTTTATGGGTATAGAAGTGACACTCTTTTATTTTGATAGACTTGATTTAAAAAGCAAGAAAAAAAACAAAGGGTCTTTGAAATTTAGCTCTGCATTACTTAAAGATAAAAATTATGTACAGTTAGTTAATGATACAATCAAAAGAGTAAAAAGACAGTATGCATTATTACCTTACAACAGTGAATTGATTGATGAGGTACCAAATGATCAAATTCAGTTTTCAATATTGAACCAATTATTTCTAGATACGTTGATAATGAAAGTAAGAAGGGAAACAATTATCCATCATTATCATCATCAGACCCGTGACCTTGGCGGTCGTGGGGGAGACACGAAAGACGATGCCGTGGTAAGCCT
This sequence comes from Rapana venosa, assembly GCA_028751875.1. Taxonomy (NCBI): domain Eukaryota; kingdom Metazoa; phylum Mollusca; class Gastropoda; order Neogastropoda; family Muricidae; genus Rapana; species Rapana venosa. The sequence continues at coordinate 42,656,136 of CM054143.1, forward strand.
CCTCCATCCATCTCGGTCCTCGGCTCTGCGCAGTAGCCGAGTCAATCATCTGGTCCATTCTCTGATGTTGTCCATCCATGACTTGTTCTGTTTCCCCTCTTTTGCACCTTCGAGAGTTCCTGCTGTACTGTTTTTGGCCAGAGTGTTGTGGCGGGTTGACGTGGCCGAGCCAGATGTTCAGCTTTTTCTTCTTGACATGGGTGAGAAGGGGTTCCTGTGGACTGCAGCCGGGTTATTTGACTCTGACAAATTCATTGGTCTTTCGATCTCTCCAGGATATGCCAGTAGGTTTTTCTATGGCATTTTGTTTCATTGGGGACTGGATTTCGCTTTGCTGTTCAGCAAGTCAAATGGTCCAGGTTTCACTTCCGTACAGAGGATAGTCTAAATTAGGGCTTTGTAGAGCTTTAGTTTTGATTGGAAATGATCTCTTTACTTTTCCATATGGTGGGGGAGTTTGTCATGGATGATGTTGCCTTGGCTATCTGACTGGGATTTATGTCGCGATCGCCTCGTTCCTTTTGAGTGTAGCGCCAAGGTATTTAAAAGATTTCGCCCCATTATCCCTTACCCCCGGAGAGAGGGGGGGAGGGGGCCGGGGGGGACAGGTCGGGGGTATGGGGAGTGGAGTAGGGGCGTGGTCGGGGAGGGGGATGTGGTGGATGCGAGGGGGGGTGGATACGGGGGGGGTGGGGAACGGCGGGGGATGAGGGGGTGGGGAGAGGGTGGAGGGGGGGGGGGAGAGGGGGGCGGGAAGGCGGGGGGCGGTGTTTTATTTTTTTTTTCTTTTTTTTTCTATTTTTTTTTTCTTTTATACCTCTCCAGTTGCTGGTCGTTCATGTAAATTTTAGCAGTGGCGTTGCTCGTGCTGTTCACAAGTACTTTACTTTTCTCCGAGCTCACCTCCATCCCATATGCTCCAGCTCTGTTCTCAAGTCTGGTCGTAAGATCTTGCAGCTCTGTGTTACTTCCACCCATGAGGTCAATGTCATCGGCAAACCGCAAATTATCCATAGTATTAGAAAAAACAAAGAGAAAAATATACACGAAAAATAACTTGGAAAAGACATACACATTTTAGAGCAAATTTTTTTTTATGTGAAGCTGAAGCTAAACTTTTGAACGAGAAAAAGGAGAAACTGATCAGAATCAGACAAACAAAAATGTAAGGGATTATTCTAAGATCGACAGCAAAAAGGGTTTTACAAGGGGAGAAAATAAACAAATACTTTTGCTCTTTAGAGAAACGGAATTTTGTTAGTAAGCAAATGTTAAAACTGACCAAAGACAAGGGAGTTACTTTGACAAAAACAGAAGATATATTAACAGAAACAAAAGCATTCTATAAGCAAAAAATATACTAGAAAAAACATGATAAAGTTTGAATCAGATGCCCTTCCAAAATTAACTAAAACAGACTCAGACCAGCTGGTAGGATTAATCACCCTAGAAGAAGCCTCAAAAGTACTGAAAAATATGAAAAACGACAAAAGCACTGGAACAGAGGGACTCGCTGTAAATTTCTTTAAATTCTTTTGGAGGCAAATAGGGATTTTTGTGATTCGCTCACTAAATGAAGGCCTTGTAAATGGGGAAATGTCTATCTCACAAAAAGAAGGACTAATAATTTGTCTACCAAAAGAGATAAACCCAGAAAGTGTTTAAAGAATTGGAGGCCGATCTCACCCCTAAATGTGACAATAAAATAAGCTCTGCATTGTATTGCAAACAGAATTTTTAAAAGTTTTACCCAGGTTAATTAATGAAGACCAAAACTGGATTTGTACAGGGAGATATATAGGAAGACCACATATGGAACACTTTAAGACTTATCCACTATTTAGAGAAAAACAAATGCCTGGCTTAACTGGTGTAAATAGACTTTGAGAAGCATTTGGATTCTGTAGGACTGGGGCTTATGCAAAAAATAATAATGTTTTAAAACACTTTGGTTTTGGGAAGGGGTTTGCAAAAATGGGGTGCTGCTTTAATTAAAAACCATAAATTCGTTTGTACTGTGAATATAAAGGTAATCTTCAGGAAATATTTTTCTATATGGAAAGGGAATGCGACAAGGTGATCCACTCCCTCCTTATCGCTTTATTTTATGCACAGAAATATTTCCTGCATGATAAGGGATCAGTGGATATTAAGGCATAAAAATGCAACTACTGAAACTAAAGATATGTCAGTTTGTGATGATACATTCATTCACTTTAGAGGGTGACCAACATTCATAGGAAGTGCTTTTTCAAAGCCTTGGAACTTTTAAGGATATGTCAGGGTTTTAAAGTTAAACTTTGATAAAACCAAAAAAGTTTTGGTAGGCAGCAAAAGACTTGCTTGTAACCTACTGTCCACACAAACAAAAGGAGTGGAATCAAAAGATAATAAAATCCGTTGAATCTGGTTCACGAACAGGATCCCCTAGTATGATGAAGTAAAATATAACTTATAAACTATATGAAGTTTAAAAAACTTATTTAAGATATGGTTCGAAATGATTAATAACACGTTTGGTTTAGAGTAGCAGTGCTTTAAAAATCACTAGCACTCTCAAAGTTAGTATACTTATGGATTTTATTGCCAAATCTCCGGATGCTCAGTTGCCCAGTTGCAAAACTATTTATGAATTTGTGGGAACAAGAAAACTGATAAGATAAAGGGCATATTCGGTGCAAAGCATCAAAGGCGGTATATGATATACCAAACATCAGAGTGTATATTACAGTCTGCTAAACTTACCTGGATTAGAAAAGTTGATACACAGGAAACAAAAAAGTGGAGATTAATAGTACATTCCACTGTGCCCTGATATAGATGATTTAGATTGGATGGGCCGAAACTGCTTACAAAATTTAAAACCAATGCATTTTGGAAAGACGTGTTTCACTCATATGAAAAATTTTGCAACAAAGGGATCCAAACGATATGCAAACAGTTATTAGCAGGACAATTTTCACAATGAAAAATTCAAAGTGGGGAGACCAATGCATATATCATGGAAAAGTGGGCACAAAACAAATTACTTTTGGTTAAAACACTTGCTGCAAGATAATAAGTGATTTTATAAACTATGAGAATTATCAAACAAATTAGGTACTAAATTAACTTTTTTGCATTATATTCGCTGTGTGCGATCGATTCAAACAATATGCAGAGAAGTAAAATATAAAACCGGACGACAACTTCAGTAAGGAAAGGACCAATGCTTTAAGAGATTATATCAAAAGCTGGTTAAAGGATCCCGTATTTTTATGATGAAATGATTAGCAAAATAGAAATTCTCGACATTTAACAATCTTTTGTGAATGGAAGACAGCTTTTACATTCTAATAGACTGGACGGAGTATTAAAACTGGCAATAAATGAAGAAATTAAATTGAAATGGTTTCAAATAAAATTTGTTATAGAATATTAGTCACGAACAAAATATTAAAGAAAATGAAAGTTAAAGATAATGACAACTGCAATTTTTGTGGAAGGAAAAGGACACGATAAACCATAATTATGGGAGTGTCAGTATGACAGAATTTCTGAAAGAACTTGAAGTGGACTATAAAATACAAATTGCTATCATTGCGAGAGACTGGACCTTAATGTGGAAATAGTGCTTTTTGCACTGTTACAATTACAACAACTGATGAAGTATTCGAGTTAATAATACTGTTAGCAAAGTTCTGTGTTTATAAATGTCGGATTGGTAAAACAAAACCTAATGTTGGTAATTTTCTGAATGAACTAAAATATACATATGAAATGGAAAAGCTGGAGCATAGCAAACAAACGCAGTTTACTAATTTTCAGAAAAAAAAGGTTCCAGTACATAAACTTAGTAGAAAGTTGACTACCATTTCAAAACATTAGTAAATTTCTGTATGTAATCTATAAATCTTGTCTGACAACGAAAATGATGATTGATTTTTTTGACTTTGTGTAGCTAGTAGCCATGTACGCCTGTAAATTGGAAATGATGTATGTTGTCTAGAATGGAAAAGGATCGTTTTTTTTTTTAATTTAATAAAAATTTTTTTGAATTTGCTTGTTTTGAACTGTATATGTGTTGCCAATTCAAAAAGATTTTTTTAAAGGTTCAAAGGCTAATCAAATCTTCCACAACAAGTCTAAATATTGTAGGCAAGAAACAGATAGTATGTCTGGAATGGCTTAGTTTGGAAAAAATATCTTTCGATGATTTGTGAACCAGAAGTCGGGGTTGATATCAACAGCGATATCTGAAACATAATTCGGGTCATATACTTTCTATAAAAAAATAGGTACAATATAAAGTATACACAATTGCCCAGAGAGAGAGACGAGAGAGAGAGAGAGAGATGAGGGGAGGAGAGAGAGAGAGAGAGAGAGAGAGAGAGATTTTATTAAGTGATAGTAATGGATTCAGTACAATGATTCTTTTTCATTCAGCCCAAAAGAAAAATAATAACAATACGCACGCACGTACGTGCACATACACACCTGTCTAAATCATTTTTAGTGGATAGACGTTAAACACACACACACACACACGAGCGCGCGCTTCGTGCTTCGTGGTAGTCAGTGGTCATAATGTGAAAGCTGAAATTTGTGGATGGGTTAGTGAGAGTAAAAAAGCTAAAAACTTCAGCATGGTTCTATTGGTTTGTTACTGGGTTCGTGGCATACAAAGTATGCTACTGGTGACTTTGCAACTTGCCCTTGTTTTCTATTGATAAACGCCAACTCACGCTAGGCAGCAATGCCATTGTTGTGTCAAACAAGTTTCACTTGAGTGAGCAGGTTAGGTCTGGGGGTCAATACAAAGGAAGTTTTGTGAGACCAGGTTTAAAGTCTCGCAAATGCCAGAGCTCTGTATAAAGCTACGGAAATTGGAATTAAAGACGTAAACGAACACTTACCTTGATAAGCCAATGTGCGTGTAAAATTCAATGATGGTAGTGTTGACTTTTTAAAAATTTTATTCTTTTATTTCGAGGATAATGGAATAAGCATTTGTGTGCTTTTTTCATCCAGTCCCCGTGTGTATGCAGTTTTGTAATATCTGTCATCCGTTCCCACCGACACACAATGGCCTACTCTTACGAAAAGTGGAGGAATGAGCGGTATGTAGCTTATGGGATTAAAAAACAACACCCATCCCTTTAATCCACGGGTCCATGATGTAGTGGGTTCAAATCTCGGCAAGCATCTTGTGGATTAAGGGTGGGATATTGATCGGTCTCCCAGGTCAACTTCAGAGCAAACTGCTCAATGCCTTTGTTCCCTTCGTGTACTTACACATGCTGAAGATCATAATATGCACTGTTGAGATTCCAAATCATGTAGGGTTACTTAAAAACAATGAAACTTACCCAGCAGACATCCCCGAACTCGGAATGGCGGGGTACCTCCATGGTGGGCAAAAAACGGTTTATACGCTAAATCTCACACTGATGAACCTCGGAGCTTAGACGAGAACAAACAAAAAAAATAATAAAGACCCACCCTCAAAATCAATTACCGCAGTGCGTAATGAAAACGGGGTTTTTTTTATATAATATTTTAATTTCCCTTTATACATTATAGAACGTTTTTTTAAAATTTTAGGGGTTAAAAAACGAAATTTGTATACCCAAATAAATTTTTTACTTTGTTAAATCCCTTGATCTGTCACCAATACATTTTCAAAACATCCCTCCCACCCCCCAAACAAACCATCAAAACTTTTTTTACAAAAAAACCTCTTTTTTTGCAAAAACCAAATTCTTTTAGTGCCCTTTAAAAATAAAAATTCAATTTTTGCATTAAAATTTAACATTTTCAAAACAATTCAAAAGTATGTTTCCAACTCTTTTTCAGAATGGTTTTTCAACTTCGCTAACACATTGGTAAAACATGCGTGTAAGGGCCTTGGGCAAAAAAAAAAAAATTCGAAACATAAAACTCGATTTACTGTAACAAAAATTTTTTTAAAAAAAACCTTTTGTGTTTTTTAAAACTGAGAAAAACCGCAAAACTTTTTTTTGAAGAAAACGAAACAAAATTTTAATTAAAAAAAAACCCAAACAAAAAAAACCCCCAAAATTTTTGTAAACAAAGTTTTTAGGGGGGGGAAAACCCCACTGTTTCGGAAAAAAGGGAAAAAGGAGGACCAGAAAGTTTGAAAAAAACATTAGGGTTATGTCCAAAAAGCTTGACTTAAAAACTAATGAAAATTGGTTTAAACTATATTACATAATTGAAAAAATGCGGGCCTTCATGGCAAAACCAAGGTAGCCCCGTCATTAATAGAACTTTGACTGTGAACAAAATTTTTGGGAAAATCTTGAAAAAAATGCAAAAGTTTTTTTTGGGATATGTGAAAACACGGGAAAACGAAAAATGGACAGATTTGGGTTTCCCAACGCAACTGGTTATAAAACAGCTTCAAAAAACAGAGATGAAAAAATGCATTCCACGAGCGAAAATTTGGGAAAAACAAACTGAAGTAAAATAAATGAAAATTTTAAAAAAAAAAAAAAGAAGAGTCCAATTTTTTCTCAAAATAAAGTAACAAAACATAAGAGTACAGAGAATTTAATAAAGAATGTCAAAGTATATTTTTTGCACTGACCAAAGTAGATATCAATTTGTTTTGAAAACGGACGAATTTATAGTAAAGGAAGAAATCCACACTTGAACTAACATTAAAACTTGTTAATTCTTCTGTTAGCCCATGAAAATTCCCCCTAGATAGAAAATTTCTTTAAAATTTAAGAATACAGCCCCTTTTATTTTCCCTCAAACACACACAGTTTTTCAAGAGGGAAACTCACTTTTAAAAAACAACCCTTGGAAATTTATACACAAGAAAAAATTTAGGCAGAAAAATCTTTTCCCCTTTGGGATGGGGCCCAATTTGAAATTGCACATACACGTACCACATTTTAAATAAAAAAAAAACATTCAATTTTTTTTTTGAAAAAAAAACCAAAAAAGAAAACAGAAATAATTTAATGTAAAAAAAAGTTTTCTTAAAAAATAAATAAAACCAGGGAAAAAAACCCCAAACTGTATGCTATTAAACCTCGTTCAAAAAATAACACCTAAATCGAATGGTTTTTTAGTAATGGGCCCTTTCAATTGAACACAACCCCAAATTTAAACAATAAAAACCAGCTTAACTCTTTCTGAAAAAAGACCAAAAACAATGCTTGCAACTTAAAAAAAAAAAGATTTAAAAAAAACCCACTAAAACATCTTTTGAAATTTTAAAAAAAGTTTTAAACAACTTAACAACTCTAAAATTTTAAACATGAAACACTTTTTAAAATTTTTTCTCCGAAGACAACATTTCGGAAAACAAAATCTTAAAAGAAAAAGGGAATGTTTCCACTCTCCGCAAGCCCCGACAATTGGCATCGGGCCCTCTTTCAGCAAAATACCAAACATCCACTGTTTACATTAAGTTGTGGGGGTTTTTTTTTAAAAAATACGCTTTTGTTCCTGGGTTTTTTTTTTCCTGAAAAACAGCATCCCTCTCCCCCCAGCCCCCCAACTGTCCAGAGAAAAACCTGAAGGCTGAACACTCCCCCGGCCTCAGTCAAGACACTGCACACTTGCAGGGGCCCCCAGCATGCGGGTTCGGGGAAAGCCGGGTCAGTACTCCCCGAACTGAGTGTAAATTTTAAATTTACCTGCACACACAAAACACACACACACACCCCACACACACACACACACACACACAAAAAACCACACCGAGAAAAGAAACACACCAAAACACCCCAACCAACAAACAAAACCCACACCAAACAAACAAACACAAAACAAAACAAAAAAAACACACACACAAAAAAAAACACACCCCACAAACACACCCACACACACACACAAAACCCCCCAAACACACAAACACAACAAACACACACACAAAAAACACACACACAAAAAAACAACACACACAAAACCCCAAAACACACAAACCACACAAAAACCCCCACACACACACACAAACACACCCACACACAAAAACACACCCCCAAACACCCACAAACACACACACACACACACCACAAAACCAAAAACACACACCCCACCCCCAACACACACAAAACACACACACACACAAAAAACACCACACACACACACGAAATCCACCAAGAAAGCATACACAACACACACACACACACCACAACACCACACACACAAACCCACACACAAAACACACAAAAACCCCAACCCCACACAAAAAAGATTTTTTTTCCATTACCCCCTCGGAATAAAAAAATAAATAAATGTTTTAAAAATAAAAAAGAGAGAGAGAGGAAAAAAATAATGGCTTTATTTTCCAAGGGTAACAGAAAAAACTTTTGCGCATATTTTTTTCACCCGGGCCCTTTCCCCCCTGTTTTAGGAAAACTTTAAACCAAAAAAAAAAAAAGGGAAAAATTTTTAACTACAACAACGACAACATGTTTTTAAAAAAAATTATATATAATATAAAATTTTTTTTTAACCCCAATTTACATAATCCCTAACTGACCTTGAGCTTTAAATTTTCAAGAGATACAGAGTTTTTTTTTAAAATAAAAAAGTGATATACGTTCATAAACATATAACTCCCCAAAAAAAATCAAACAAAAACATGAAAACTGAACACGTTTAAATAATTAAAGGTTAAAAAAAAAAAAAGGGGGGGAAAAAAAAAAAAAAAAAATAAAAGGGGGGGGGGGGGGTTTAAAAAATAAAAAAAAGGGGGCCCCCCAAAATAAACAAAAAAGAAAAAAAGAAAAGGAGGAGGAAAAAAGAAAGGAAAAAAAATAAAAGAAGAGAAAAATTTTAAATCAGGTACTTTTCCAAAAAAAATAAACCCAAATTTTAATTTCTGTTAAAAAACCCTTTTAACTAAAAACCCTTTAAAAAAAATAAAATTTCAATCAAAAAAGGGGAATACAAGGGGGGAAAAAAAGGAAAAGCCCCGGGGGGATTTTAAAAAACAGTTTTTAAAAATACCCCCAACCCCCGGAAAACAAAAAAAAAATCAAAACAACACCGAAAGAGGACAAAAATAAAACTAAAACCCAAACACCAGGAATTTGGGGGTTTTTTATAAATTTTAAAAACCATATTAAAAAATTTGTTTTTGCAGATAAAATTTAAACCAAAAAGGGGGTTTAAACCCAAAAAAATTTTTTTTCTTTCTATATAAGGGGGGTCCCCGGGGTGGGGGAGAAAGAAAGGAAAAAAAAATTTTTAAAGGGGTGGAAACAAAAAAAAAAAAAAGAAGGGAAAAAAAACCCCCACAAACCCAGAAAAAGAAAAAGAAAAAGAAAAAAGGGGGGGAGAAAGGGTAAGAACAGCAAAAGGAAACAAACAAAAAATAACAAAAAAAAAAAGTAAAGGGGGGGCAAAAAATTTTAGAAAAAAAACCCCCCGGCAGAAAAAACCGAAAAAAAGAAATTTAAACCCAAAAATTTGGAAAAGAAAAAAAACCTTTTTTCACCCTTTTTCACCCGCACCCCCACGCCCCGGGCCCCCCCCTTTCGGGTCTCAGCAAGGCGGAGGCTTGAAAAAGTGACGGGCCAGGGGCACCCCCGGTAGTCACCCACGGACGTTTCCAAATCTTCTCCTTGGCCCAACCCGGGTTTTCCACCATTGTTTTTTTGGGTGGTTTTGCCCGTAGGGCGGGTTTGGTTGGGCGGCATTCAAGTGAGGTAACCAAACCATCTGATCCTTTTTTGTTCGAAAAGGGTGGAAAAATTGGTTTTTATCCGACCATGCTCTTTCACCTCATTTTTAATCTTTCGCGTCGGGGCCCTTGTTGCCCAGCTTTTTCTCAGGCGGGCGAAATTTCACATGTACCAATTTTCTCCTAAGGCTTTTTTAGGGCCCAGCCCTGACACTGGTATGTAGTTTTTGGAACGAAGATGGCGTTGATGATTTTTTGGCCTTGGTGCTCTTGGGTCGGGAAATTTTTTTAAGAAGGGGGGGATTTGGGAAACTGACTGCTTTCCCTTTTTTCGGGCATCTTTTTTCTTTTTTCTCTTTTCCAAATTTTCCATCTTAGTAGGGGCCCTCCCAAGGGTAAAAAAAAAAATTTTTTCTTTGGCGGGTTTAAAGTTTGGGTGCCGTTGTGCGGGATGTCCATTTTCCCTGGGTTTCTGCTGACAGACATAACTTTTTTTTTTTGGTGATACTGATCTTCATGTCATACCTCTCGCAAACTTGGTAGAGTTGGTAAGTGGTTTCTTGAAGAGCTGCTTTTTTTCTTTATTCATCCCAAAGGGCTGGTTCCCTTTAGCAAATAATAGTTCGTTCAGGGGCCTCAAGATCTGGGTTTGGGTTTTCCCTTTTTAAAACTGGCCATGTTTGAACACGAAGAGAAAAGGGGGGAAAAGTACGCCCGGGCCCTTTCCTGACCCCCGATGTAGCCGGGAGCCACCGGGTGTTTTCCCCTGGGGTGTTTTGGACTTCGCTCATACTGTTGGCAAAAGAAATTTCTCTGAGGTTTTCAAGCCAAAATGCCCCTTCACGTCGTACTGCACCCCGGATCCCAAAAGCTTGTCTCTGTTAAATCGGTCCCAAAGCTTTTTCTTTTATTTAACGAATACTGTTTTGCAGGTCTTGGGTTTTAAATTTGATTGGGTCTTTCCAAAACAGCTGTCGAGTTTCGAAAATGACATCTGTGCAAACCCCCTTTTTCCATTCCCAAAGCCCAAAATGGCAACCCATTTACATTCTTGGAAAAAAAGAGCATGGAGAGGGGCGGCCAAGATGGAGTTTCCGTGCATAATGCTGTTGATTTCATAACAACTTGAGACCTTTGTTCTTTTTCCCCAAAAAATTTCCCGAGCAGATTCTCACAAATTGTCTTGAAACCATTTTTATTTGGACCACTTAGGGTACAATACCAAAAAAATTAAGCAGGGAACTTAAAGGGCGCTTTTTTAACAAAAGACTTATAAAACAAAAAAGGAAATTTTTTTGGGCAACAAAAAAAGGGGTTTTTAACTTGCAAGAAAAAATCTAATTTTTTGTTCTTTTTTTGTATCTTCATGTCGGTTCCAGTTTAACTTTTGAAACAAAAAAACCCTTCCTAGATACTTTTAATTCGAGACATTTTCAACTTCGTAGTTGAATAATGCAGAAACTTATAATTCGAGACATTTTTAAAATTCGTAGTTACGAAAAAATTCCGGATAAATTGATAAATCGAGAAATTTTTTAACTTCAAAATTTTTGAATAATGCAGATACCCATAAATCGAGACGTTTTTTTAACTTCGTTGTTTTTGAAAAATCAATACAAAAAAAACGAGACGTTTTCAACTTCGTAGTTTTGAATAATTTCAGAAAACTATAAATCCAGTAATTTTTTAACCCTTTTTATTAGGGAAAATCAGATCCCCCTAGGGGTCCTGGATCTTTTGAAATGAACGGGAGGATTTCCCGGTTTTGGGAAAAATCAGCTTTCCCCTAAAACTTCCCTCCAAAACCCAAGGGGGGACGACTGAGCATCGCTGGTTTCCCGGTACAGGACCCATTCAGATAGACGAGACAAAGAGACCAAAAGTCCACCGCAAAAATTCCAAAAAGGAATTTTTAAAAGCCAATTTGCAATCATCTTGTATAAAATGTACAGAAGGGGTGAGAGAACGCAACCCTGTGGGGAAAACCCCCCCCCCCCCCGTAAAGGTTTAAAAATGACTGGGGGAAAGATATTTTGGTTGGGAAAAATACCCTTGTGGTCCCGGTTTGGGTAAAATTTATTTCCCGCCCCAAGGGGGGGCGGAAATTTTAATTGTCTAGTTTAAAATTTCGAAACATTTTAATAATATTTTGAAAAGTGACGCTTTCACTGTTTTAAGAGCTGGTCTGGTCGTAATAAGACAGGCAAATAAACACATTTAAAAGAGGCCGACGACGGGAAAACAGAGAAACAGGGAAAGAGGCAAGTCTAATCAAGTCAAGTCAAATCAAAAAAACTTAAATCACCCCTGAATTGGGAATTACAAAAACTTACAGGGGAAAATTAGGGGTCAGGGTAGCTCAGGGCCGGGGGCCCCGCTTTCCCCCAGCAAGGCTAGAGCATCAAACCTGGTTTTCCACTTGCATGGGTGGAAACCCTTTTTTGCGCCTTTGGGCCCAGTAAAAAGTTTTCCCCCGTTTACCCAGCGTAAATGGGGTCCCCGCCCCTTAGTGTCAGGGAAAATAAAACAGCGAAAGGGAGAGAAGATGGGCGCCGCCCCCAATATGGGCATTAGAAATGAAAATCTCTGACGCCTCGCTCCCCTACGATCTCATAGGGTTTTGGGGCAAAACCCTTTACCCCTTGCCCCCTTTTTTACAGGCCATTTATAAAGCATCATTGTCCCCCGAAAGACAAAAAAAGCTGCTTTTTATAAAGGGCATGAAAAAATCCAAGACAACTTCAAATAAAAGTAACACACACACACACACACACACACAACCAACCACACAAACGCAACAACACCACACACACACACACACACAAAACCCACACACACACACACACCCACAACACCCCAAAACACACACAACCGGAGTAAGGGGAACCAAACACAACAAAGAAGGGAAAAACTCACTTTGGGTGGGCCCAAAACCCAAATGTTTGAGGAAAACCCGGGGAAAAAACCCCGGAGACGGCCCTCCGATAGGAAAAATACCCACATAAGCAGGTGGGAAGGGATTTGTCTTTTACCGCACCCAAAAAAACACGTCGAGATTCGTGATCAAAAAAGGAAAAAAACATCCAGGGTGATACCTCTTCCCCTTTTTTTCCCCCTTTTTTTTTAAAAAAAAGAAGAAGAAAAAAACACCCAAAAACAAAAAAACAACAAACCCCCAGAAAAAGAAGAAAAACAACAAAAAAAGAACCCAAAAAGAAGAAGAAAGAAATTTTTTATAAACGCGTAACTCGCAGACCAAAACCAAACGCTTTGCACTCAAATCTTCCCTTTTAAAAAAATAGTAATTTTCCAAAAAAACTAACAATGAATACTCCATCAAATCCAAAGTGCACGCACAGCAAACACGCGCGCACCACGCGCAAAAAACACAAAACACGCAAAAAAACCACACACACGCAAAACAACACACACACCAAAAAAAACCCACACACACACACACACCCAAAGCATACACCCACACACACCACCAACCAAAAAAACCAAAAAAAAACCCCCACACACACACACACACCACACACACACACACACACACACACAACCCCCACCCAAACACACACACGTCACACAACACCCTTTCAGGGCCTTTAATTTTTTTTACCACATGCCGGGGCAACTCAGGGGGTCCCAGCTTTTTCTCTCCCCCAAATAAAAAACAAACCGAAGCTGAGCGTGGGGATTTTTCGGATGGGTCCCTGTTTGGGGCGCTTTGGGTTCGTACAGTCCCCCCGTTCACCCAGCTTTTTAAAAGGACCTACCCTCTTTAGGGCAAGGAAGGTAAAGAAAGCAGCTAGGGAGAGGAGAAAGGAAAGCCGCCAATCCCCATCAAAAAAGCCTGGCCCCTTTCAAAGCTGAGGCTGCGCTCCCCAACGACTGGAAAAGGGTGGGAGGGAAATCCCTTTAACCCTGACATTTTACTGTTTTTTAAGTACAACGTTTTCCCCCCCCCTTTCCCCCCCCAAAATTTTTAAAGGGATTTAAATACCAGTCAATTGAAACTGCCATGGTAATAAATGGGTGTTTTCGTGAACACGAGAAAAACCCCGTTTCTTGTCAAAAAAGGGGTGTAGAAACATGCTGAAGGTTCAAGGGTTTCAACCAGATTTGGGGAAAAAGAGAGAGAAGAGAGAGAAAAAGAGGGAGAGAGAGAGAGAGAGAAGAGAGAGAACAGAGAACAAGAGTTTGACAGACCCCAGACAGACAGACAGAGATATTCCCGTGAAAAAATAATTGTTTAATATATATATATGTCAAAATAAACAAAAAATTCATATAAATAAAAATAAATATATATATAAATATATATATATAAAAATATAAAGAAAATATACTTAAAAAATTTTGTTTTTAATTTTGTTTTAAAACACCCCAATGTATGTCTAAATGTTCAAAAACTTGTCAGTTTTCATGAAATGCCAAATTTTTTCGCCTAATAAAGAAAGACCCCTTACACTAATTCTAAAATGTGTTGGGTTCTTTTTTTGAATCTTTAATTATAATTTTCGTCTAAATTTGTAAAAAATTTTCCAAAACCCTTTTTTTTAAAAAACATCCAAACTATTGGGTTAGAGCCCGATGTCAGTGACAACCCCTTTGTGAGGACAATCTTGGGGAGGCTTTTCCCCCAAGGGTTTAGCTCTAAACAATGGAGAACTACTGTGGGCCAGACAAGATAGGAAAAAAGTCTGAGGGGGAACAAAATATTTTAAAAATGGACAGAGGACGGAAGTAGATCCCAAGTGCTATATGATTCCCTCTACCCAAAAAACAAAGTCCCCTTTCCGCGAGGAAGTTCAAACTCCAGTAGATCACGAGAAAAAAAAGGAAGTCGCAGGAATGAACGACATTCCATGGACCTGGGCAAAGGGGGGAAAGGGGAAAGGTCATCTGATGGTGCCCCATCACTGGACAAAATTGGCGGACAGGCACCGGCCAAAACCATCGTCCCTGATCCCCCCTCTCCCCGAAAAAACGCGACAACTATGCCTCAGTACCCCACATCAACCTGATCAGCATTCCCCGTAAGGTCATGCTAAGAACCCCCTGAAAGACCGAGTCACAAATGAGAGATCATCAAGAAAACCAGGCAGGTGTCAGGGGAGGGGAAAAACAGAGCAATTTTTCCCCCCTTAATAATGCGAGAATACCGCAACATCAAAAGTCTTTACCATTTTTTGACTTAAAGACGATATTTGACGAGTTTGTCATACAGTGTTGTGGGAGGCAGGAGGCTTCTAACGCCATTGCAACCCGATCAAACCTTTGAGGCCTCTGTGAGAATGATTACAAAAAACGTTTTGCGGTTAATAGCGGCCCAGGGCCAAGGGCAAGAGGTGGTTTAAATT
>CM054143.1:42671644-42749144 GCA_028751875.1 Rapana venosa
CAACGGCTGCTGTATATCTCCCAGTATCCTGTAATCAATTGTTCTTGGAAAAACATCAGAGAGATGACCCTCCATGATTCCACACTAATCTATCTAATCTTACCATCTCCATTGCGTCAACCCCTCAACCAACTTACGGTTTGCCGATTGACATTGACCTCAAGGACGGAAGAACACCAGAGCAGCAAGATCTTACGACCGTAAACTTGATAACACAGAGCTGGAGCCGAATGGGATGGAGGTGCGCCTCGGTAGAAACGATAAAGTATTTTTTGTGAACAGCAACGAGCAATGCAAACCGCTAAAATTAACAAGAACGCAGACAAACAAATGTAGGAGGTAGATGCTTTTATAAATTACCTCTTAAGCCAGGCGCTACACACACAAAGGACGGCAATCGAACGGAGTACGACAAGAAGATTCAAAGTCAGAATATGCCATAGGCAACATCATCTTCCCATGACAAATACTCACCAACCATATGAAAAGATAAAGAGATCATTTTCCCAATCAAACGAAATCTCTACAAAGTCACCTAGATTCAGTCAATCGCAGCTGTAACTGAAATGATAACCTGGACATTGACATGCTGAAACAGCAAAGCGAATCCAGTCATCTCGAAACAAAATGCCATAGAAAACAACTGGTCATATCTTGGATAGAACGAAAGAACCCAATGAAATTTAGATCAAGAGTCAAATAACACAGCAGGCAGGTCACACAGGAACCCCTCTCACCATCGTCAGCAAGAAAAAGCTGACCTGGTTCGGCACGCACCCCCGCCACCAGCACTCAGCCCAAGGAACAGTACTGCACGGGAAACACTCGAAGGAGGCAGAAGGAGGGGGGAAAGACAGAACAAGTCCATAGGAAGGAGGACAACATCAAAGAAATGGGACCCAAGGATGAATGACCTCGGCACTACTGACAGGCAGAGCGGAGGACCGAATGGATTGGGAGGGAGCTTAACCACGAAGCACGACTTTCATGTCTCCACCCGACCACCCGCCCAAGGTCACGGTCAGATTAGTAAAGACAGCTCAAGCAGGTAAGGTCAGATCGTCCACTGCAGACTACAAAAGGGAGGTAACAACTGTTCGTTGGCATTTTGGAAAGGCTGCAGTGTAAACTTTAATGATTGCAATAAACTCTTTGAACCAAACACTGCTTACCTTATGTGTACAACTCAGGAATTCGGAAAGAAGACCACACAAATGATATCAATTGCCCATAATACTGATGATTCAACAGCAACCTCCTCATTTTGAGGAAAACATGCATTTATACAGAGAAGGAATGGCTTTGGAAGCTGAGGAAACTTGATTCTGGTTTTCAGAAGGCTGTTCAACCAATGATTTTTTAGGTACAGCTGGAGGCATTGGGGGCTACAACTAAAACTTTGGAAATCCAGCTTTATTAAAACAATTTTGCAATAAATATCTAAGTTTGATAGAAGTTCTGTTTCTCTGGATGGTTGCAAATAACTTTCCTTTCTGCCAATGTGATGGCTTGCCTAAAACATTATTGAGTTATTTATTTATTTTTAACAAACTGCATTTGTGATTTGGAAATTATTAACATGGAAATATAGATATACAATGACTCTGTTTGTGATGCAGAAGTACCAAAAGTAGCCAGTAAAAACAGGATTTCAATCGTGTTGGGTTGAATGAAACCGTTCAGTAGCTGTGACATTCCAAAGTGAACCACAAAGAAGCTGACGTCATTGGTCCAATAGATCATAATTGAAGATGATGATGATAGATGATGATTGAATGATAGGAAAGATTATTATTATAATAAAAAAGAATTATTATTAATATTAATATTATTATATAATAAAATAATTAATTAATAAATATTATTTTATTAAAAAAGAATACTTCAACAGAATTCGAGTTTTTATAAACAATTTCTAACAGCATGATAAGTGACATCATTTAAGATAAGCACTGACAAATGTCATATAACGGGGAAAAACCCCTCAATCTAACAACCCTTTTACCCACCACTGCTTACCAACTTTTATTGTCATATGTGGAATCCAGAACTTATCACCCTGACCCACAGACAGAGGTATGTTATCCTCAGGGCAAAAGTCATCATGGGCCAGGATGGACCACAATGTTTGGAATAACGAACAAACAAAACCTCAAGAAAAACAATAGACCAACCGCCAAAACCCCCCCCCCCCCCCGCTCCCCAACCCCCCCATTCATCGAAAGAAACTATTTTAAAAAACCGATATGTTAGCCTTTTATTTTTATTAAGAATTAAGCATAATATATATCAAAAGACTTCAACAGCAGTGGGTGTTTTATTATTCATTTCACAACATGTAAAGAGGTGTAAAAGGAAAAAAGCTCCACAAACCGAAAAAAATAGCAATGATCAAAAAAGACCACGTACAAATACAGAAATCAAAACAGGGAAAAAAGGAAAGAGGCATAACAGATACATACGACGGGAGAGGGTAGGGGGAGTGCTTGGGCATGACGGATTCCTAAAACATTTTAGAAACGACATGAGGAAAATTAGAAATCAAAAACTAACAAAGCAAGCACCCAGCGCGCCCCCCGCCCCCCCCCCCGCCCCGCGGCCACGACCCCCGCAAACCCACCGCCACCCAAGAATCAGACTACACCACACAAAAAAGGTCATATAATAACGTAGCACTTGATGTACACGCTGTTTCAAAGGAATGTTAATTTTTACCCTACTTGCATACTCACGAGAGACTGAGAAAATAAGCACATTAGTGCTTATCCATCACCACAACTCCTCGAAATAAAAGAAAAAATAAAAATGATAATATCTACATTCCTAAAGTGGTAAGGCCTCAAGCAACCACTTCCACAACCACAACAATGGGAACAAGTACTATAGACTACACTGACAATTAACAATTAATCGTTGCATATATCCAAGAGAGCAAAGCCATTCGAGTATCCATTCAAAGACTCAAGTGTTCCTAGGCAAGATGCTCATGATGCCATTATAAAATACTTTTCTATCGAGTACCATTTTCTAACTGACCATTTCATGATGACTTATACACAGGCCTTTTTCTTATGTCATGCAATGAAACATTACTGGCTATCTAACGCAAATAAAATAAAATACAGGCAATCTTTTACATTTCCTAGTCATAACCAGGTAATTGCCAATGGCTCTAAACTATGTAAATAAAACACATTTAAACTTGTATCATACAAGGCGTCCTTAGTCAGACTATCAACCTTGTGGTCCAAATAGCCAGTCTTGCCAATAGAGCCCACAATTAGCAACTTCACTCTAGGTATTGACCAACCAATTGCACTTGCTCTTTTATTTCGAGGGAAATGGTATTAACGCACTCAATTACTTTTATACAGCAAGTTCCCGGATGTGTTTGCAGTTTTAAGAAAATGTATGTGTCGTCCGTACGCCTACCGGCAACACCAAAGCCTACTGCTTTTCTGAAAAGCGGAACATGTTCTACCGTTTTGCGCAAGAGGTTTCACACAATATCCCCACACTGGACCACCTTAGTTTACAATCTCCTCCAAAGGACTTTTCGCCTTTATTGAAGTCGACACAGATGTTACCTGCCAGAGGTATGAGCCATCAACCATTTTGCGCTTAAAGTGACTCTAACAACTGTCCGTTCCTCTCGTAGCGGCAACTTCTATTAAGTGTTTGTGAAAACAGCGGCTATGAAACCCGTCTGCAAGCTCGACCATTGTTGTGTTAAATGCGCTGTGTTAACAACAGATCCCTTCATATTCAGAACCACAGACAAAATTAACACAAAAGGGGAAGCGAAAAGAAAAAGGTCGGCATTCCATGAACCCATAACCCGGAATATACTTCAATAAAATATCGTCATTCATTCCTTTTGCACTGTTGATGGAACAGCTCTCTTACACTGACAGTTTCTTATGTTAAAGATGCAGGAACAGAGAACAAAGGAGCAGAAGGAAGAGGAGATACACAGACAGACAAAGGAGAAGACTGGACAATGGCAACCTGAGAAAGAGGGCTCAGGAAAGTAAAGAGACAAAGAAAATATAATAGAGGTGGCCTTGGGTGTCCGCCACAAGTGAACAGGGTAATGAAGAACGTCACAGATCTTATACCGTTTTATCAAGCCCACGTCTCCTGAAGAAGGCGCAGAAAAACAATACACCAGCGAGAACTGTAGTACAGGACATACAGACCGACAGACACACAAACAGGACAGACAGGAACATGCCACAGTCATTCTAAGCCTTTGTCCTCATGTTATCACTATGCAGAAAAAACAATATATGTCTTCAAAAACAGGAAAATAAATAATAAGACTTCATTATGTACATTTTTATTTTTTTTTTCCCTACCATATAACTCTTCAGGAGTAGCAGAATTGCAGGTGCTTGATATTTTCTCACCCCGGCATCTTGTCAGAATAGGTAGTGTGACGCTGTCACACACTGACAGCCGAGGTTGCTAGCTCTAGCAGACAGGCACAAACCACACCAACCAGGACCCCAGTGGCAAGTCAAGTGTCAATGTGCAAGTACAGCCTCAGCCGCCACTGCATTCTTTCTCCAAGGCTCAAGGGCTCACAAGCAGCACATTGATCCATGGGTAAGCACCAATCACCATTATCAGACAACGAAAAACAGCAACTTCGGATTCGAGCAAGACTGACCAAATTGTGGAGATGGAGTCAGACAAGACTTTTACAGACCAGCAGACAGACAGAACAGACAGACAGATGGACAGAACAGAGAGAACCGGACAGATAGATAGAACAACAGACAGAACAGAACGAAAAACAGATAGGGCAGACCAGACAGAAAGATACACAGATAGACAGAAGACAAATAGGATAACACATATATAACAGACATGCCAGACAGATAGACAGACAAAAAAATCATAAAAAGGATAGACCATACGAGATAGATCGACAGATAGACAGAACAGAAAGCCAGAAACGACAGAATAGACAGACAGAGAGACAGAACCGACAGAAGTAGGAAATAACTTACCAGTGAAGAGGAAGGAACCACTGAACGGAGGAATGGGACTGGGTTTCTGACGGAGTGTGAACAGGAAAAAACACAATGGTGACAGGGATCCTTCCTTTTTCAGTGACAGTGTCCTTGAGAGACAGAGAGAGATTGAGAGACAGAGAGAGGACAGAGACAGACAGGAGACAGACAGAGACACAGAGAGAGCAGAGAGGGGGGGGATAGTAACAGATAAATGGACTGATATATTGGTAAATAAGAACGGATAACATTGAAGATAGAATGTGAATAATAATGTGCACGTCACTAAAAGCAAAACAAACACGTTTACTTCATGGTGGGGGAGGAGTGGGTGTGAGAATAGACACAGACGAGAGAATTATAATTACTTCAGAGTGCATTAAAGAACACTTTAGAAAAGCACGCCAACACTTTATGACCTGATTACCTATAACGATAAAATATTGGCTAATTTCTCATGTTGCCACTGTCCTAGAGTCTAGTAGACAAATTGTAATAGAGTATTTATAACAATTGTCCGATTTTCAATCTGCAATAATATTTAACGATATTGACTTGCAGCTTAACAAGATTTCTGCCTATACAAATTTGCTTTAGTAAAAAAAAAAATTATTAGTAGTATTATCATCCATCAACACATCATCATGCATCATCATCATCATCATCATCATCATCATCATCATCATCAGCATCACATCATCATCATCAACCATTACTAATAATTAATAATTTAATTTTTAATAGAGAAGAGTTGCTAATTTGTGTAATTCGTCTTCTCATAACGGCCCTTAGTTCACAACCTATTCTTTGTTGTAAAGAAAATGCGCAAAAAATGCGTTTCACTGGCCAGCCGTAAAAATCGCCTGACATGGACAGCCCATAACACACCGCGAATTCGTTCGCATGGGAATAAAATAAAATATATCATTTAATCATTCTGGTTTTTAAAAAAAAGGCAAGAGAAATGAACCAAGAAGGCAAAAACGACCAGAAGAAGGAAACAGTAAGAAAAAGAACAAGGCAGAAACAAAGAAGGGATCAGACAAGAGGGAATATCCTGAGCACAAGAATTATGTAGAAGGATGGAATAGCCGGTTCAATAACTAAACGAGACCTCTATCATACCCACGGTGAAGATAATCATGGAAGAATTTTCCTTAAATTTGTTTCATATTAATTTGGCAAAGCAGGTCTACTAAGTCACATCTAGATACAAGCAGGTACCGAAAATACATCAAACTTAATCCGAACCCAGTTCACAAACTTTGCTCCTGGAAAAATGTAACCACTTCATCTTGTACCACATTTTTTCAGCACAGTTCACGCAATTTGACTATCAGTTTATACAATCCGAATACCATTTTCTCGTTGTACAAGTCCAGGATTTCATGTTTCTGAAATCTTCTTTGCCAGTATGAATAACGTGCCATTGATTTTGACAGCACTATCAAAAACCATTTTCTGCTTTATTAAGTACTGTAAATTGACAATACACTAGCAAATACTTTGCTGTTTTGTTGTCGAAAACAAGTAATGCAGTTAGTGTATAATGAAATTACCGATTCAGCGTCAAAAGTTCTTTCTTATAAAAATAATATTAGTTTCAATAGTCAACACCTGGACTTAGCCATTGTCACCTACCAAACAAACCAAAAGTAAGTCAGTGTCAGTCAGAAATAAGTTCTACTGAATCACATGTTAGCTACGGTAACCATTTAACCCATTACACAAACCTGTCGCATGTGGGGAGGAAAAAACCACAATAGAAAAAACACCAAAACATGATGGAACTTGATAAGGAGATTTGGCTCCAACAACGCCACCTAAGTAATATCCACGAGGCCCACAAGAAACCAACATACTAAGACCAAATGCAGAAAGCCAAAATGATAACCGGATCGGTCGAGAGCCAGCGGGTTACCAAACAGACCGTGCAGGCTTGTTCCATTGAACAACTACGCAGGGTGTGAAGTGAACAGTCGGCGTACTGGATTTTATACCATTACTTAAGCTTCCCTAAGAAACAAATCACCATTGTGAACTTGGAACGTGACCGTACACTCTATACCAAATTGCGGAATAAATCAAAGAACTAGAGTAATGAAGCTTAATCCGCTTATAAAATGGGACATTATTGAGCCAAGGTAGAAGTGAGATGAGACAGTCTTATGTGAGACATAGACTGAAGAAAAGGCAACAAAGAACAGGTACCAGTGCCAAGAGTGAAACATCACCTACATGGGAGTGGCATTTTATGCAGAAAGGAAGTAGTAGGTGGGTGCATTATCCAGCTGTCCAAGACCGGCTTCCACCAGCAGATTAATCCGCATCCTGCTGACAGGCCCAAAGCCCCAAGAACATCACCAACATACAAATCTATGCATGCACGCAACATCGACACATGCAGCTTAAGAAGTAGAAGAATTTAACGGAAGATTTTGAAGAGACCCATTATGAAAATACCCAAGAAGTACATCATCATACATTCAAGGGATTTTAAACACCCCAAAGAAGGGACCTTGACTCTTACAACCAAGTGGGCCTGCAACAGTTGGTATCAGTTATGGAACATGGTATGACCAACGACCAGGGGACAAACGTCCTGCTGGAGTTTTGCCCTGCACGCCGACCACAACTTACCATTGATGCCAATTACCCTCTAATCCCCCGACAAAGCAGGCAGTCAGGAGACCACCTGGCAAATGCGCCAAGACGGCAAAGGCCATAACCAAATAATTTTATCATACCACCCGACGGGGCGCATCAAAATTCTACACATCAACAGGAGCCAGAACAAAACCATGACCCTTGAGCTGACTTCGGCCGTGACCACAGGACCATGTGCAGCTGGTAAATCATAATGAAGGCATGAAATAAAAAACAAACAGCCTGCAAACCCACTTATCAAATTTGACTTGACAAACTGAAAGATCCAGATTAGTCGAGGAGAAATCACCCCCAAGCTAAGCTTGTGCGGACGTATTGCAGCATTACATATCCTGGACAAGTGACATCAAATGACCCGTCACCGAACAAAACTTCAATGAGGGCAGATCCGAGAAACATTCAGAGGAGGAACTCGGATCGTCAGAGAGGAAACAACACACCCAACAGCCATGGACTACCAATGACAACCGACATCTTGACCAACTGCAGATACAAGAAGGAGCCAACTGAAACCAAACCAGTCTTCCAACCCTAAAGAATATACTGGTCGGCCAACAAATACTCGTGAAGAAGCAATGTTAACAAAGGCCTGAGAGAGAAGGTATGGGGATCAGTGATCAATGTAATGAGCTCGAAAAAAAGCACCAGAAATGTGGGGCAAAAGAAAAATGCACTACGAGGCGGACGACAACCCTGAAGAACCTACACCAAAAACCAATTCAAACCAAAACATCCAGTCATATGTGAAGACAGCGTTCCGGAAACGCCACTCAAACCGAAAGCTCAAGACTGCATTTAACCAGGTGGTCTGAATATTGATCAAGAACTGTACCACACCACAATACAACTGACAATAGCATAATAGAAGATAAAAGCGCCAACATCAGAGCATAACCACGAGCCATTATCATATACTGAGGGAAGAAGTGGAAGAAGCCAACCATCCGTGCAACTTACCAGATAAGGAAAGTCCACCATGAGCAGGCAGAAAACTACCCACAGGAGCAGCTCAGCATAGTGGCGAAACCTTCCTCACCTATGTACCAGCTCTCTGTCAGAATATACGGAGAGAACAAAACAGATGGCCAACAGAACTGGACACGAAACACGCTACAATCATAACCCTGCTCAAGCTGAAGGGAATTTTACCCAATGCCAAAGACTATATGAACCTCAGCCTCATCAGCACGCCAACAAGATCATGCTCAAAGTTTATTTATTTGAATCGACTACAAAAAGGAGGGCAGAAGGAAACACCTTGCAGATGAACAAGCTGGGTTCAGTGCAGGCAGGAGCCAACAATTATCGTATCAGATTTTTAACATGCCACATCCTGATGGAAAAACATCTCAACATCAGAGAGACCTGTTCCACAACTTCATGATTCATCGACTTCAAAAAGGCTTCGAACAGTGTATTGCAACGAAGCCTGAGGTATCCAATCAGGTGTCCTCAGAATGTTAGGCAATTGAAGTAAGACTATAGCAACCATTCCAGCCTATACAACACCGCAAAGCATTCATGAACAATGGAATCCTAACAGAACAATCAGGTCCGGAGCAACTTCAAAACCACATTTAGGGACCGACCCAGTGAAGCCTGTTATCCTCCAGTCCGTTTAATACTTTCGTAGGAAAAACATTATGAGACAGAGACCCACTTTCCATACTTCCACTCTATACCTATCTCCCATTGGCTGCAGACCTCAACAACTTGCGGTTTGGCCCAGATTACATTGACCTCATGGCGGGAAGTAACACCATGCGCTGCAAGATCTAACGCACCAACTTGAGAACAGAGGAGCTGGACCATATGGTATGGAAGTGAGCTCGGAGAAAAGTAACAGTACTTGTGAACATCACAAGCAAACCGCCAACTGCGGCTAAAAATATCCATGAACGGCCAACAAACGGAGGAGGTAGAAACCGCTTTTATAGTACCTTGGCGGGTACCTTGGCGCTACACTCACAAAGGACGGGGGGCTATCTGAACGACATGAGAAAATCAAAAGTCAGAAAAGCCATGCAACATCTTCCTGACAAAAAATACATCACCACCATATGGAAAAGAAAAGATGCAGATAATCCTAATCAAACAAAAATGCCTCTACAAAGGCACCCTAAATCAGACGCACCATGCTGTATTGGAAGTGAAATCCGGACATTGACTGCATGAAACAGCAAATCGAATCCCCCTCATTCGAAACAAAAAGCCTAAGAACACCTACCTGTAGGACAATCCTGAGAGAGAACGAAAGACCAATGTTTGTCAAGAAGTCAAATAACGACGGCTTTGTCAGTATCCACAAACAGGAACCCCTTCTCACCATCTCAAGAAGAAAAAGCTGACATGGTTTCCGAGACACGTCCCCCCGCCACAAATACACTCTGCAGCCAAAGAACAGAATTGCAGGGAACACACGAAGTATTGCAGAATGGAGGGGAAAGGACAGGAACAAATCATGGATGGCCCACATCAGAGAATGGACCAGGATGAATTACACGGACACAGTACTGCGGCAGCGGAAGCCGAGACCCTTGCTATGGCAAGGATGAGCTATACCACGGCAACGTTCTATCGTGTCTCCCCCCAACGACGGCCAAAGGTCACGTGGTCTGAATGATGATGAACCAAACTGTGCCCCGTCAAGATTATCTAACCTAGTACGCAGTCCATCACCACGTTCTAAAACTGTGCAATCCCTAAGACTGACTGCATGCAACTCTTTTAAAACCTTGTAATCACTAGGAAGAAAAAAAAACAAAAGGGAGAGGACGAACAGGCATCAGACAGGACAGACACACGCAGTACAGTACACACACAGACAGAAAGAGACAGAGGCACCAGACATACACACAGACAGAGACAAAGAGAATCCCAAGAGCGACAGAAGTAGACAGGAGAAAACAAGACAGACATACAAACAGAAAGACATAGGACAAAGAGAGGCCAGAGAGAGAAGACATAAAAAACAGACAGCAGCCATAGCGAGAACAGAGACAGAGATACAGATAACTGATAAACAAACTCAGGCAGACAGAGAAACAGACAGGCAGAACAGACCGACAGACAAAAATACAGGTAGAGAGATCAGACCAAGAGATAAGCGGACAACTCATAACCTGAAAGCCTTTCTTGACTGAATGATGACTGACTAGACTTACTGACTGGACTATGCCCTCAACAGACTGCCCTGGCTTCCTTGATTGGCTGTAGGACCTGTCACAACAGGTAGGTGTGCAAGGTGTTGCGGATGGTTGCTGAAACATTGTTTTCCCCTGTCTTCATCAATTCGGTCTGTCTGTACTGCGTGAGAGTTGTCACAGGTAAATAATAAGAACAGTTGCTACCATGACCTCGTTCATGAATGTACTAACCAGGACACCACATTACATACATTATTGTTGAATAAATTCCCAGACTGTCTGAGACACACAACAGTGAAACTGTTCCCTGACCAGATATAATCTGAGCAAGGAATGAAAACCAACGACTTACCAACCCCATCTTTTGGCTCAATGCCAAAATCTTATTATCAACCATCCCGTGTAACTGAAAGACTGAGATAATTTTCATCTCTCTCACTCTCTCTCACCTCTGTACTAGTCAAGGGTTCTCGTCAACTCCTCTCGTTCTCCTCATCTCTCCCCTCATGGCCTCTCTCATCTCGGTCGTCCTCTCGTCTCTCACATCTCTTCTCATCTCCTCTCAGCTCTCATTACACATTTCTCTCTGCTCTCAGAAGACATAATCTCTCTCGATACTCTCATTCTCTAGGTCTCTCATCTCTTCCTCACTCACTCTTCATACCACACATCCAGTCGATACATCTCGTATTACCACTCAACTTCTCTCATCTACCCTCTCCCCTCTCCATACCCCTCTCTTCTCAATCTCTCCGTCCTCCTACAAACAATCACACCAGAGGCCTCAACCTTTCCAGACCCCCACAGTCCACTGAACGTCAGCCGGGAACCCACGTAACGAGTGATAGGCACCACTCCGAACACCATAAAGCCCCCACAGGGCACAAATACACAAGCAAGAAGCCAATCTCATCATCCACTAGATAAACCCCCGCAGAAGCAAACCTCCCCACCACGCCAAGGACTCTCACCACAATGTCCTTCCCGCCAGCATGGCCCTAGGCTACTCTCCCAGAACACAGGACCCAGAACAGAGTGACACCACTAAGACAGCGCCACCTGCACACATTACCCATCCACAACATCACAAAGAGATCTAGCCTTACACCAAGCAAACGAAAGTCCACTCACCAGCCCAACCCACCCCCCCAAAGCCTACCCACCGCCACACACACAACCTATCCCTCGTCTCCCCTCCGGACGCATCCCCTGGACCACGGACAACACTCTCCGCCACCCCATACCCTTCCATACTCACCCCACGGTAGACCGTGAAGTCACCCCGGGGCTACGCTACCTGACGTAACCAATCCCCCCCTATGTCGCACCTCATCCTCTAGAAGTCCCTCTCCATCGAACGTACAAAGCAAATCATAAGTCACAGACTCAGGCTCGATACCAAAACCATCCCGAATCTGAACCCTGCGGTCCCATGCAGACAACAAGGCAGCCGCCAGGGAAACTCAGCACTCTCGCAGTAGTTCGCGACCTCCCCCGCCGACCCTCCTCCCCCCTCACCTCCCCCACCCCCCCCCCTACCCCTCCCCACTCCCCCACCCACGCCCTCCTCCATCTCACCAATCATCACACTCACACTCTCTCTCTCTTCTCTCTCGTCGGCTAACTCAACTCTCAATCTTTCAACTCCCCTCACCTCGTCGATCTCACTCGGATCTCTTCTCCAGATCCTCGATCTTTCACAATCTCTCTCTCCTCTCATCTTCTCTCTCTCTACATCCTCGATACCTCTCACTACTCTCTCTCTCTCTCTCTTCCTCTCACTCCCCACTCTCTCTCTCTCTCTCTCACCTCATTAAAAAATACGATAATTGAATAAAAATGCTTTTGACCATTGTTCTAAAGATATTTATGTCACAAAAACAAACCCACTTGTTGTTAAACTTGCGCGAAAATTGGGGACTGAAAGCACTGGAACACATTTGTAAATCAGTACACATCTTTGGCTTATAAAAAGTCAGTATTTATAAGGCTTAGATTAGACATCGCCGTCAGCGCGGCCTGGGCTTTAACACAGTTCTTGAATAAACCAGTGACGCTGGGAGCAACGAGCAAAAGTGGATAGGATGTATGACCCATGTCTTTCCCACACATGGAATTCCACTATTACATTAACCAGCTGAGTCATTAGTGATCGAAGAGATACGATCTATGGCTCTCTTGACTAGAGGTCTAGTACTCGCACAGTCATGTTGCAGAAAGCCTGGTGTCTGGTTGGGCCATTTTGAGAACAACACCAACCGCTGATAGACTGTTCTTAGCCACTTAGTCCGAGAGAGTGGGATGTACTGGTGGGCAAGGCATCCCACTAAAATCAAATTCTGCCCAGTTACCCAAAACAGGCAAGCATCCCACCTCTGCATGTTTTGGAGTGTCATCGGACGGACACGACGGACCAACATACAGACGTTTGCAACTAATGATCTTGTTTATAGTGAAACCAAATAGATATCCTCTTTCTCTGATAATGCTGCTTTAAGATGCATAGATATTGGATTACAATTCAGCATATGTACGAGTGCAGGTTTACCCTTTTAGTCTTACAAGATGCTTTATGATCTAGCTGGTCAAGGGGAAAAGCCCCTGGGCTTCACAAATACGTAGCCAGTTTAATGTGAACGTCGCTATGGGGTTTGATTGGCTCAACAAGAGGGTTCCGGAAATTTGTAGAGAGTTTATCACGTTTTCTAGAAAAGATTGATTGATTGCCCGTTGGCAGCAGTGGAGTGGTCCATATACAAAGCATAGAAAAAGATTGTTCAAATGTACAGAACAATATATGAGGGTTTACACGATGCAAACCTTCTCTAAAGCTTTATATGTGACATACATTTGAAAAGAATAATGTCCTAAGATCAGACTTGGTGTATCAGACATAAAATAATCATAAAATGAGAAAATATATGAACAAAAAATGATGAAGACCTCAGGCTGCTATGCCCAATTATGTAAGCAAACAGTGGAAGATGAAGTTCATTTTTGTGTATTGACTGTCCAGTATTATAGAGAGATGTTAGACAAAATAACATATTCCGGTTAAAGAATATATACGACAGACCAAGCCCGCAAGATGTCGGCAGTGGTTAGCGCCATAGGGTTACGTAATAACAGGAAGGTCGCGGGTTCGAACCCCGAGAGAAGTATTCATTAGGGATTATTTTCCGGACTTCCGGCCAGCTCCAAACCCAGAAGTAGAGGTGACTGATGCTCAGTGGGAAAGACTGGGACCATCACAGTCCGAGGATCATCCACTATAACTGATGCGAGTTTGAGTGTAGATGCGTCAAATTAACCTGACCAACACTGCAGGTGTCTGTATCTCTCGGGACCGGTTGACGCGGGAAAAATTATCGATAGAAACGTAGAGTACAGGAGCCCTGTCAAGTAGGTCACAAAGCAAATGCACTCACTCCCACAGCCAGCATCATTTACGTTCATCCTCATTGTCATTGATCATCAAGCAATTAAAAAAAAAAATTGGCCATCTATTTCGGTGGCCCAGTTTCTCAGTCTCTAAGATGGTGTCCATCAGTATTCGGTTTGCCCATGACACATAATTCTGTGCCTGTGGTGAGTTTGTGCAAAGCCTTTGAGGGTTGAGGTTTGCAGGGGAAACGGTTGTAGGGGACTTTGTGGTGGTTGCTGCAAAAACCTCAGGGTGTGGCAACTCACTCCGAGTCTGGCTCCGCGACTGGAGCTAATAACTGACAGTCCCAGTATGAGAAGGGGGTTTAGTAGTGGTGTCCTGTGCTATGTTAGCTCAGAAACAAGGCACCACATGAACACGCCAAAGTGACCCAGCGCAGGGGCAAGGGCCCCGACAGGCTGTTGGCCACTAGCGGCGGTGCCGATAGTGGATTGGCTTCCCCCCTCCCCTGGGACCTTCCTCCGGACTCTGAGGATGAGACATAACAAGACCGGTATGGTATGTGGCAGGAGATTGGAATAGACCGGCGTGGGAACAGCAAAAGACGGGAGACGTCACAGAAGAAGAGGCAGCAAAAAAAAACAAAAAAAAAAAAAAAAAAAAAAAAAAAAAAAAAAAAAAAAATATAGATATACAGCTCCTAACTTATTTAGTAATCCAGTAACTACAAGGCACAAGTCACTCCTGAGATTAGAGCGCAGACCTATGTTTTATATTTGTGTAAAGGCCTTTAGATAAGGAGAATATCTTGGTTTCTTAGGAGAATTTTTTGGTAACTAGAACTGACTTTTTTGTGGTGGTTGAGGTATACAATAACCAGTAATTTTTTGGGTTTTTTTGTACTTTCCATATTTTTCTCACTAAAAACTAAGCAGTATTGGCCAAACCCCACTACATGAGATGGGCCAAAGGGCCTTTTTTGTGTTGAATACATCTTTCGAGTTATCTCCTTTGTTGATCGAGTTATCTCTCACCTTCTCTTCTGTCCTCAGTCTCTGCTCTCACTCTCAATCATGTCCTCTGTTTCTTTCACTCTGTAAACAATTAGGTAAAGACGTTTTACCGAAATTCATTTCGAACCACCCAAGTGTGAGTCTGAAAAAAAAGTCCCGATGAGTCTGGCTTTCCATTACTCTCTGTCTATACAACTAACTACGTTCAGATCGTTATCAATGCTGCGCTGATCTAAGTTCCGAGCTACTATTTCTGTGTTCAACACAGTGTAACCACCGTTTCTCTGTGTGGTTCTTCCAGCATGTAATGAACAGACCTGAAATCTTGACTCAAAGAGTAAAAGACAAAAGAACAAGAGAACTGATAGTAATTTCTGATGTTAGTTGTAATGTAATTTTTGGTGATGTTAATTATGGCAATCAACTGCACACAATAAACATACTGTATACCTCTCAAGTAGAGAGAAAACAGCCAATCCCCTATGAAACCCCTTTTGGATGAGAGACAATAACCCTAGGCATGCATCAACGAAGGATAGACACAGTCGAGGAATAACATATCAGAATTTGAAAACAAAAAAGAAGGAAAAAAATAACAAAAAGAGAACGGTAAAGGTGTCCTATAACCTAAGTGGTCTGAGGCACAGAATGTACACAATCACACATACTCATAAGAAAATAACCCCTGCCCAAGAAGGGTAATTTAACCGCCAATGCCAAAACTATAGAACAATAACAGCCTCAAACGAGCCACGCAGGCAAGATCATGCTCAAAAGTTCTATTTTGAATCAGACTCAAGAAGGAGGCATAAGAACATAAACACTTGCAGATGAACAAGGGCAGGGATCAGGGGCAGGCAGGAGCAACAATCGAAGAACAGATTTTAAAACTGCCACAATCATGAGGGAAAAAACAACTCAAACAGATCAGAGAGACCTGTTCCACAACTTTCATCGACCTACAAAAAGGCTTTAGATCAGATTTATGGCCAAACTAAGTCCTTTGGCAGGTCCCTCAGAATGTTTGGCATTGAAGAAAGGAACTAGTAGCAAATCCATACCCCAGAAAAATAAACAACACCAGCATAGAATGCCGTACCACTGAAAAGTCAGGGTCGGAGACAAACTTCAAAAAAAACCACAGTTGGGTCCCGACAACGGCTGCTGTATATCTCCCAGTATCCTGTAATCAATTGTTCTTGGAAAAACATCAGAGAGATGACCCTCCATGATTCCACACTAATCTATCTAATCTTACCATCTCCATTGCGTCAACCCCTCAACCAACTTACGGTTTGCCGATTGACATTGACCTCAAGGACGGAAGAACACCAGAGCAGCAAGATCTTACGACCGTAAACTTGATAACACAGAGCTGGAGCCGAATGGGATGGAGGTGCGCCTCGGTAGAAACGATAAAGTATTTTTTGTGAACAGCAACGAGCAATGCAAACCGCTAAAATTAACAAGAACGCAGACAAACAAATGTAGGAGGTAGATGCTTTTATAAATTACCTCTTAAGCCAGGCGCTACACACACAAAGGACGGCAATCGAACGGAGTACGACAAGAAGATTCAAAGTCAGAATATGCCATAGGCAACATCATCTTCCCATGACAAATACTCACCAACCATATGAAAAGATAAAGAGATCATTTTCCCAATCAAACGAAATCTCTACAAAGTCACCTAGATTCAGTCAATCGCAGCTGTAACTGAAATGATAACCTGGACATTGACATGCTGAAACAGCAAAGCGAATCCAGTCATCTCGAAACAAAATGCCATAGAAAACAACTGGTCATATCTTGGATAGAACGAAAGAACCCAATGAAATTTAGATCAAGAGTCAAATAACACAGCAGGCAGGTCACACAGGAACCCCTCTCACCATCGTCAGCAAGAAAAAGCTGACCTGGTTCGGCACGCACCCCCGCCACCAGCACTCAGCCCAAGGAACAGTACTGCACGGGAAACACTCGAAGGAGGCAGAAGGAGGGGGGAAAGACAGAACAAGTCCATAGGAAGGAGGACAACATCAAAGAAATGGGACCCAAGGATGAATGACCTCGGCACTACTGACAGGCAGAGCGGAGGACCGAATGGATTGGGAGGGAGCTTAACCACGAAGCACGACTTTCATGTCTCCACCCGACCACCCGCCCAAGGTCACGGTCAGATTAGTAAAGACAGCTCAAGCAGGTAAGGTCAGATCGTCCACTGCAGACTACAAAAGGGAGGTAACAACTGTTCGTTGGCATTTTGGAAAGGCTGCAGTGTAAACTTTAATGATTGCAATAAACTCTTTGAACCAAACACTGCTTACCTTATGTGTACAACTCAGGAATTCGGAAAGAAGACCACACAAATGATATCAATTGCCCATAATACTGATGATTCAACAGCAACCTCCTCATTTTGAGGAAAACATGCATTTATACAGAGAAGGAATGGCTTTGGAAGCTGAGGAAACTTGATTCTGGTTTTCAGAAGGCTGTTCAACCAATGATTTTTTAGGTACAGCTGGAGGCATTGGGGGCTACAACTAAAACTTTGGAAATCCAGCTTTATTAAAACAATTTTGCAATAAATATCTAAGTTTGATAGAAGTTCTGTTTCTCTGGATGGTTGCAAATAACTTTCCTTTCTGCCAATGTGATGGCTTGCCTAAAACATTATTGAGTTATTTATTTATTTTTAACAAACTGCATTTGTGATTTGGAAATTATTAACATGGAAATATAGATATACAATGACTCTGTTTGTGATGCAGAAGTACCAAAAGTAGCCAGTAAAAACAGGATTTCAATCGTGTTGGGTTGAATGAAACCGTTCAGTAGCTGTGACATTCCAAAGTGAACCACAAAGAAGCTGACGTCATTGGTCCAATAGATCATAATTGAAGATGATGATGATAGATGATGATTGAATGATAGGAAAGATTATTATTATAATAAAAAAGAATTATTATTAATATTAATATTATTATATAATAAAATAATTAATTAATAAATATTATTTTATTAAAAAAGAATACTTCAACAGAATTCGAGTTTTTATAAACAATTTCTAACAGCATGATAAGTGACATCATTTAAGATAAGCACTGACAAATGTCATATAACGGGGAAAAACCCCTCAATCTAACAACCCTTTTACCCACCACTGCTTACCAACTTTTATTGTCATATGTGGAATCCAGAACTTATCACCCTGACCCACAGACAGAGGTATGTTATCCTCAGGGCAAAAGTCATCATGGGCCAGGATGGACCACAATGTTTGGAATAACGAACAAACAAAACCTCAAGAAAAACAATAGACCAACCGCCAAAACCCCCCCCCCCCCCCGCTCCCCAACCCCCCCATTCATCGAAAGAAACTATTTTAAAAAACCGATATGTTAGCCTTTTATTTTTATTAAGAATTAAGCATAATATATATCAAAAGACTTCAACAGCAGTGGGTGTTTTATTATTCATTTCACAACATGTAAAGAGGTGTAAAAGGAAAAAAGCTCCACAAACCGAAAAAAATAGCAATGATCAAAAAAGACCACGTACAAATACAGAAATCAAAACAGGGAAAAAAGGAAAGAGGCATAACAGATACATACGACGGGAGAGGGTAGGGGGAGTGCTTGGGCATGACGGATTCCTAAAACATTTTAGAAACGACATGAGGAAAATTAGAAATCAAAAACTAACAAAGCAAGCACCCAGCGCGCCCCCCGCCCCCCCCCCCGCCCCGCGGCCACGACCCCCGCAAACCCACCGCCACCCAAGAATCAGACTACACCACACAAAAAAGGTCATATAATAACGTAGCACTTGATGTACACGCTGTTTCAAAGGAATGTTAATTTTTACCCTACTTGCATACTCACGAGAGACTGAGAAAATAAGCACATTAGTGCTTATCCATCACCACAACTCCTCGAAATAAAAGAAAAAATAAAAATGATAATATCTACATTCCTAAAGTGGTAAGGCCTCAAGCAACCACTTCCACAACCACAACAATGGGAACAAGTACTATAGACTACACTGACAATTAACAATTAATCGTTGCATATATCCAAGAGAGCAAAGCCATTCGAGTATCCATTCAAAGACTCAAGTGTTCCTAGGCAAGATGCTCATGATGCCATTATAAAATACTTTTCTATCGAGTACCATTTTCTAACTGACCATTTCATGATGACTTATACACAGGCCTTTTTCTTATGTCATGCAATGAAACATTACTGGCTATCTAACGCAAATAAAATAAAATACAGGCAATCTTTTACATTTCCTAGTCATAACCAGGTAATTGCCAATGGCTCTAAACTATGTAAATAAAACACATTTAAACTTGTATCATACAAGGCGTCCTTAGTCAGACTATCAACCTTGTGGTCCAAATAGCCAGTCTTGCCAATAGAGCCCACAATTAGCAACTTCACTCTAGGTATTGACCAACCAATTGCACTTGCTCTTTTATTTCGAGGGAAATGGTATTAACGCACTCAATTACTTTTATACAGCAAGTTCCCGGATGTGTTTGCAGTTTTAAGAAAATGTATGTGTCGTCCGTACGCCTACCGGCAACACCAAAGCCTACTGCTTTTCTGAAAAGCGGAACATGTTCTACCGTTTTGCGCAAGAGGTTTCACACAATATCCCCACACTGGACCACCTTAGTTTACAATCTCCTCCAAAGGACTTTTCGCCTTTATTGAAGTCGACACAGATGTTACCTGCCAGAGGTATGAGCCATCAACCATTTTGCGCTTAAAGTGACTCTAACAACTGTCCGTTCCTCTCGTAGCGGCAACTTCTATTAAGTGTTTGTGAAAACAGCGGCTATGAAACCCGTCTGCAAGCTCGACCATTGTTGTGTTAAATGCGCTGTGTTAACAACAGATCCCTTCATATTCAGAACCACAGACAAAATTAACACAAAAGGGGAAGCGAAAAGAAAAAGGTCGGCATTCCATGAACCCATAACCCGGAATATACTTCAATAAAATATCGTCATTCATTCCTTTTGCACTGTTGATGGAACAGCTCTCTTACACTGACAGTTTCTTATGTTAAAGATGCAGGAACAGAGAACAAAGGAGCAGAAGGAAGAGGAGATACACAGACAGACAAAGGAGAAGACTGGACAATGGCAACCTGAGAAAGAGGGCTCAGGAAAGTAAAGAGACAAAGAAAATATAATAGAGGTGGCCTTGGGTGTCCGCCACAAGTGAACAGGGTAATGAAGAACGTCACAGATCTTATACCGTTTTATCAAGCCCACGTCTCCTGAAGAAGGCGCAGAAAAACAATACACCAGCGAGAACTGTAGTACAGGACATACAGACCGACAGACACACAAACAGGACAGACAGGAACATGCCACAGTCATTCTAAGCCTTTGTCCTCATGTTATCACTATGCAGAAAAAACAATATATGTCTTCAAAAACAGGAAAATAAATAATAAGACTTCATTATGTACATTTTTATTTTTTTTTTCCCTACCATATAACTCTTCAGGAGTAGCAGAATTGCAGGTGCTTGATATTTTCTCACCCCGGCATCTTGTCAGAATAGGTAGTGTGACGCTGTCACACACTGACAGCCGAGGTTGCTAGCTCTAGCAGACAGGCACAAACCACACCAACCAGGACCCCAGTGGCAAGTCAAGTGTCAATGTGCAAGTACAGCCTCAGCCGCCACTGCATTCTTTCTCCAAGGCTCAAGGGCTCACAAGCAGCACATTGATCCATGGGTAAGCACCAATCACCATTATCAGACAACGAAAAACAGCAACTTCGGATTCGAGCAAGACTGACCAAATTGTGGAGATGGAGTCAGACAAGACTTTTACAGACCAGCAGACAGACAGAACAGACAGACAGATGGACAGAACAGAGAGAACCGGACAGATAGATAGAACAACAGACAGAACAGAACGAAAAACAGATAGGGCAGACCAGACAGAAAGATACACAGATAGACAGAAGACAAATAGGATAACACATATATAACAGACATGCCAGACAGATAGACAGACAAAAAAATCATAAAAAGGATAGACCATACGAGATAGATCGACAGATAGACAGAACAGAAAGCCAGAAACGACAGAATAGACAGACAGAGAGACAGAACCGACAGAAGTAGGAAATAACTTACCAGTGAAGAGGAAGGAACCACTGAACGGAGGAATGGGACTGGGTTTCTGACGGAGTGTGAACAGGAAAAAACACAATGGTGACAGGGATCCTTCCTTTTTCAGTGACAGTGTCCTTGAGAGACAGAGAGAGATTGAGAGACAGAGAGAGGACAGAGACAGACAGGAGACAGACAGAGACACAGAGAGAGCAGAGAGGGGGGGGATAGTAACAGATAAATGGACTGATATATTGGTAAATAAGAACGGATAACATTGAAGATAGAATGTGAATAATAATGTGCACGTCACTAAAAGCAAAACAAACACGTTTACTTCATGGTGGGGGAGGAGTGGGTGTGAGAATAGACACAGACGAGAGAATTATAATTACTTCAGAGT
Source organism: Rapana venosa (assembly GCA_028751875.1). Taxonomy (NCBI): domain Eukaryota; kingdom Metazoa; phylum Mollusca; class Gastropoda; order Neogastropoda; family Muricidae; genus Rapana; species Rapana venosa. Next base: position 42,693,423 of record CM054143.1, read on the forward strand.
GCATTAAAGAACACTTTAGAAAAGCACGCCAACACTTTATGACCTGATTACCTATAACGATAAAATATTGGCTAATTTCTCATGTTGCCACTGTCCTAGAGTCTAGTAGACAAATTGTAATAGAGTATTTATAACAATTGTCCGATTTTCAATCTGCAATAATATTTAACGATATTGACTTGCAGCTTAACAAGATTTCTGCCTATACAAATTTGCTTTAGTAAAAAAAAAAATTATTAGTAGTATTATCATCCATCAACACATCATCATGCATCATCATCATCATCATCATCATCATCATCATCATCATCAGCATCACATCATCATCATCAACCATTACTAATAATTAATAATTTAATTTTTAATAGAGAAGAGTTGCTAATTTGTGTAATTCGTCTTCTCATAACGGCCCTTAGTTCACAACCTATTCTTTGTTGTAAAGAAAATGCGCAAAAAATGCGTTTCACTGGCCAGCCGTAAAAATCGCCTGACATGGACAGCCCATAACACACCGCGAATTCGTTCGCATGGGAATAAAATAAAATATATCATTTAATCATTCTGGTTTTTAAAAAAAAGGCAAGAGAAATGAACCAAGAAGGCAAAAACGACCAGAAGAAGGAAACAGTAAGAAAAAGAACAAGGCAGAAACAAAGAAGGGATCAGACAAGAGGGAATATCCTGAGCACAAGAATTATGTAGAAGGATGGAATAGCCGGTTCAATAACTAAACGAGACCTCTATCATACCCACGGTGAAGATAATCATGGAAGAATTTTCCTTAAATTTGTTTCATATTAATTTGGCAAAGCAGGTCTACTAAGTCACATCTAGATACAAGCAGGTACCGAAAATACATCAAACTTAATCCGAACCCAGTTCACAAACTTTGCTCCTGGAAAAATGTAACCACTTCATCTTGTACCACATTTTTTCAGCACAGTTCACGCAATTTGACTATCAGTTTATACAATCCGAATACCATTTTCTCGTTGTACAAGTCCAGGATTTCATGTTTCTGAAATCTTCTTTGCCAGTATGAATAACGTGCCATTGATTTTGACAGCACTATCAAAAACCATTTTCTGCTTTATTAAGTACTGTAAATTGACAATACACTAGCAAATACTTTGCTGTTTTGTTGTCGAAAACAAGTAATGCAGTTAGTGTATAATGAAATTACCGATTCAGCGTCAAAAGTTCTTTCTTATAAAAATAATATTAGTTTCAATAGTCAACACCTGGACTTAGCCATTGTCACCTACCAAACAAACCAAAAGTAAGTCAGTGTCAGTCAGAAATAAGTTCTACTGAATCACATGTTAGCTACGGTAACCATTTAACCCATTACACAAACCTGTCGCATGTGGGGAGGAAAAAACCACAATAGAAAAAACACCAAAACATGATGGAACTTGATAAGGAGATTTGGCTCCAACAACGCCACCTAAGTAATATCCACGAGGCCCACAAGAAACCAACATACTAAGACCAAATGCAGAAAGCCAAAATGATAACCGGATCGGTCGAGAGCCAGCGGGTTACCAAACAGACCGTGCAGGCTTGTTCCATTGAACAACTACGCAGGGTGTGAAGTGAACAGTCGGCGTACTGGATTTTATACCATTACTTAAGCTTCCCTAAGAAACAAATCACCATTGTGAACTTGGAACGTGACCGTACACTCTATACCAAATTGCGGAATAAATCAAAGAACTAGAGTAATGAAGCTTAATCCGCTTATAAAATGGGACATTATTGAGCCAAGGTAGAAGTGAGATGAGACAGTCTTATGTGAGACATAGACTGAAGAAAAGGCAACAAAGAACAGGTACCAGTGCCAAGAGTGAAACATCACCTACATGGGAGTGGCATTTTATGCAGAAAGGAAGTAGTAGGTGGGTGCATTATCCAGCTGTCCAAGACCGGCTTCCACCAGCAGATTAATCCGCATCCTGCTGACAGGCCCAAAGCCCCAAGAACATCACCAACATACAAATCTATGCATGCACGCAACATCGACACATGCAGCTTAAGAAGTAGAAGAATTTAACGGAAGATTTTGAAGAGACCCATTATGAAAATACCCAAGAAGTACATCATCATACATTCAAGGGATTTTAAACACCCCAAAGAAGGGACCTTGACTCTTACAACCAAGTGGGCCTGCAACAGTTGGTATCAGTTATGGAACATGGTATGACCAACGACCAGGGGACAAACGTCCTGCTGGAGTTTTGCCCTGCACGCCGACCACAACTTACCATTGATGCCAATTACCCTCTAATCCCCCGACAAAGCAGGCAGTCAGGAGACCACCTGGCAAATGCGCCAAGACGGCAAAGGCCATAACCAAATAATTTTATCATACCACCCGACGGGGCGCATCAAAATTCTACACATCAACAGGAGCCAGAACAAAACCATGACCCTTGAGCTGACTTCGGCCGTGACCACAGGACCATGTGCAGCTGGTAAATCATAATGAAGGCATGAAATAAAAAACAAACAGCCTGCAAACCCACTTATCAAATTTGACTTGACAAACTGAAAGATCCAGATTAGTCGAGGAGAAATCACCCCCAAGCTAAGCTTGTGCGGACGTATTGCAGCATTACATATCCTGGACAAGTGACATCAAATGACCCGTCACCGAACAAAACTTCAATGAGGGCAGATCCGAGAAACATTCAGAGGAGGAACTCGGATCGTCAGAGAGGAAACAACACACCCAACAGCCATGGACTACCAATGACAACCGACATCTTGACCAACTGCAGATACAAGAAGGAGCCAACTGAAACCAAACCAGTCTTCCAACCCTAAAGAATATACTGGTCGGCCAACAAATACTCGTGAAGAAGCAATGTTAACAAAGGCCTGAGAGAGAAGGTATGGGGATCAGTGATCAATGTAATGAGCTCGAAAAAAAGCACCAGAAATGTGGGGCAAAAGAAAAATGCACTACGAGGCGGACGACAACCCTGAAGAACCTACACCAAAAACCAATTCAAACCAAAACATCCAGTCATATGTGAAGACAGCGTTCCGGAAACGCCACTCAAACCGAAAGCTCAAGACTGCATTTAACCAGGTGGTCTGAATATTGATCAAGAACTGTACCACACCACAATACAACTGACAATAGCATAATAGAAGATAAAAGCGCCAACATCAGAGCATAACCACGAGCCATTATCATATACTGAGGGAAGAAGTGGAAGAAGCCAACCATCCGTGCAACTTACCAGATAAGGAAAGTCCACCATGAGCAGGCAGAAAACTACCCACAGGAGCAGCTCAGCATAGTGGCGAAACCTTCCTCACCTATGTACCAGCTCTCTGTCAGAATATACGGAGAGAACAAAACAGATGGCCAACAGAACTGGACACGAAACACGCTACAATCATAACCCTGCTCAAGCTGAAGGGAATTTTACCCAATGCCAAAGACTATATGAACCTCAGCCTCATCAGCACGCCAACAAGATCATGCTCAAAGTTTATTTATTTGAATCGACTACAAAAAGGAGGGCAGAAGGAAACACCTTGCAGATGAACAAGCTGGGTTCAGTGCAGGCAGGAGCCAACAATTATCGTATCAGATTTTTAACATGCCACATCCTGATGGAAAAACATCTCAACATCAGAGAGACCTGTTCCACAACTTCATGATTCATCGACTTCAAAAAGGCTTCGAACAGTGTATTGCAACGAAGCCTGAGGTATCCAATCAGGTGTCCTCAGAATGTTAGGCAATTGAAGTAAGACTATAGCAACCATTCCAGCCTATACAACACCGCAAAGCATTCATGAACAATGGAATCCTAACAGAACAATCAGGTCCGGAGCAACTTCAAAACCACATTTAGGGACCGACCCAGTGAAGCCTGTTATCCTCCAGTCCGTTTAATACTTTCGTAGGAAAAACATTATGAGACAGAGACCCACTTTCCATACTTCCACTCTATACCTATCTCCCATTGGCTGCAGACCTCAACAACTTGCGGTTTGGCCCAGATTACATTGACCTCATGGCGGGAAGTAACACCATGCGCTGCAAGATCTAACGCACCAACTTGAGAACAGAGGAGCTGGACCATATGGTATGGAAGTGAGCTCGGAGAAAAGTAACAGTACTTGTGAACATCACAAGCAAACCGCCAACTGCGGCTAAAAATATCCATGAACGGCCAACAAACGGAGGAGGTAGAAACCGCTTTTATAGTACCTTGGCGGGTACCTTGGCGCTACACTCACAAAGGACGGGGGGCTATCTGAACGACATGAGAAAATCAAAAGTCAGAAAAGCCATGCAACATCTTCCTGACAAAAAATACATCACCACCATATGGAAAAGAAAAGATGCAGATAATCCTAATCAAACAAAAATGCCTCTACAAAGGCACCCTAAATCAGACGCACCATGCTGTATTGGAAGTGAAATCCGGACATTGACTGCATGAAACAGCAAATCGAATCCCCCTCATTCGAAACAAAAAGCCTAAGAACACCTACCTGTAGGACAATCCTGAGAGAGAACGAAAGACCAATGTTTGTCAAGAAGTCAAATAACGACGGCTTTGTCAGTATCCACAAACAGGAACCCCTTCTCACCATCTCAAGAAGAAAAAGCTGACATGGTTTCCGAGACACGTCCCCCCGCCACAAATACACTCTGCAGCCAAAGAACAGAATTGCAGGGAACACACGAAGTATTGCAGAATGGAGGGGAAAGGACAGGAACAAATCATGGATGGCCCACATCAGAGAATGGACCAGGATGAATTACACGGACACAGTACTGCGGCAGCGGAAGCCGAGACCCTTGCTATGGCAAGGATGAGCTATACCACGGCAACGTTCTATCGTGTCTCCCCCCAACGACGGCCAAAGGTCACGTGGTCTGAATGATGATGAACCAAACTGTGCCCCGTCAAGATTATCTAACCTAGTACGCAGTCCATCACCACGTTCTAAAACTGTGCAATCCCTAAGACTGACTGCATGCAACTCTTTTAAAACCTTGTAATCACTAGGAAGAAAAAAAAACAAAAGGGAGAGGACGAACAGGCATCAGACAGGACAGACACACGCAGTACAGTACACACACAGACAGAAAGAGACAGAGGCACCAGACATACACACAGACAGAGACAAAGAGAATCCCAAGAGCGACAGAAGTAGACAGGAGAAAACAAGACAGACATACAAACAGAAAGACATAGGACAAAGAGAGGCCAGAGAGAGAAGACATAAAAAACAGACAGCAGCCATAGCGAGAACAGAGACAGAGATACAGATAACTGATAAACAAACTCAGGCAGACAGAGAAACAGACAGGCAGAACAGACCGACAGACAAAAATACAGGTAGAGAGATCAGACCAAGAGATAAGCGGACAACTCATAACCTGAAAGCCTTTCTTGACTGAATGATGACTGACTAGACTTACTGACTGGACTATGCCCTCAACAGACTGCCCTGGCTTCCTTGATTGGCTGTAGGACCTGTCACAACAGGTAGGTGTGCAAGGTGTTGCGGATGGTTGCTGAAACATTGTTTTCCCCTGTCTTCATCAATTCGGTCTGTCTGTACTGCGTGAGAGTTGTCACAGGTAAATAATAAGAACAGTTGCTACCATGACCTCGTTCATGAATGTACTAACCAGGACACCACATTACATACATTATTGTTGAATAAATTCCCAGACTGTCTGAGACACACAACAGTGAAACTGTTCCCTGACCAGATATAATCTGAGCAAGGAATGAAAACCAACGACTTACCAACCCCATCTTTTGGCTCAATGCCAAAATCTTATTATCAACCATCCCGTGTAACTGAAAGACTGAGATAATTTTCATCTCTCTCACTCTCTCTCACCTCTGTACTAGTCAAGGGTTCTCGTCAACTCCTCTCGTTCTCCTCATCTCTCCCCTCATGGCCTCTCTCATCTCGGTCGTCCTCTCGTCTCTCACATCTCTTCTCATCTCCTCTCAGCTCTCATTACACATTTCTCTCTGCTCTCAGAAGACATAATCTCTCTCGATACTCTCATTCTCTAGGTCTCTCATCTCTTCCTCACTCACTCTTCATACCACACATCCAGTCGATACATCTCGTATTACCACTCAACTTCTCTCATCTACCCTCTCCCCTCTCCATACCCCTCTCTTCTCAATCTCTCCGTCCTCCTACAAACAATCACACCAGAGGCCTCAACCTTTCCAGACCCCCACAGTCCACTGAACGTCAGCCGGGAACCCACGTAACGAGTGATAGGCACCACTCCGAACACCATAAAGCCCCCACAGGGCACAAATACACAAGCAAGAAGCCAATCTCATCATCCACTAGATAAACCCCCGCAGAAGCAAACCTCCCCACCACGCCAAGGACTCTCACCACAATGTCCTTCCCGCCAGCATGGCCCTAGGCTACTCTCCCAGAACACAGGACCCAGAACAGAGTGACACCACTAAGACAGCGCCACCTGCACACATTACCCATCCACAACATCACAAAGAGATCTAGCCTTACACCAAGCAAACGAAAGTCCACTCACCAGCCCAACCCACCCCCCCAAAGCCTACCCACCGCCACACACACAACCTATCCCTCGTCTCCCCTCCGGACGCATCCCCTGGACCACGGACAACACTCTCCGCCACCCCATACCCTTCCATACTCACCCCACGGTAGACCGTGAAGTCACCCCGGGGCTACGCTACCTGACGTAACCAATCCCCCCCTATGTCGCACCTCATCCTCTAGAAGTCCCTCTCCATCGAACGTACAAAGCAAATCATAAGTCACAGACTCAGGCTCGATACCAAAACCATCCCGAATCTGAACCCTGCGGTCCCATGCAGACAACAAGGCAGCCGCCAGGGAAACTCAGCACTCTCGCAGTAGTTCGCGACCTCCCCCGCCGACCCTCCTCCCCCCTCACCTCCCCCACCCCCCCCCCTACCCCTCCCCACTCCCCCACCCACGCCCTCCTCCATCTCACCAATCATCACACTCACACTCTCTCTCTCTTCTCTCTCGTCGGCTAACTCAACTCTCAATCTTTCAACTCCCCTCACCTCGTCGATCTCACTCGGATCTCTTCTCCAGATCCTCGATCTTTCACAATCTCTCTCTCCTCTCATCTTCTCTCTCTCTACATCCTCGATACCTCTCACTACTCTCTCTCTCTCTCTCTTCCTCTCACTCCCCACTCTCTCTCTCTCTCTCTCACCTCATTAAAAAATACGATAATTGAATAAAAATGCTTTTGACCATTGTTCTAAAGATATTTATGTCACAAAAACAAACCCACTTGTTGTTAAACTTGCGCGAAAATTGGGGACTGAAAGCACTGGAACACATTTGTAAATCAGTACACATCTTTGGCTTATAAAAAGTCAGTATTTATAAGGCTTAGATTAGACATCGCCGTCAGCGCGGCCTGGGCTTTAACACAGTTCTTGAATAAACCAGTGACGCTGGGAGCAACGAGCAAAAGTGGATAGGATGTATGACCCATGTCTTTCCCACACATGGAATTCCACTATTACATTAACCAGCTGAGTCATTAGTGATCGAAGAGATACGATCTATGGCTCTCTTGACTAGAGGTCTAGTACTCGCACAGTCATGTTGCAGAAAGCCTGGTGTCTGGTTGGGCCATTTTGAGAACAACACCAACCGCTGATAGACTGTTCTTAGCCACTTAGTCCGAGAGAGTGGGATGTACTGGTGGGCAAGGCATCCCACTAAAATCAAATTCTGCCCAGTTACCCAAAACAGGCAAGCATCCCACCTCTGCATGTTTTGGAGTGTCATCGGACGGACACGACGGACCAACATACAGACGTTTGCAACTAATGATCTTGTTTATAGTGAAACCAAATAGATATCCTCTTTCTCTGATAATGCTGCTTTAAGATGCATAGATATTGGATTACAATTCAGCATATGTACGAGTGCAGGTTTACCCTTTTAGTCTTACAAGATGCTTTATGATCTAGCTGGTCAAGGGGAAAAGCCCCTGGGCTTCACAAATACGTAGCCAGTTTAATGTGAACGTCGCTATGGGGTTTGATTGGCTCAACAAGAGGGTTCCGGAAATTTGTAGAGAGTTTATCACGTTTTCTAGAAAAGATTGATTGATTGCCCGTTGGCAGCAGTGGAGTGGTCCATATACAAAGCATAGAAAAAGATTGTTCAAATGTACAGAACAATATATGAGGGTTTACACGATGCAAACCTTCTCTAAAGCTTTATATGTGACATACATTTGAAAAGAATAATGTCCTAAGATCAGACTTGGTGTATCAGACATAAAATAATCATAAAATGAGAAAATATATGAACAAAAAATGATGAAGACCTCAGGCTGCTATGCCCAATTATGTAAGCAAACAGTGGAAGATGAAGTTCATTTTTGTGTATTGACTGTCCAGTATTATAGAGAGATGTTAGACAAAATAACATATTCCGGTTAAAGAATATATACGACAGACCAAGCCCGCAAGATGTCGGCAGTGGTTAGCGCCATAGGGTTACGTAATAACAGGAAGGTCGCGGGTTCGAACCCCGAGAGAAGTATTCATTAGGGATTATTTTCCGGACTTCCGGCCAGCTCCAAACCCAGAAGTAGAGGTGACTGATGCTCAGTGGGAAAGACTGGGACCATCACAGTCCGAGGATCATCCACTATAACTGATGCGAGTTTGAGTGTAGATGCGTCAAATTAACCTGACCAACACTGCAGGTGTCTGTATCTCTCGGGACCGGTTGACGCGGGAAAAATTATCGATAGAAACGTAGAGTACAGGAGCCCTGTCAAGTAGGTCACAAAGCAAATGCACTCACTCCCACAGCCAGCATCATTTACGTTCATCCTCATTGTCATTGATCATCAAGCAATTAAAAAAAAAAATTGGCCATCTATTTCGGTGGCCCAGTTTCTCAGTCTCTAAGATGGTGTCCATCAGTATTCGGTTTGCCCATGACACATAATTCTGTGCCTGTGGTGAGTTTGTGCAAAGCCTTTGAGGGTTGAGGTTTGCAGGGGAAACGGTTGTAGGGGACTTTGTGGTGGTTGCTGCAAAAACCTCAGGGTGTGGCAACTCACTCCGAGTCTGGCTCCGCGACTGGAGCTAATAACTGACAGTCCCAGTATGAGAAGGGGGTTTAGTAGTGGTGTCCTGTGCTATGTTAGCTCAGAAACAAGGCACCACATGAACACGCCAAAGTGACCCAGCGCAGGGGCAAGGGCCCCGACAGGCTGTTGGCCACTAGCGGCGGTGCCGATAGTGGATTGGCTTCCCCCCTCCCCTGGGACCTTCCTCCGGACTCTGAGGATGAGACATAACAAGACCGGTATGGTATGTGGCAGGAGATTGGAATAGACCGGCGTGGGAACAGCAAAAGACGGGAGACGTCACAGAAGATGAGGCAGCAAAAAAAAACAAAAAAAAACAAAAAAATAAAAAAAAAAAAGTATAGTAGACAGCCTAACTTATTTAGAATCTGTATACTCATGGCATCAAGTCACCCTGAGATTGTGCGCAGCCTTGTTTTATATTTAGTGTAAAGCCTTTAGAATAAGAGATATCTTGGTTTCTTAGGTGATTTTTTTGGTAACTGACTTTTTTGTGGTGTTGTGGGTATACAAATAACATTAATTTTGGGTTTTTTGTGCTTCCTTATTTTCTCACTAAAATACTAAGCAGTTTGGCAAACCCACTTCATGTATGGGCCAATGGCCTTTTTGTGAATACATCTTTCGAGTTCTTGTTTGAGTTCGAGTTATCTCTCTCCTTCTCTCTGTCTCTCTCTGCCTCTCTCTCTCTCTGTCTCTGTTTCTGTCTCTCTGTAACATATGAGGGAAAGACGTTTTACCGAACTCTTTCGAAACTCCCGAATGAGTCTGGCTTTCCAGTACTCTCTGTCTAAACTAACTACACGTTCTGATCGTTATCATGCTGCGCTGTTCTAAAGTGCCAGCTACTAGTTGTTCATCACTGTGACCCGTTCCTCGTGTGGTTCTTCCAGCATGTAATGAACAGCTGAAATATTGACTCAAAGTGTAAAGGACAAAGAACAAGAGACTGTAGTATTCTGATGTTAGTTGTATTTTTTTGTGATGTTTAATTTTGCAATCAACTGCACACATTAAACATAATGTATAACTCTTAGTGAGAAAACAGCCCCCGTATGACCCCTGTGGATGAGAGACAATAACCATGGCATCAACGAAGAGAGTCACAGTCGTGGATATCATATCAGTATTTGAAAAAAAAGGAAAAAATAACAAAATGGTGAAAGGTAAAGGTGTCCTATAACCTAAGTGGTCGTAGGAGACCTAGGCATCAGAGGCCTCACTTCTCTAGGGGCCAGCATATTGAGGGCGGCGCCCATCTCCTCTCCCTCGCCACTATGGGGGAAGCACGAACAAACAATAATTCCCACCCCCACCCCATTCATCGAAAGAAACTATTTTTTAAAAACCTATTGTTAGCCTTTTTTTTAAGAATTAGCATATTATATATCATACGTCATCAGCAGTGGGGTGTTTTTTTCACATGTAAAGAGTGGTAAAGGAAAAAAGCTACCACACCGAAAATAGCAATGACAAAAAGACCACGTACATACAGAAATCAACAGGGAAAAAAGGAAAGAGGCATAACAATAAATACGACGGGAGAGGATGGGGGGAGCCTTGGGAATGTCGGATTCTAAACATTTTGAAACGACATGAGGAAAATTAGAAACAAAAACTACAGCACCCTCCCCCCCCCCCCCCCCCCCCCCCCCCCCCCCGCCACCACCCAACCCACACCGCACCCAGAAATGCAGACACACCATAAAGGATCATTATATCGGTAGCATGATGTACACCGGTTGCAGAATGTTTGAATTTTTACCCTACTGCATACACACGGAGACTGGATGAAAAAAAGCACAATGAGTGCTTATTCCATTACCCTCGAAATAAAAGAATAAATAAAAAATGATAATATCTACATTCTATAATAGTGTAAGCCTCAGCAACCCTTCCACACCACAACATGGGATCATAGTACTACACTGACAATTAAACAAGTAATGGGTTGACTATATCCATGTGAGAAAAGCCTTTCGGGGGTCCTTTTTTTCAAGAATCAAGTGTTCTGGGGCAAGATGTCATGTGCGTATAATACTTTTCTATCGAATCCCTTTTTTAACTTGCCTTTCATACTTAAGCACAGGCCTTTTTCTGTATTCTTGCATGATACATGTACGGCACCTAACGCACTAATAAATAAGGTCAATTTTTTTACTTTTTTTTCATACCCAAAGTATTGCCAAGCTCTAACTATGAAAATTCAACACTTTTAAACTGTATCATTCATGGTCTTGTCACTAACCGTGGGCCCCCAGTTTGGCCAAATGAGCCACAGAAATTTCACTCTGGGTATTGACTATGTTTTTTTGCTCTTTTTTTTCGAGGGTAAGGAGTACGCACTCGGCCTTTTTTACATAAAGTTCCCGGTGTTTGCGTTTTAAAATTTTTTGTCGTCCGTTCCCACGGCCACACCAGGCCTGCTTTTCTGAAAAGGGGAAAACAGTTCTAACTTGCGCAAGATTTTCTGCTGCGTTCCCACACTGGACCTTTTTTACAATCTCATTAAAAGGACTTTTCGCTTTTTGAAGCGCACGATGTTAACTCCAAGGTAAGCCATCACCTTTCGAAAAGTGACCTTACATCTGTCTCTTTCTTAGGGGGCATTTTCTTTTTAAGCCCACACTCCCCTGAAAAAGGGAACGAAACAACAAACGAGACTGTAGAACGACAAACGACAACAGACAAACAAACAGACAGACAGACACCCACAGTCAGTTCTATGCCTTGTCCTCTGTTGCACATGCTGAAAAAAACATTATATATCTTCAACGTTTTTTCCTTTTTTTAAATAACTTTCGGGTATTGCACGCTTGATATTTTTTATACCGTGCATCTTGGTCAGAATATTTGCGCGTCACACACGACGGAGGTTGTTTGCGAAGGAAAACCCCCAGACCCTGGGGCAGCAGTGTCTCTGTTCAAGTACAGCTTGTTTTTTCTCCAACCCTCGGGCTCAAACCACAGTGCCCATGGGAAAACACCACCCATTTCAGTACGAAGAACAGCAATAGGGGGATGAACCAGACTGCCCCAAATTGTCAGATGGTCAGACAAGTTTACGCAACAAACAGACAACAGACAGAAAGACAGACAAACAGACAGACAGACATATGGGACAGACAGAAAAACAGAGAGAAGACAACGACAGAAAATAAAAGAAGACAACAGTAGACAGACAGACAGACAGTTAGAAGACAGACAGATAGATAAATGTAATAGATAGATAAATGGGTAGAAAATTAGATAGATAATAGTTGGTAGGTAAAGATAGACAGAAGACACAGACAAAAACCAGACAAAAAAGGGACAGACAGACAGAAGATAGGACAAAAGCAGACAGACAGAAAGACAGAAAGATGATGGACAATAGATAGATGACAGACATCAAGAGACAATAGATATAATAGATAGACAGACGACAGACAGATATAAGACAGATAGACAGAAAAAAAGTTTATACAGACAGACAAATACCCAGACAACAGATAATAGACAGACAGAAGAAAGACGTAGACAATAGACAGGAATAGACAGACAGAAACGATAGACAACTAAAAATAGATAAAAGTATATAGATTATAGATAGATGGGTAGGTAGGTACAGATAGACAGTAGACAGACAGATAAAAATACAAAAAGAAGACAGACAGTAGACAGCAGACAGACAGAGATAGAAAAACAGACGATAGATGGATAATAGAAAATAGACAGAGAGACAAGAAACAGTGATAGAAAAGACAGTTAAAAAGGACAAAAGACAGCAGTAGACAACAGACACATGTCAAAGACATATAGATGACGATAGACAGACAGATAGATAGACAGATGCAGACAGATAGATAACAATAGACAGATAGACAAACAATAACAGACAGACAGACAGTAGGAAATGATTTACCAGTAAAGGGGAAGGCCCCCCCAACGAGGAAGGGACGGGGTTTCTGACGGGAGTGTGAAAAGACATGGTGACAGTTTTCCCTTCCTTTTCTGTACTGTGCCTTGAAAACAGACACAGAGAAGAAACAGAGCAGACAGAAAAACAGAGACAACAAGACAAGAAGAGAGAGGGGGGGGGGGTGATATAACAAAAATTTGGGAGGGATAATTGGTAGACGGAAAACATTGATTTTTAGAATGTAAAAATTTGTGCATCACTATAAAAAAGACAACCTTTACATTCGGGGTGAAAGGTGGGGGAATACAAAAAAGCAGAACTTTATTTTTTCAAGTGCATTAAAACACTTTTAAAAAAGCCCCCAACTCTTACCTGATTACCTACAACGATAAAAAATTGGCTAATTCTCATGTTCCCCTTTTATAGAGCCCCAGTATTTCAATTGTAAAATTTTTTATACATTTTCCCATTTTCAACTGCAATAATTATACATTTTAACTTTTTGGTTTTACAAATTCGCCTATAAAATTTTTTTTTTTTTTAAAAATTGTATATATTATTTTACATCATCATCACACATTTTTCCATCATCATCATCATCATCATCAATCATCATCATCATCACACTCATCATCATCATCACCCTCACATCATTTATCATCATCATATCATTACTGTATAATAGATAATAGTGTAGTATAGTAGTAGTAGTATTTAAGTAGTAGTATAGTAGAATATTGTTGTTTTTGTTTTCGTCTTCTTCGTCAACCCCTTATCAGAACTTTTCTTTGTTTATGCCAAAAAAAATGCTTTGCCTGCCGTTAAGCGCCTGACAATCGGCCAGTACACCCGAATTCGGCATGGGAATAAAAAAATTATTTTTTTAAGTCTTTCGGGGTTTTTAAAAAAAAAAAGGAAAGAGAATGCCAAAAAGGCAAAATGAAAAGAAAAGGAACAGGAAGAAAAAAAACAAGGGCAGAAACAAAGAGAGGACAGACAAAGGGGAATTCTAGCACAAAATTTTTGTAAAGGGGGGAATGCCTTTCATACAAACAGCCCTTCACTTTCCCCACGGTAAGAGAATCATAGACCTTCCTTCTTTTTTGTTTCATTTGGCAAAGCGCTACTGGGTCAATCTTGATACAGCAGGTAACAAAAATACAAAAATTTAAATCGAACCCTTCACATTCTTTGCTCAAAAATGAAACAAAACTTCATCTTTCCTTTTTTTTCAACACGTTCACATTGACTACCAGTTTATACACCCTTTTAAACTTTTTCTCTTGTCATAAAGTCGGATTTCATGTTTGAATCTTGCCGAAGAGGAATCCATCCTTTGTTTTGGACAGTATTCAATAATTTTTTCTGCTTTATTAATACTGTAATTGACAAATAAAAGCAATACTTTGATTTTTTTTGTCTAAACAAGAGCCAGGGGGTTTTTAAGAACTGACCAGAGCGTCTATAGTCTTTTTTTTAAAAAATAATGTATTTCTTGTCAACTCCTACTTAGCCTTTCACTACCAAACACCAAAAGATCGGGTCATCAGAAAGTTCTCTGTTACTGCTACTGGTATCCTGAACCCAACAACCTGTCGCTGGGGGGGAGGAAACCACAAAGAAAAAACCCCAAAAACTATGGGACTTGGAGGAGACGGGCCCACCAAGGAATACCCTCACCCAAGAAAAAAACAAAAAAGACAAAGGAAAACCAAAATATACGGATGGGTCGGGCCCCGGTTCCCAACGACCGCGCTTTCCAGATCAACCCGGGGGGAAATGAAAGCGCTACGGGAGTTAAATCATTACTTGCCCCTAGAGAAAAATCACCTTTGGTACATGGAACCCCGTACACTTACTGCGGAAAAATCAAAAAAACTAGAGTATAGCTTAGCCCAAAAATGGGACTTTTTGGGCTGGGAAAGTGAATGGACAGGATTTGGTGAACATTTGACTAAGAAGGAAACAAGCGGTACAGGGCCCAAAGAAAACTCACCAACATGGAGTGGCATTTTTTTGTCAGAAAGGAAGTGTGTGGTGCATTACACTTGCACCGGCTTCCAGCGGGATTATCACATCCGGCTGTGGGGCCAAGCCCAAAACATCACCATCATACAAATCTATGCACCTCATCTGACCATGCGATAAGAAGTAGAAAAATTTTTTACAAAGTTTTGAAGGACCTATGAAAATACCCAAGAAGGACATACCCAAATCAAGGGATTTTAAAACGCCAAAGTAGGTCCTGACTCTTACAACCAAGGGGCCGGAACATTTGGGTCATTTTGAACTGGGGAGACCAACGACGGGGACTACGTGGGGGGGGCCCCGCTGGATTTCCCACCCACAACTTCCTTTTGCCAAACCCCAAAAAATCCCAAAGATTCCAAAGGGCAACCGCACCCCAAACAAAAACCAAACCCAAAATAGATTTATTAACCCCCACGGCCTTCAAATAAATAAAACCAAAAAAGAACCCACCCTGACTGACAAGGGGGACCAGATTGTCGGGTTTAAAAAATTGGCAAAGTCCAAACCCTGCAAAACCCAGTACAAATTTAAGGAAAAAAACGAAGAAAAAGGAGGAGAAAGAAGGGGGAGGGGAAAAAAAGGAAAGAAAAGAAAAAATTAAAGGAGGGAGAAACGCAAGGGGTACTGGCGTCAGAGGAATAAACACCAGCCATGGACTCCCAATGACATTTTGGGACCTCTGCGATACAAGAAGACACTGAAACCAAACCAGGTCTTCCAACCCTAAAGAATCCGGAGGCCAACAATCCGTGAAGAAGGCAATTTTAAAGCCAGAAGAAGGGGATCATAATCAATTAAATAAGACAAAAAAGCTGAAAGGGGGCAACAGTAAAAGGCATACACACCCTAAGAAACTCACAAAACCATTTCAACCAAATCATATCATGAAGACACCCCGGAAAACCCCCTCACAGAAAGCTCAGCTGCATTTAACAGGGGGCGAAAAATTGCAAAACTGTACAACTACCCAATAAAACCTGAAAAGAGCATATTAGAAGAAAACAGCAACTAAAGAGCACCCCCCCATTACTATGCTGAGGGAATAAGTGGAAGAAGCCATCCGAGTTTACCATAGGAAATCCCCGGAGCAACAATATACCAGCAGAGCTGCTCAAGCATGTGGCGAAACATCTCAATAGTTACAGCTATCTGTCAGAAGATTGGGGAGAAAAAACAGTGGCCAAACAAAAGGACACAATTACTCATATCCCCCTGCCCAAAAGGGGGAATTTAGTCAATCCAAAAAACTAAAACAATCCCTCTCAGCCCCCGCAAGTCATGTAAAAGTTATTTTGAATCGACCAAAAAGGAGCGAAAAACCCCTTTGCAGGGGGAAAAGCGGGGTTCAGGAGGCAGGAGCACAATCGAACAGTTTTTTTAATCCCAAACATCCTAGGGAAAAACTCTTCAACATCAAGAGACCTGTTCCAAACTTCATCGACTTCAAAAAGGCTTTCACAGAGTATGGCACGACCCTGTGGCAGGTCCTCAGAAGTTTGGCACTGAAGAAGGATATGCAAACCATTCAAGCCAAACACACCGAAAGCAGTGCAGTCCTTCTGAACAATCGGGGTCGGAACTACTTAAAAACCACATTTGGGGTCGGACAAGGAGGGCCTGTACTCCGCCCGTTTAATTTGGGGTTTTTTGGAAAAACATTATAGAGAGCCCTCCATGACTTCCACTCTACCATCTCCATTGGCGGCAGCCCCCCCACAACTTAGGGTTTCCCGAGACATTGCCACATGGGGGGAAGTAACACAGAGCTGGCAAGACCAGACTTGAGAACGAGGGGACCATATGGGATGGAAGTAGCTCGGAGAAAAGTAAAGTATTTGGAACACAAAAGAAACCCCACTGCTAAAATTTTTTAATGAAGGGCCAACAAACTGGAGGGGGTAGAGCTTTTAAGTACCTTGGCGCAAAAACTCACAAAGGACGGGGGATCGCGACAGAAATCAAAGTCAGAATACCCAGGGAACATCTTCCAAACAAAACTCCCACCATATGGAAAAGTAAAGGGGCAGTTTCCAAACAAACTAAAGCTCTACAAAGCCCTAATTCAGACGACCCTGCTGTATGGAAGTGAAATCTGGACATTGACTGCTGAAACAGCAAGCAAATCCAGTCATTAAAAAACAAAATGCCATAGAAAACTACTGGGCATATCCTGGGAGAACGAAAAAACCAATGAAATTGTCAAGAGTCAAAAACACGGCTGGGGAGGTCCACAGGGAACCCCCTTTTCACCATCGTCAGAAGAAAAACTGACTGGTTCGGGCCCCGTCACCCGCCACAACACTCTGCCAAAAACAGTACTGCAGGGAACACTCGAAGGTGGGAGAAGGGGGGGAAGACAGAAAAGTCATGTGGACAACATCAGAAATGGACCCGGATGAATGAGGCCCACTGCCAAGCCGGGCCCAGATGGGTGGGGGAGGGTTACCCGGGATCTCTTTGTTCTCCCCCCCGACCGCCAAGGGCCGGGTCTGAGAGAGACCAAAACCCGTGCCCATCAAGATTATCTACCAGTTCTGCTGTCCCTCCCACGTTTAAAACTGATTTCCTATGTCTGTCTGCATGCAACTCTTTTAAACCTTGTAATCACAGAAAAAAAAGAGAGAGGGCGACGCACAAGACAGACACACAGACGACACACAGACAAAAGAGCCCGGACAGACAGACACACAGACAGAGACAAAGAGATCCCAAAAAAGCGACAGAGAGAGACAGGACGACAGACAACAAACAGAGGACTAGACATAGAGAGCCCGAGAGAGACGAAAAAAGACAGACAGAGCAAGAGAGAGACAGAGACAGAATACGAGAAAAAATACTCAGGCAGACAGAGAAACGACAGGGAGACAGACAACAAAGATCAGGGAGGACAACCAAGAGATAAGAGGACTTCTCTTTACACTGAAGCCTTCTGTGACGACGACTGACTTACTGACTGACTGCCCCCAACAGCTGCACTGGCTTCTGGTTTGGCTGAGGTCACTGTCACAAAGTAGTGTGGATGTTGGCGAGTTCTGAAAATGTTTTCCCCGTCTTTCGATTCGGGCTGGTGACTCGGAAAGTTGTAAAAGTTATAATAACATTTCTCCCTGACCCGTTTATGAAAGCTGACAGACCCTTTAGCTTATTTTTGAAATTTTCCCCGACGTCGGAGACCCCCAAAACCCCGTGAAATGTTCCCCGATATGATCTGGCAAGGAAGAAAACTACACATTACAAACCCTTTTTCTTTTTGGCTAGCCAGAATTCTTTTCAAACCTCCTCGGTAATGATACTGAAATTTTTATTTTTTTTTCTCTCCCCTCTCTCTCTCTCTCTCTCTCCCCTCCCCTCTCTCTCTCTCTCCACCCCCCCCCCTCTCTCTCCTCTTCTCTCCCTCTCTCTCTCTCCCCCTCTCTCTCTCTCTTTTAAGTTTGGTTTGTTATTTTTCTTGGCTAGTTGTTTTTTTTGTTGTTGTTGTTTGTCTGTTTTTTTTTTTTTTTTTTATCATCTTTTTTTGGTTTTTGGTTTTTTTTTCCTTTGTTTGTTTTTTTGTTTTGGGTTTGGGTTTTTTTGGGGGGGGGGGGTAGGGGTGGGGGATTTTTAGGATTTTCTTTTAATTACTTGCTTGGGGGGGGGGGGTTGTTGGGGGGGGGGGGGGCTGTTTAAAAGGGTATTTCCCCCTTTTTTTTATTGTGAACTGTATAAGTTTTAGGTTATTTTTAAGATGTATCCCTAACGGGGGGGGACTGGATGTAAAAAAGCACATGTGTGCTTATTCATTATCCTCGAAATAAAAGAATTTGGTCCCTTGCATTGTCATTGTCATTGTCATTGTCTTTTCTCTCTCCTCTCTCTCTCTCCCCTTCCCCCCTTTTCCCCCCCCCCTCTCCCCCCCCCTTCTCTCTCTCTCTCTCTCTCTCTCCTCTCTCAATGGTTTCATGTTTTCGATTATTTTCTTGTTCCCTTTATATGTTATCAATTTCGATTTGTGCTTGGAGCGTTTGATTCGTGGCATCTTCCCAGTTGAAACACATGGAAAGATGCCTACATTGTACTGAAAAAAACAGGTACAAGGGGAAAAGGGGAAAAAAATCATATGGTCTGACAGTTTAAACTGAGACATACAAAAAGGCAACCCCGTTAATTTTTTCGAAAATATACAGAAAGCTTTTAATCATTGCCGATGATATAAATGAAAGTGAGAATTTTTTGTAAATGCCTTATGTGGGCAGCTCAGCTGGGCCGAAAAGTTGTGGGGGGGAAAAGGAAATGTAAGACGGTTGATACGAATGCAAAAAAAGAAACAAAATAAAGAGGGTTTTTAAAAGATTTTAGCGATGTCAGACAAAACAGTAATTAGAGAAAAGGGAGTTATCATACAGCGCGAAAAAAAAATGTCAAATTAAGGAGAACTAAAGAACAGGAAATTTTAACTGAATTTAGGATAAACTGAAAAAATTTTTTAACGCGCCAAAACATTTTGGTCTATAATTAGGTCTGTGAATCGAAAGGGTCTTGTATAAAATAACATATCTATTAAAAAGGTATGATCACTTCTTACAGTTTTTAAAACTCGGGTGAAGTGTAACACAATGGGGTAAATGTAACGGGAAGAAGATGATGATTTTGGGAACCATTGTTTAATGATCCTTCAAAAAAAATGAAGTTTTGCCGGGATCCACATTTAAAAACAAAAAAAGTGCGGTCCAGACAAAATAATAGGGGAAATGCTAAAAAACCAACTCAAATTTTATTTTCCTTCCTAACTCAATCTTTAAAGATGTTTTTGAAAAAAGGTCTTTTCCCCTTTGAGTGGGCCAAAATCTATAATTTTCCCATTTACAAAAAAGGCACAGCACTAAAACAACAAATTTTCGTGGAGTGCCCCACTAGATCGTCAGCAAAATATAAACTTATATTTGAATAAAAGGTTAATAGATGGGCTGAAGAGAATGAAAAAAATGCTTGAAGAACGAGGTTTTGAGCAAATTAAGTACTATGATCAAATTTTTCACCCTAACTCTATTGTTCTAAAATACTTGCAATCAAATAAAAACTATTTGTTGCATTTTCGATTTTCGTAAGGTTCATTTGTTTAAAGTAAAATCTTATGGACGTTCTGCGTAAAAATGGAATAAAACGGTTTTAAATTATATATGGCACAAAGGAGTGTAAAAAATCAGTATTTGCCTGTGTACGCGCGGTTGATTATTCGGAAATTTTCGAAAGTCCAAAAGGAGTGAAGCAGGGCGTATTAAGCCCAATTTTTTTTTTTTTTTGTAAACAATTAGCCTTGAATTAACAAAAAAGGAAAAAATGTATTCAGTTCATCCAGGGGCAATGGGGGTATTTTTACTCTATTTCCGATATATATTCTCTTGTCTGACACGGGGACAGGTTTACAAAACCACTAAAATATTAAAAGGGGAGGGGAGACGCCTAATTTATCATCAAAATTGGAAAAACGAACATCATGATTTTTTTGAATGGGGGACATTTATCAGGGTGAAAAAATGGTTTTAGAAATGCGAAGTGAAAGTCTGAATTCTTAAAGTACTAGGGATGCATTTTCAACGAAGCTAATTTTGAATGTTGCATGGCGTGAATGTGCGAAAGGGGAAAAAAAGGGGTAATCGAAATCTTAAAAACGTTTCGAAAGCGAAATTTAGTAATTGTTTTTTTATTTGGAAATGTTTGATTTCAAAAAAAAACCCTTTACTTACTATGCATCTGAAATTGGGGGCTTAATGTTAATCCACAAATAGAAAAAATACATACATAGCTATCAAACGTTTCTTAAATGTCCCAATCCCTTCTCAAAAACTGTACATATGGAGAAACGGGAAAATATCCTTTAAAAATCAGAACGTCTGTTAATGTATTAAGTACTGGCTAAAACTACTGAAAATTCCGGGTCACGTTTATGTAGGGAGTCTTTTTAGGACTGATGGTATACAATGGAGCTGGGGTAAGAAAATTTTTGGGCATATCAATTAAAAAATTTTTATAGAACATGGTTTTTTGGGAAAGTGGGTTTTCTCAGGAAGAGGGAGCGAGCATAGGTTTTTTCTGAATTGAAAAGACAGATCATTTGTTTATTTTTAAAAAAATTGGCACTCAACAGGGGAAATAAAGATAAATACTGCTGGTTTTTTTTGTTTAAGTGGCTTTTCAAGCTGAAAAGTACTTTGAATAGTCACTGACAAATGGCATCGACTAAATTATGAAGATTCGATAAGAACACTCGGCTTCAATGCAAACAAAAGATGGGTTTTAAACCCGAGACGTCCAACAGTTCCAGCCCTATGTGTGGTCAATTTTTGTGATGAAGTGCTTTTCCCGTTTTTATTGTCAATCATATGTTTCCATACGTAAAACTGTGGTTTTCCCAATCTAGAAACTTTCCGAAGGCAAGATATTTTTTCTTCTTTTTCGTCCGATGAGATATTTGACAAAACGGTTGCAAAATTTATGCTGAAGCACGAAATTAAACAATTACAGCTAATTCCAAATTTTTAAATTTGTGACTAAAAATAAAGTAAAATTTTATTATGAAAAATCTAGCATTTTTTGAAACACCTAAAGAAAAATTTATAATTAGCTGTTCTCCCGCAAGAATATTTTTGGAAAATTTCAATCAATGTCAATGGATGTCTAAAATGCATTCCCAGAATGTTTTTTTCATTTTTTTTATTATTGCTTTTGGGGTTCCATTGTTCAACTTGTTTTTTCTTTGTGTTCATTTTGAAACTGAGTTTACGTCGAGCTTAAAGTCTATCCTTTATAAGAGCTCATTTTTTGTTTTTGGGTTTTCATTCGTTTTAAAGCAATTTTGATTTTTCTTGTATTTATTTGTATTTTCAAAAGAAATCGTGTAAACCCCCCTTGTCAATAGGCCACTTTGGGCAATGACAATAAATGGTTTAAAGCGTCAAAGCGTCTCTCTCTCTCTCTCTCTCTCCTCTCTCTCCTCTCCTCTCTTCTCCTTTTCTCTCTCTCTCTCTCCTTTCTCTTCCCCTCCTCCCTCGAAAAAATTTCGATTATTGAATAATAAAGTTTTTACGTGTTCTTAAGATATTTGATGCACAAATCAACCCCCCGTGTTATATGGCGCGGAAATTTGGGATGAATGCAGTGTAACCTTGTGAAATCAGTACACCTCTTTGCTTTAAAGCATTTTTTAGGTTAGATAACATCGCCGTCAGCGCCTGGGCTTATCACAGTTTTTGATTAAACCATTGACCTGGGGGCAACAGCAAAGTGAGAGGCTTATGACCAGTGGCTTTCCCCCCACATGGAAAATTCCCTTTACAGCGAGTCTTTTGTGATCATATGCTCTTGACTAGGGGGCTGACTCGCCAGTCCTTTTGGCTGCAGCCCTGGGGCTGGTTGGCCCCTTTTTAGAACATCTCCAACGCTGACGTTCTTATCCCCTTGGGCCCAGAGAGGGGGATGTACTGTGCAAGGCATCTCCACTAAATCAAATTTTTGCCCAGTTTTTTAAAACACACTGCCTCCCTTGCTGTTTTGGAGGGCCCTTTGTCGGGGGCACGACGGGCAAACATACAACTGCACCTAATGATCTTGTTTTTAGGAAAAAAATAGATATACTCTCGTGTAATGCGCTGTAAGATCATAAGATATTGAATTAAGTTCTGCTATGAAAAGAGTGCAGGTTACCTTTTTGTCTTACAAGATGCTTTATGATCTAGATGTCAAGGCGAAAAGCCCTGGGGTTCACAAATACGTATTTTTTTGAACTTGGCCTTGGGGGTTTTTTTGGCTAAACAAGGGGTCGGAAAAAGAAGGTTTTTCAACGTTTTCAAGCAAAGATGATTGATTGCCCTTGGCAGCAGTGGAGGGGTCATATCAAAGCATGAAAGATTTTAAATGTAAACAATTTTATAGGGTTTACACGATTCAAACCTTCTCTAAAGCTTTATAGGCATACATTTTAAAAAAATTATTCTAAGTTCAGACTTGGTGTATCAGACATAAAAATCATAAAATTTAGATATATAAACATAAGATGAAACCCAGGGTGCTTGCCCATTTTGTAACAAACAGTGGAAGATAAGTTCATTTTGTGTTTGCTGTCCCGTATTAAAGATGTTAACAAATTTCATTCCGGTAAAATTAGTAGACAGCCAACTTATTTAGAATCTGTTTTCCTGGGGATCAATCACCCGGAATTTTGCGCAGCCCCTTTTTTATATTTTGTGTAAAGCCCTTTTGAATAAAAGTATTGGTTTTTTAGGGGATTTTTTTTTGGGAACTATTTTTTTTTTGGGGGTTTGGGTATACAATACATAATTTTTGGGGGTTTTTTTGCTTTTATTTTTCTCACTAAAAACAGTTTGGAAACCACTTTATGTTGGGCAATGGCCTTTTGTGAAACACTTTTGAGTTCTTGTTTTAGTTCGAGTTATCCTCTCCTTCTCTCTGTCTCTTCTGCCTCCTCTCCTCTGTCCGTTTCTGTCTTCTGTAAAATATGAGGGAAAGAGTTTTACCGAACTCTTTCGAAACTCCGAATGAGTCTGGGTTTCCCGTACTCCTGTTAAACTAACTACAGTTCGATCTTTTTATGCTGCGCTGTTCTAGGGGCCAGCTACTAGTTGTTCACAGTGACCCGTTTCCCGTGGGTTTTTTAGCAGTAAAGAACACTGAAATAAGACCAAAGTGTAAAAAAAGACCCCCGGGTCGGGGGCCAAACTGTGCCCAGTCAAGATTATCTATCCAGTTCTGCTGTCCATCTCCACGTTTCTAATACGATTTCCTATGTCTGTCTGCATGCAACTCCTTGTAAACCTTGTAATCACAGGAAGAAACAAAGAGAGAAGGAGCGACAGGCACACAGACAGACACACAGACAGACACACAGACAGAAAGAGACAGAGACAGACAGACACACAGACAGAGAAAAAGAGATCCAAAGAGCGACAGAGAGAGACAGAGACAGACAGACAGACAAACAGAGAGACATAGACATAGAGAGCCAGAGAGAGAGACAGAAAAAAGACAGACAGAGCAAGAGAGAGACAGAGACAGAGATACTGAGAAAACATACTCAGGCAGACAGAGAAACAGACAGGCAGACAGACAGACAAAGATACAGGGAGAGATCGCCCAAAGAGAAAAAGAGACTTCCTTTTACACTGAAGCCTTCGGGACTGACGACTGACTGACTTACTGACTGACTGCCCTCAACAGCTGCACTGGCTTCTGGTTTGGCTGAGGTCACTGTCAAAAAGTAGTGTGGATGTGTGGCGATGTTCTGAACAGTGTTTTCCCCCCCTGTTTTTTCCCGATTCGGTCTGGCTGACCGGTAAAAAGTTGTACAGTTTATAAAAATTTCTTTGCTCCCATGACCTCGTTCATGAATTGTCTGACGGGACACCACTTTCAGACATTATTGTTGATAATTCCCAGACGTCTGGAGACACACACCAGTGAACTGTTCCTCCCGATATGATCTGAGCAAGGAAAGAAAACTACGACATTACAAACCTTATCTTCTTGGCTCATGCCAGAATTCTTTTTAACCATCCTCGGTAACTGATAAAAATGAGAATTTTCACTTTTCTCTCTCTCTCTCTCTCTCCTCTTCTCTCTTCCCCTCTTCTCTCTCCCCTCTCTCTCTCTTCTCTCTCTCTCTCTCTCTCTCTCTCTCTCTTCCTCCTCTCTCTCTCCTCTCTCTCTCTCTCTCTTCTTATTAAGTTTGGTTGTGTTATTTTTCTTGGCTATGTTGTTGTTTTTGTGTTGTTGTTGTTTTTCTGTTTTTCTTCTTTTTTATCATCTTTTGTTGGTTTGGTTTTTTCTTCTTTTTGTTTGTTTGTTTGTTTTTGGGTTAGGTTTTTTGGGGGTGGGGGTAGGGTGGGGTATTTTTAGGATTTTCTTTTAATTACTTTTGGGGGGGGGGGGGATTGTTGGGGGGAGCTGTTTGAAAAGGGTCATTCCCTTGTTTTATTGTGAGACCCGTATAAGTATTAGGTTATTATTATTAAGATGTATCCCTAACGGGCGGGGGCTGGATGTAAAAAAAACACATGTGTGCTTATTCATTATCCTCGAAAAAAAAAGAATTTGTCATTGTCATTGTCATTGTCATTGTCATTGTCTTGTCATTGCTTCTCCTCTCTCTCTCCTCTCTCTCTCTCTCCTCTCCCCTTTTCTCTCTCTCTCTCTTTTCCCCAATGGGGTTGCGGTTATCGATTATTTTCTTGTTCGTGTCATATGTTATCAAGTTTTTCGATTTGTGCATTGGAGACTGTTTTTGATTCGTGGCATCTTCCAGTTGAAACAAAAATGGAAAGATGCCTACATTGTACTGAAACACAGGATACAGAGCAAAGAGGTGAAGAGAAAATCATATGGTCTGACAGTTAAGCTGAGACATACAAAAATGAGCTGAACACTGTTGAATTTCTCGAAAGATACAGAAACCCTTTTAAACTCATTGCCGATGATATAAATGAAAGTGTAAAATATTTTGTAAATGCCTTATGTGGGGCAGCTGCATGCATGGTCCGAAAGTTGGTGGAGGGAAAAGGAAATGTAATGACGGGTTTGATACTGAATGCAAACAAAAGAAGCAAGAAGTAAAGAGGTATTAAAAGATTTCAGCGATGTCAGACAAATCATGATAAGTTAGAAAAAAGGGGAGTTTATACACTACAGCGCAAAAAAATTGTCAAATTAAGGAAAACTAAAGAACAGGAATTTGAACTGAATATATTGGATAAACTGAAAATTCTCTTAACGACGCCAAAACTTTTTTGGTCTATAATTGGGTCGTGAATCGAAAGGCTCTTGTATATATAACATATCTATTCAAGAATGGTATGATCACTTCTTACAGTTTTTAACAGCTCGATGATAGTGTAACACAGAGGGATATATATGTAACGGAAGAAGATGAGATTTTAAAACATTGTTTAATGATCCAAATCAAAGAAAATGAAGTTATTGCCGGGTATCAGCATTTAAAAACAAGAAAAAGTGCTGGTCCCAGACAAAATAATAGGCGAAATGCTAAAAAATGCCAACTAAATTGTTATTTCCTTCCCTAACTCAACTCTTCAACGATGTTTTTGAAAGGGGTGCTTTCCCTTTGGAGTGGGCCAAGTCTATAATTATTCCTATTTAAAAAAAAGGGCGACAGCACTAAAAACGGGACAATTTATCGTGGAGTAGCCCTCCTAGAAATCGTCAGCAAAATATATACTTAATATTTTGAATAAAAGGTTTAACTAGATGGCTGAAGAGAATGAAAAACTGCTTGAAGAACAAGCAGGTTTTGAGCAAATTATAGAAATAACTGATCATATATTCACCCTATACTCTATTGTTCTAAAATACTTGCAATCAAATAAAAACTATTTGTTGCATTTGTCGATTTTCGTAAGGCGTTCGATTCGTTAATCGTATATCTTATGCTTTTTCTGCGTAAAAATGGAATAAAGGGTAAATTATATATGGCACAAAGGAGTGTATAAAAATCAGTATTTAGCAATGTGTACGCGCAGGGGAATATGATTATTCGAATATTTCGAATGTCAAAAGGAGTAAAGCAGGGCTGTATATTAAGTCCACAATTATTTTCTTTTTTTTGTAAACGAATTAGCGTTGAATTAAAAAAAAAGGAAAACATGGTATTCATTCATCTCAGGAGCAATGGAGGTATTTTTACTTTCTATTTGCCGATGATATGATTCTCTTGTCTGACACGGTACTAGGTTTACAAAACCACTAGATATATTTAAAGGAAGAGGCAGTCGCCTAGATTTATCAGTCAATATGGAAAAAACGAACATCATGATTTTAGAATGGTGGACATTTATCAGTGCGTGAAAAAAGGTTTTATGGAAATGCTGAAGTGAAAGTCGTGAATTCTTATAAGTACCTAGGGATGACATTTCAACGAAGCTAAGTTTGAATGTTGCATGGCGTGAATGTTGCAGGAAAGGGAAAAAAGGTGTAATCGAAATCTTAAAAACGTTACGAAAGCTGAATTTAGTAGATTGTTCTTTATTTTTGGGAAAATTTTTTGATGTTCAAATAGAACCTTTACTTACATATGCATCTGAAAATTGGGGACTTAATGTTAATCCACAAATAGAAAAATACATACATATGCTATCAAACGTTTCTTAATGTCCCAATCCATTCGTTTAAATACTGTACTATTGGAGAAACGGGGAAAATATCCTTTAAACATCAGAACGTCTGTTAAGTGTATTAAGTAACTGGCTAAAACTACTGAAACTTCCAGGGTCACGTTTATGTAGGCAGTCTTATGACATGATGGCTATACAATGGAGCTGGGTAAGAAGAATTGGCATATCAAGTTAAAAAGTTTTTTTTCAGAACATGGTTTTGGAATGTGTGGTTGTCTCGGAAGTAGGTAGCGAGCATAGGTTTATTTCTGAATTTAAAGACAGATCTTTGTTCATTAAACAAAATTGGCACTCAGACATGGAAAGTAAAGATAAATACTGCTGGGTTTTTTTCGTTTAAGTGTGCTTTTCAAGCTGAAAAGTATCTTCGAATAGTCACTGACAAATGGCATCGACTAATTTATGAAGATTTCGACTAAGAACACTCGGCTTCAATGCAAACAAAAGATGGTTTCAACCCTGAGACGTCCACACAGTTCCCATGCCCTATGTGTGGTCATATTCTTGATGATGAAGTGCATTTCCTGTTTCATTGTCAATCATATGTTTCCATACGTGAAAACTGTGTGTTCTCAATTAGAAGCTTTCCGAAGGCAAGATATTTTTTCTATCTTATCGTCCGATGATGATATTGTGATCAAATCGGTTGCAAAGTTTATTGCTGAAGCACTGAAATTAAGACAATTACAGCTAAGTTTCCAATTACTTAAAAATTTTTGACTAAACTAAAGTAAAAATTTATATTATGTAAAATCTAGCATTTTGTGAAACACCTAAAGAACATTTATAATTACGCTTGTAGTCTCCAGCAAGAATATTTTTGGAAAAATTTCACATACAATGTCAATGGATGGTCTAATATAGCATTCTAGAATGTTCTTTTCATTATTTTAGTTATTGCTTATTGGTTCCTATTGTTTTTCCTTGTTTTATTTTGGTTCATTTAAAAACGATTTACGTCAGAGTTTTAAGTGTACCTTCATAAGAGCCATTTTTTTTTTTTTTGGTTTTTTCCTTTAAATGATATTATTTTTTTATTAATTTTAAATTTCAAAAAAAAGTCGGTAAACCCCCCTTGTAAATTTAGGCACTTTTCAATCCCAATTTTTTTTTGTCAAACGCCCAAGCGTTCTCTTCCTCTCTTCTCTCTCCTCTCTCTCTCTCCTCTCCCCCTCTCTCTCTCTCTCTCTCCTCTCCTCTCTCCCCTCGAAAAAATTACGATTATTGAATAATAATCTTTTGAGGGTGTTCTTTAAGATTTTGATGCACAAATAAACCCACTTGTTATATGGCGGGGAAATTTGGGACTGAATGCAGTTGTAACACATTTGAATCAGTAAACCTTTTTGCTTTAAAGCAGTTTTTACTTAGATAGACTCGCCGTCAGCGCCTGGGTTTATCACATTTTCTTGATTAAACCATTGACGCTGGGAGCAACGCAAAGTGAGAGGCTGTATGACCATGGTTTTCCCCACACAAGAATTTCCCATTTTAAACACTGAGTCTTAGTGATCGACTTGCTCTCGACTAGGGGGTTGACTCGCACAGCCCTTATGGCTGCAGCCGGGGGGGTGGTTGGCCTTTGGGAACATCTCCAACGCTACGTTCTTATGCCCCGGGCCGAGAGAGTGGGGATGTACTGGGGCAAGGCATCCCACTATAATCAAATTTCTCCCCGTTTTTAAACAGAAAGCTGCCTCCCGCTTTTTTGGAGGCCATCGGGGACACGAGGGACAAACATACAAAAACGTGCACCAATGATCTTGTTTATAGTGAAACCAAAAGAATACTCTTGTGTTTAAAGCTGCTTAAGATGCATAAGAAAATTTAATTTTAAATTTTTGCATTGACAGTGCAGGTTACCTTTTAAGTCTTAAAGATGCTTTATGACTAGAGTCAAGGCGAAAAACACCGGGGTTCACAAAAACTACCTTTTATGTGAACTTGGCTTTGGGTTGTTTTGGGTCAATCAAGGGTCGGAAATTGTAGAGAGTTTTTTCAAAGTTTTAAGCAAAGATTGATTGATTGCCGTTGGCACAGGGGGTTGGGCATAACAAACAGTGAAAGATTTCAAATGACAACAATTTATAGGTTTACACGATGTCAAAACCCCTCTAAAGCTTTTATAGACATACATTTGAAAAGAATTATGTCTAATTTTTAGACTTGGGGTATCAGACATAAATAAACAAAATTGAATATATAAACATAATGATGAGACCTCAGGGTGCTATCCCATTATTTTCAAACAGTGGGAAAATGAATTCATTTTTTGGGGTTTTCTGTCCCGTATTAGAAATGTTAGACGAATTAATTTCCCGGGAAAGATATAACGCCTAATTTTTTTAGAATCTGTTTTTCTCATGGCATCAAGTCACCCGAATTGTGCGCAGCCTTGCTTTTTAAATTTTTGTAAAGCCTTTTTGAATAAGAATATCTTGGTTTCTTAGGTATTTTTTTTGGAAGATTTTATTGTGGTGGTTGTGGTATACAAAAACTTAATTTTTGGGGGTTTTTGTGCTTCCTTATTTTTTCCATAAAAAGCAGTTTTTGGGAAACCCACTTCATTATGGCAAAGGCCTTTTTTTTGAATACCTTTGAGTTCTTGTTTGAGTTTGAGTTATCTCCTCCTTTTCCCCGCTCTCTCTGCCTCTCTCTCTCTGTCCTGTTTTTGTCTCTCGTAACATAGAGGGAAAGCTTTTTACCGAACCTTTTGAAACTCCCCAATTGTCTGGCTTTCCCCTACTCTCTGTCTAAACTAACTATACTTTGACGTTTTTCAATGCTGCGTGTTCTAGGGCCCGCTATATTTTTCATCACTGTGACCCCTTCCCCGTGTGGTTTTTCAGCAGTAATGAACAGGAAATATTGACTCAAAGTGTAAAAGACAAAGAACAAGAGACTGTAGTATTCTGATGTTAGTTGTATTATTTTGTGATGTTTAATTTTGCAATCAACTGCACACATTGAACATAATGTATAACTCTTAGTGAGAAAACAGCCCCCGTATGACCCCTGTGGATGAGAGACAATAACCATGGCATCAACGAAGAGAGTCACAGTCGTGGATATCAGTATCTGAAAAAAAGGGGAAAAATCACAAAATGGTGAAAGGTAAAGGTGTCCTATAACCTAAGTGGTCGTAGGAGACCTAGGCATCAGAGACCTCACTTCTCTAGGGGCCAGCATATTGAGGGCGGCGCCCATCTCCTCCCCCTCGCTGCTTTACCTTCCCTGACTCTAAAGAGGCAGGTATTCATTACAGCTGGGTGAACCTGGGGACTGTACTGAAGCCAAAGCGCGCTAACGGTCACCTATCCATTTGGTAACCACGCTCGATGTGGAAAAAATTGGCTGGGGGAAAGCTATCCCGGCCCCATTACAAAACCACCCCCCCCCCCCTCCCCCAAACAAACAAAAACAGACAAACGCTTAAGTCGAGTGTTTGAGACTGTGTGCTTTCAATCCTGTGAATCATGAAGTTGTGGGTTCGAATGCTAGCAGCAACATGTTTGTGATCTCAGAGTGGGGACTTGTACAGTCTCCGCGGTTTTGACCTGCCAGTTTATTTTTATTTATTTTATTTTATATTTATTTTATTTTATACCACTTTAAGTCACGAGATTT
This sequence comes from Rapana venosa, assembly GCA_028751875.1. Taxonomy (NCBI): domain Eukaryota; kingdom Metazoa; phylum Mollusca; class Gastropoda; order Neogastropoda; family Muricidae; genus Rapana; species Rapana venosa. Next base: position 42,724,315 of record CM054143.1, read on the forward strand.
CTCTGCGTGAAATTCGGGCTGCTCTCCCCGGGGAGAGCGCGTCGCCACAAGAGCAGCGCCACCCTTTTTTTTTTTTCATTTTCATTTCTGTCGTTTATATATGCACGTAGAAGATCAAACACACACGATAAAGATCCCACAACGTTTGTCAGCGCTCGGTGTGGTTCCGAAATACAAATATGGTCAGCATGCATCCAGTACAAGGATGAGCTGCTGTGAAGATGGAAAATGGCCCGTAGAGCTGTAAGCACAGGAGGAGACAAGGCATCCCCCATCCTACCCAGTAAGGGACCGCAGAGAAAATTAGAAAAGAAAAAAGAAGAAAAAGCCATATTTTTTTAAATGCAAAACAAGACAACGTTTTTGATACGGCTGCTTGCGTTGATTGCAAATTTGATACCATCCAGTCTCTGGCATTAATTTGTGTCGCTTACTGATACACAAGTTTTTAAAAAAAAAAGACCCACATTTTTTTTGTTGGGTGTTCCCCAGTTTAACACCCGTTAGATTCCCCAGAACCTGCAGTCTGTCTCCCTCATCCCAGCTGGCTGGGAACCCCTACACTTTGCGGACATCAGCAACTCTGACAAAGCAATGGCCTGAACCAAACGCACAGTTCTGACAGAACAAATGAACGTGGTGACTGATAGCGCTTGAGTTGTTTGTAGTTTAGGTTTTTATTGGGTTATAATTATGTTAGACTTTTGCTCTGTGAAATTCTAAATAATATATATATATATATATATATATATATATATATATATATATATATATATATATATATATATATATATATATATATATATTGACGGGACTGGCACATCAAGTGAAGGAAAACTCAAACTGGAGCTCAAATATTTACTGAGTAAAATTGGATAAAGCTGAAGCTTCTGTACACCAGGCCCTCGTTGTCACCTTTCACCTGTCACCTGTCTCCATCGCCTTCGGATGAGACTATAAACCGAGGCCCCCTGTTCGAACGCATGCAGAACATCTTGCGCACACGTTAAATCCTGTTCCGCTTTTCGGAAGAGTAGGCCATTGTGTGCCGGTGGAAACAGATGACAAAATTTGCAAAATCACATACACATGGGGACTGAATGTAAAAAAGTACATGAGGGTTTAATCCATTATCCTCGATATAAAAGAAGAAAGAAATAAATAAATAAATCGCCGCTGTCGTCGGTAGGAGCTCCACGCAATGCCACTAGGGTTCGCCATCTTCCTCTGTCTCTGCAGAGTTCTTTAATCTCCTGTAGCCCTCCCTCCCAGACCACTGATCTCAGTGATGTTGGCAATGTAGGGTAATGATTGTCTGCTTCTTTTTCTTCTGCCCTCAAACTTGCTTTGGAGAACTGATGTCATCAGATTTATTCAAGCATGTCTGTTTGCATGACCAACATAATATATCTCAGTCTGCGCTACGTAATTTCAGACAACATTTAAATTGCCACAGAGAGTTCTTCAAGGACGCTTTCATTTGTTCTTCTATCTGACCATTTGACAATTAGAAGACACACACACAACCATATTTTCGCTGAGTAGTGTCCCAGGCTTCTGGTCCATACAGCAACCCAGGCCAGATTAAGGATAAAGGTAAAGGAGTCCCATAACCTATAAGGTCGTAGGTGAGCGAGGCGTCAGAGACCTCACTGCTCTAGGGCCAGCATATTGAGGGCGGCGCCCATCTCCTCTCCCTCGCTGCTTTACCTTCCCTGACCCTAAAGAGGGCAGGTACCCATTTACAGCTGGGTGAACTGGGGGAACTGTACTGAAGCCAAGGCGCGCAAACGGTCACCCATCCAACTGGTAACCACGCTCGACGCTGCTTAACTTGGCTGGGGGAAAGCGAGTGCTCCGACCACTGAGCTATCCCGTCCCCTATAACTTTGATATTATTAGGTATACCTCTGTCTTTTCAAATATTTTTTAACTGAATTATCTGTTGCTTGACATACCGATTTTAGCTATGAAATATTGTAGACAGGAGCCTTTTTTGCTTTGCAAAGACTGAATCTATGAATTTTTAAACGTGTTCCTGATCTGTTCCACTGACTTTGAAACCCTGAGGGGTGTCTACGTCATTAATATGTGTCACTTACGGAAAAAGGAAATCAGTACTCTTTATTTTCTCCACTTACTGACTAAACAACCAACCAACCAACCAACCAGCCAACCAGCCAGCCAGCCAGGCAACCAAACAACCAACCAGCCAACCAGCCAGCCAACCAAACAACCAGCCAGCCAACCAAACAATCAAACAACCAGCCATCCAACCACCCAACCAGCAAGCCAAGCATCCAACCAACCAACTAAGCACCAGCCAAACAATCAAACAACCAGCCAACTAACCAACCAACCAGTCAACTAACCAACTTACCAACTAACCAGCTTGCTAACTCACTCACTCACTTCCGAACTAACAAACTAACGACTTAACTAACTAACTAGCTAACTAACGACCTAACTAACTAACTAACGAAGCGAGATTAGGTCAAGATGATGTTGTGATTGATAGAAAAAAAATTGACGACCATTGCATGTAGTTAACTGATGCTACTGCATAAAAAAAGAAGAGTTATTAGTTTTTCTATTTTAGATTCTGTGTGTACATATGGTTTAATGTTGCTGAGTGTCATTGTTCAAAGTTTTTTGGATTAAAAAAAAACTTTAGAAATAAGGATACATTTATCGATGTACTGCTAAATTAAACTTTGTATAGTGATTCCATGTTGAGTTTAGAAAGCAGTTGAAGTTTTGGTTTCATGCAATTTACAGCTTTTGAATATGACGACGGGATAAATAAAGGCAATCATTTTAACTGTGTGACTGGGGTTGGCTGCCTTTTATCAGTCTCTTTCTCTGTAACTTTCTTTTCTCGGTCTTAACACGCAGCTCATTTCAATGTCTCCATTTCTCGTCATGTAACGCCTTCAGGGTCATATGACTACAGAGAGCCAACCAATGCTATGAAGCTAGCTGCGTAGGCCACCAGCCAGAGGCGCTCTGCACTGTTGCTGGGTCAGTTTAGTGGAGTTTGATGGTGCCTGTTCTGAGCTAACATACCTACTAAGACCCATCCTTACTTAACCTCACTTTAAAAAAAAATTCTTTTATATCGAGGATAATGGAATAAGCACGTATGTTCTTTTTATATACAGTTCCCGTGTGTATGCGGTTTTGTGAATTCTGTCATTTGTTCCCACCGGCACACAATGGCCTACTCTTACGAAAAGCGGAACAGGACTTAACATGTGCGCAAGATGTTCTGCGTGCGTTCGCACACGGGGCCTCAGTTTATAGTCTCATCCAAAGGACTTTTGGGGAGAGTGGAGTATGCACTGATGTTAACCCCAGGGGGGAAATATCCCCTTGAACGGGAATCGAACCCGGGTCGTCATATTGCGATCGCAATGTTCTAACCACTAGGCTTTCCCGTGCCCATCCCCACCGTAGTCCCTTAGACACTGGGGGCACTAATGAAGATAACGCACAACCAGCTTCCTCCACTCCCCGCTTTCCGTAGCAATTCGTTCCACTCAAGGCCAGTCCACTCTCTGATGTTGTCTTCCCATCGTTTTCTCTGTCTGCCTCTTCGTCTCCTTCCTTGTATTGTTCCTGTTGTACCGAGACCCCTTAGTGACGGCAATAAAAAAAAAACCTTAACTGCAGAGCCGGACTGAGTGAGACCCCAGCTGCAGTGGCGATGACCACCACCACCATGTCCCTCAAGTGATCTTTGCCCATAAGCAATTCTCCAACCCTGATGGCTTTGAAATTAGCTCACCACAGGCACAACAGTGTGTGTGAGAGAAGGAAACTTAAACTGAGATCACCACGAGACCAGAGCAGCCGGGGCCACCACTACATCAGAGATAGTGACCTTTAACAACGTTGATTGTCCATGGTAATGGTCGGGGGTGATGTCATGATGTGCTTGTCTGTTCTCTCTCTCTCTCTCTCTCTCTCTCTCTCTCTCTCTCTCTCTCTCTCTCTCTCTCTCTCTCTCTCTCTCTCTCTCTCTCTCTCTCTCTCTCTCTCTCTCTCTCTCTCTCTGTCCGATTCTCTGTCTGCACTTTTCTCTCATGATAACTGATGATCGCTGGTGCGCGCGCGCACACACACATACAAACACGCACGTACGCACGCACACGCACGCACACGCACACACACACACACACACACACACACACACACACACACACACACACACACACATGAGACTATAAACTGAGGCCCCGTGTGCGAGCGCACGCAGAACATCTTACGCACACGTTAAATCCTGTTCCGCTTTTCGTAAGACTAGGCCATTGTGTGTCGATTGGAACGGATGACAAAATTTACAAAACTGCATACACACGGGACTGGATGTTAAAAAAAGTGCATAAGTTCTTATTCCATTATCCTCGATATAAAAGAATACAAATAAATAGATTAAATTAAATAAAACACACACACTATGAAATTCAAAAGTGCTATGTTTGCAATATTGTTTTCGCCTTCTTCATTCTGCTGAGGAACTAGGCACTATTTGTTTGGCGGGCTTCTTGGCGTGTTGATGTTCCACGCGTGTGTGTGTGTGTGTGCTTATGGATGCCTTTGCGTTGCGCGTGGTGTGCTGGAGAGAGAGAGAGAGAGAGAGAGAGAGAGAGAGAGTGCAGTTGGTTGCGGAAATGTATTCAGGCATCATGTTAGTTTGCTATGCCTTTCCTGTGTTGTGAATGCTTTTTCACTTTTCATGTCCATAATTTGTACTCTTTCATTTTGGAGCGAATTTGTGTGTATTTTTCACACGCCCACATCCGCAAGTTGTGGTTTTGTTAAAGTTCATGTACCCCTTGGGGTTTTTTCTTGAAATAAAATCTTGAATCTTGAATCTTGTTAGAGGCCCAATTTTCGTGTAACCCCCATCCCCCTCCCCCACCCCCCTCCACACACACACACACACACACACACACACACACACACACACACACACACACACACACACACACACACACACACACACACACACACAGCACCCACCCACCCACCCACCCACCTCCCTCAGTAAAAATATCATTCTTCAAGTGTTGAAGTCTTAAAAACCTGTTGAATACTATCTAGTAGAGTATCGATGTCTACTATGGATAGTCTCAGTGAACACACTGGCAGCGATATCTTAAAAAGATCTTGCAGTGATACGACACAGTTGCATCTGGAACCTAGTCCCTTACTTCTAAGTCTTCAGTTCAGCTCATGTCTGGATCAGCCTTTGGCACGATGTGTGTCACAAGATGTCTGGACATCATCAGCTATCAGCACACAGTACAGGCACATAGGGTCTGCTTAAGTGGTGCAGGTTGGATGTTCTTTCAAAAAAAAAACCAACAACAACCAAAAACACCAAAAAAACAAGAAAAGAAAAAAAGTATGGTGTAATGATAAGTATTGAGATGCTTACAGAGAGAGAGAGAGAGAGAGAGAGAGAGAGAGAGAGAGAGAGAGAGAGAGAGAGAGAGAATGAGAGAGAGAGAGATGGAGAGAGAGATGAAGATAGAGAGAGACAGAGAGATGAAGAGAAGAGAGAGAGAGAGAGAGTGACAGAAAGAGACACAGAGAGATAGAGAAGAGAGAAGAGAAAGAGAGAAGAAGAAGAGAGAGAGAGAGAGAGAGAGAGAGAGAAGAAAGAGAGAGAGAGAAAGAGAGAGATTGATTGAGAGAGAAACAAAGAGAATGAGAGAGATCAAATCAAATGAAATCAAATCAAATCAAATTAAATTATTTTATTTCAAGGATAATGAATGAGCACCCATGTACTTTTTGACATCCTTTTCCCGCAAGAGAGAGAGAGGGGGGGGGGAGAGGGAGGGAGAGATAGGGAGGGAGAGAGAGGGAGCGAGAGAGTTCTCTAAATTGGTTTATTCACCGAAAGGCCATTGATCATACATAACGCACTAATTAAACAGACAAGAACATGAAGGAGGAGGATGACACGAAAGAAAAAAAACTAGGCAGAAACAAAGAGAGGGCGAGAAAAGGGGGAATTCCTAGCACAGAATTTGCGGAAGGTGGGCATACCATTGGCAGGTACACGTCAACTACACGTTAAGTGTCTTGAGCTACGACATGCTCCCAGAATAAAGAGAAAACCCTCTACTCTGCATTTAAGCAGGAAAAAACCCAAACCTTGTGAAGTAGAGATGTGGTCATCTGTATGACGAGGTACTTGGAAACATGAAAACAGCTATTCACGTAATCGTCTCTTCCAAAGTACGCCCAAGGTCTTACACTGATTCAAAGGCGTGGTTGTTGAAAGAAAAAGTGCATGTTCCAGCTGTACCTCGATTGTAAGGCTGGAGAACGCCCAACAACTACAACTAATAAGGTAACCCTACCCCCCCCCCCCCCCCATCCACCCCTTGTTTGCATCTTTATGCTTATAGGTTAAGATGAGAAATTTGAAGTAGCGTGGTCTTGTCACAGTATCCAATGCCTTTTCAAAGTCCATTTTTCTTTCAAGGCTTTGGCTGGGCAGACCTACATGTTAGTGCTGAATGAGTTTCTTTGGTTTGTCGACTTTTCTGCTGAATAGAAAACAAGCCGTACATCTTTAGTCTGTAGTTTCTCGTTAATGTTCAACTTCTACTGGTGTACTACAGGGAGCAGTGCTCAACCTGTCCACATTTGCTCAGAAATTACTTGTCATGGAATCAAATTAAAAAATGGTTGTTGTTATGTTATTGTTGGTGAGCGTTCATTTATCTCATTTATACCACTTTAAGTCACGCAGGTTTCTCTGCGTGAAATTCGGGCTGCTCTCCCCGGGGAGAGCACGTCGCCCCAAGAGCAGCGCCACCCATTTTTTTTTCTTTTTCCTGTCTGCAACAGTATTTGTTTCCCTATCAGAGTGGCTTTTTTCTACATAATTTTTCCAGGGACAACTCTTTTCTTGCCGTGGGTTCTTTTACGTGCGCTAAATAATTATGTGCAACACACGGGACCTCGGTTTATCGTCTCATCCGAAAGACTAGCGCCCAGACCACCACTCATGATCTAAAGGATGGGGAAAAAGTTTCGGGTCCAAACGGGATACGAACCACCGCACACTTCCGACCCAGACTTTTCGCTCTCTAGACAGGCGCGTTACCTCTAGACCACCTGTAGGTCCTGTAGGTCACCCAGAATATGCACCTTGTCTCACTTATCATACCTAGGAAACACTGTGAGACCATTAGATACACGTTGGACGAAAAGTCTGCGTGTGTGACTGTTTTGAAGTATCTCGCTCTATAGGCAGCCATACTCCAACTTCACAGGCTGTTTCTTCTTCAATGGAGAGTACAAGCTCTTATGCGTTTTCATAAATTCTCACTATTACAATGTTCCAAAGCATAACTCATTTATGATATAGTTCATGGCTTACATCAGTAACTGACATATTTTGTGTCTGGCGATAGAGCGAAAGTTTGTTCTGGATTTAGTGTTGCTGTGTTTTATTTGCGATGCAGCGCGCAAAAGGTATGTTGATATAGATATTTTAGAGTGCACAATTCTGGAATGTGCTTATTTTACCATGTTATTGTTCTGTTCTAGTATTAGTGTATCATATGCGAAGTGTTGCGTGCGGTAAATATGTTATGAATTTTAATGTTTTGTTCTTAGTGGTGTTGATCCTATCAGATTGGTTTTTGTGACGTGATCCAATCGTGTTGATTTACGATTCTTGATCAAGATTCTGAAAGATAGACAGACAGTAAGACAGACATAGAGAGAAACACAGACACACAAACAGAGACACAGATCTAATCTTGTATTCGAACTATGATGCCAACGGAACGACGTAACAAAAAAGCAAGGACCCAAACCTCAAATTTCTTTAAACCAAACAATTCACAACATCAGCAACTGCTCGTATCAGGTTAAAAAGAAAAACAATTAATAATAATAATAATAATAATAATAATAATAATAATAATAATAATAATAATAATAATAATACAATAATAATAAACTAAATAGAATTTATATAGCGGTATATCTTGCAAAAAAACATATCAGAGCGCTTGCATTCAACCTGCTCCTACACATGCAACTAACAAAGATTAACAATGTTTTAACAAATTCCAATGTGCACACAAACACAACATTCAGTTGCTACTGTATTTTATTAACCACAGCATCCCTACTACCACCAGCCCCTAAGTGTCCAGAGAACAGACCTGAAGGCTGCACAGCTGCCCCAGGCCTCAGTCACAGACACTGCAGCAGCAGCAGTATGGCCCCCAGCATGCTGGTCAGGGAAGCTCGGGTCAGTACTGCTGCCGAAATTCTTTCACCGTTGAGACTCGATGCGACCTACACACACGATTCAAGAGTTGTTCATTCCTTTAACCTCTTTTGATGCTTGGAGGGTTACAAACATATTTCAAAAAGAACTAACCTAACAGCCATTGACTTTAAGATTTATCATCTTCGATGGTAGCGAAAAGTCCAGATCTGAAGTGTGCGGTGGTTTGATCCCTGTTTTGGCCCGAAACTTCCCCCCTCCCCCCCCCCCCCATCCATTAGACCATGAGTGGTGGTCTGGGTGCTAGTCTTTTGGATGAGAAGATAAAACGAGGTCCCGTGTGTTACATGTAATTATTTAGCGCATGTTAAAGAACCCACGGCGACAAGAGTTGTCCCTGGCAAAATTCTGTAGAAAACCCCCCACTCTGATATGGGGAAACAAATACAGTTGCAGACAGGCAAAAAAGGAACGGGTGGCGCTGCTCTTGTTTCGACGCGCTCTCCCCGGGGAAAGCAGCCCGATTTTCACGCAGACAAATCTGCCATAAAGTAGTATAAAGTAAATATGTAATAAAATTAACAGTTAATCAGCCGCATGGCGCAGTGGTTAGCGCCTTGGGTTACGGACTGGAAGGTCGCGGGTTCGGTTCCCATAAGAGTCATAGGGATTTCTCGGACTCCGGCCGGCTCCTACCCAGAGTGAGTGTGCTGTGGGCTCAGTGGGAAGACTGGGACCACACAGTCGAGCTTCATTCACTTAACGGATGCGAGTTTGAGAGTGTTGCTCAAATTACCTGACCAACACTGCAGGTGTCTGTATCTCTCGGGCCCGGTTGACGCCGGGATATATTATGATAGTAAGCGTAGAGTACAGCCCTGTCAAGTAGTCTCAAAGCATATGCACTTCCACAGCAGCATCATTACGTCATTCTCATTGTCATTGATCATCATGCAATAAAAAGTTTTAAAAGCCTCTGATTCGGTGGTCCCGGTTTCTCTGGTCTCATGGTGACCTCAGATTCGGTTTGCCCATACACTTCAGTGCCTGTGGTGAGTTTGTGTCAGGGCCTTTGGGGTAGGAGGTTTGCGGGGGATGGTCGTTGGAGGGACGTTGTGGTGGTTGCCACCTGGGGTGGGCAACTCACTCAGTCTGGCTCCGCGACTGAGCTAATACTGTCGTTAGTAGGGTGCTTAGTAGGTGGTGTCCTGCGTATGTTAGCTCAGAACAGGCACCACTGAACACCACCAAAGTGACCCAGCAGCAGTGCAGGGCCCCTCTGGCTGGTGGCCCTACGGCGGCCTGATAGTAATGGGCTCCCTGTGGACTTCCGACCCTGAGGATGAGACATAACGAGTCTGGGTATGGTTGTGGCGGGGAGATTGGAATGAGCGGAGTGGGAACAGCAGGACGGGTGACGTCACAGAAGATGAGGCAGCAAAAAAAAAAATAAATAAATAAGTTAGTAGCAACAGAAACTGAAAAACAGGTGTTTAGCATGAAAGGAGAAACAGGTTAAATAATCGACAAAACAATATAAAAAAAAATATATAAGGATTTCAATTTACTTTTACATTCATAACAAAATAACTGAGTGAAGGAAAGAAAAAAAATTACATTTTCATGAAATACCGGCAAATCTGACATATGTTGAAAGAGATAAAGGAACTTGTCGAGATTTGCATTTTATCAGCTTTCAAAAATTAGAACTCGACATAGACTGAAGAAAATGCTTCAGAACATAATGGTGTCGTACATGAACGAAATAGAGACATTCCGTGATACAATGAACTTCATCTCCTGGAACAGACAGACATTGGTACATTGAAACATCCTCTGTCTTCCTTGGAATATCAGGAAAACGTCCAGTCTCAAAAGGGAGCTTGTGACAACTGCATCGAACTTGGATAAGGGCGTAGACATATACACCTGGTAGACAAGTTATGTAGTTTTCCATACTAAAATCATTGTATAGTCCTTATAATAAAGATATCTACTACTGTCGCAAAAGCTCTCTCTCTCCATTCATTAACAAAAGTGTTGTTCAACAAGGCTTTAATTTATGAGCTTGTAGAATTGATACTTGAATAAAAACTGTCTCTTCTAAAAGGTAAAGGTGTCCCATATGTGGTCGTTGAGAAGCAAGGTCTTAGACACCTCAACTTCCATGGGAGCCTGCATGTTGAGGGTGGCGCCCATCTCCTCTCCCTCACAGCTGTACCTTCCTTGTTCCTAAAGAGGCAGGTACCCATTTACAGCTGGGTGAACTAGGAAACTATACTGAAGCTAAGATGCACGAACAGTCACCCACCCAAGAGGTAACCACGCTCAATGCTGCTTAACCTTAGCTTGAGGAAAGTGAGTGCTCTGACCACTGAGCTATCCCGCCCCAGTCTTTCCATCTTGTACAAAGAGACAAATAAACTTTGTGCTGAGATATTTTGTATCTTATCTAACAACACCGACTGAATTAAACATTAAATTTTGTTATGTGCGTCTTTCATTATGTGAAAAACATTTAACAACAACTTTTTCACAATGAAAGTCAGTTAAGCTGCATCCAAAGACGGACTATCCATACAGAAACCAAAATAGAGAGGATATCTTCACGTTTTTCCTTAGACCAATGAACTCGACCTACTATGCTTCAAATGGAAATTATATTTTTAAAATCCTAATGGCAATTTTTAAATGATTGCAAGGTTTCTAAATCCCCAAATTTAACTAGCAGAACATAGAAGGGCAAAGCTTGGACTATCATCACGCTGTAGAGATCCACATAAACGACACAAACATAAAATGAGATCAAACCAATGCTAGATTCCTTACAACCACCCTTATTCGTAGTCACCAACTGTGGCGTTTCTTCTCATATCAGACGGACAATGCCTGATTCTCCCAGGAACTTACAAGTGTTGTCTGGTGGAGCATTGTGAAAAAGGATCTTTATAGAGTCCGCATTAAAACGATTGTGCCCAATAACCTGGACATCTCCACAATCAGATGCTTGATGGTTTTTCCCACATCACAAGTCATGCACTATTGGGTTTCATCAGCTTTAAGCGAATGAACGTGAGTAATGCTAGTTTGACCCACGTGTATCCTGGTGGGCACCGTTTCTTCCCTTCTGTGTTTGGCACAAAAAGGTAAGGACTTTAGGGAAAATCCGGAACAGTTTATTGTCAGTCTGAGTGTTCAAATCCTCTTGCCAGAGGAGCTGTGCATAACGTTCAGATTTAGGGTTTTGGTCTACGTATGGTACAGTAGACTTTGAGATCTCCTTCATTGTGGCACTCTTTGCGAATCAGTCAACTGCCTTGTTGTCTAGAGTGCCCATGTGCCCCTGGATCCATACCAGAACAATACCAAACCTATCCCATCACAAGGAAGTATCACCTTCACCTATCCCTTAGTCCCGTGGACCGTGGGGGCACCAATGCAGATTTTTCGAGGAAGTATACAGATTGTAAAATTCTTGAAGCTTGGGATGATTTATGTTCCTACAAGCAATAAGATCAGGGCTGAGAGAAGAGCAGACCCACACCGAACAAGAAGCCTTTCTCTTGAGAGCACTGAACCCGTTTCAGAGACAAAACAAGGGCGATGTGTTCAGCAGTGTACACCAAGCTGTCTGAAGGCAAATGCTTGGAAAGGGCAGAGTCCACGATAGCAGAACATCATGCAGGTTACACCAGCCCCTCCTTGGACTTCTGAAAAAGGTTGTGTAGGATGGATAAAACTGACAGAGTTCCAGAAAAAAGACCACATAAACTGTCGCTCTGGTGAGGTCCTTCTTATAAGAAGCAGGATTGAATTAACCAACTAGAGTTTCAACCTTCCACATAGGCTTCTTAGGGAACTCAGGGAATTTGCAGATACCACCCAAAGCGATACACATCTCTTGCAGATCAGGAAGGATGCGAATCACCAGAGGAGGGGATGGTAGAAGAATGTTGCTCAAACTTGTCCCGGAACTGTGGGGTAAAGAACCCAGTCGTGAAAAGGGTTGCTGTATTCCAAATATATTTCCATGTAATACTTTAGAGTCAGCTTCACACGGTGATTTGTGAGTCAAAGAGTTCTCCCGCCTCCGCATAGACTCTAAACTGGTGTAGTTCTAAGCGCTCCAAAACAGATTCCAAGACTCTGGTGGTGAACAGGTGCCACACATTTGCAGGTCAGAAGGCCTTGCTGGTCTGTAAACTTGGCAACCGTGATCCAGTTTGAAACACTCGGGCACCTTGTCGGCTGCTCACCGGTAGTAAAAAATCGCACGTTTCCTTCTGTTTTTCTATATGGTTCTTATATTCATACCGCACGTACTAAGGCAATCCACACAAAATAAAGCCGCTGTTTGTAAAAGACTAGCCTCTGACTCAAAACTCATGTGATTTTGCACAAATTTGATAGGTTTCAACATTTTTACGATTTTTTTTTTCAGATACAATATACTCCTTCAATCCTTTGTCGTCTGCTACTTTCCCTACCACAATTTATGCATGCGCGGGCTCAACACTGTAGGAATACAAACAATCCTCATTTGATGATCATTTCCAACTTTCTCGTAACAACGTAGTATTGCTCTATGTTCTCAATCCCAAAAATGAATACACAGTAGTCTTTTTCATATTTCAAAAACAATCTGTGAAAACCATTGTTTCTGACTCGCACTCTATAGAAAATACTACATGACCCGCAAGCTAATACTAGAGTGTAACCTGTACAGATGCAACAGACTTCCGATGAGCTCCCCTGTGTGTATGAGGACAGTCCAGAGGGAAAAGGTGGGTGAGAATGGAGGTGGGATAAGAGACGATGATAAAGATGGAACCAGAAACTTCTCTCTCCAAATTCTCTGGATAAAAGAAGTAATAATGATAATAATAATAATAATAAATGGAATTTATATAGCGCTATATCTTGCAAAAAAATCCAAATCAAAGCGGTTATTCATCCTACACATTCACATGCAGCCAGTTACAATAAATAGGTTCTTTTTACAAATTCAAATGTATACACACACGCTCGCGCGCACGCACGCACACACACGCACACTTACGCACACACATTAAAGGTTTTACACTCCAGCAGGTTGATGGGGTTTGGGTTGTTGAGGGCAGAGACAAAAATGAAATGGAACAAGAGGAGAGACTCTTAGGTTTAAAATAAATGTGTCTTGAGGCCGGAATTTTAAAAGCGTCATAAAAGGTACAAGTATAGAATAAGACAGTGGAACGTAGAGAAGAAAGAGACGACACGTAAAAAAAGAAATAAGGCAGAAACAAAGAGAAGGATAGAAAAAAAAGCTGCTCCATCTTCTGGAAATTATGTGCTACATGTTCCCTCTTTTCTATCCCTCTCTTTGTTTCTGCCTTTTTCCTTTTCTTCTTGTCGCCTCCTTCTTGTCTTATTTTCTGCCTCCTTGGTCACTTTTTCTTTCTTTTGTTTCCCCCAGAAAGACTTAAAATAACATCTCTCTTCCATGCCGAATTCGGACGCGCTGGGCCTGACTTGTCAGGCGCTTCACGGCATGGCAATGCATTTTCCCTCGAGTGACAGACAACAATAGTTGCTTTCTGAGCGTTCAACGAAGAAGGAGGAGGAGGAGGAGAAGAAGAAAAAGAAGAAGAAATGCGAAGAAGAAGAATTGCAAAGACGAAGAAGAAGAAAAGAGAAAATTTCTAGCACACAACTTCCAGAAAGTGGGTAATTCTACTACTTATACTGACAGGTGTCTGGCATCCCGCAGACATGTAGCTAGACATGCAGACAGACAGACAGACAGAAACGGAGGAAAACTCACACGTGGATTTGACAACGGTGTACTTTTTAAAAGTTGTGTTAAAATTGCAGGTGTAGACCCGCTTTTTGCTGAGCAGGTTCACGTGTTTCAGTGACCATGTAGGCGTCGCGTAGGTTCCGTTAAAACGCATGAAGATGTTGCTGACCTGAAACATGATTGTGAACATCCCTCCCAGTTATTCCACCTTTTCCTTTCCAGTGCCATTTTCCTGCAAATGATATTAGAGTATGTGCATCTTTCCCAATAGAACCTGTTCATTGTAAGGCTATGGGACTCTATGATGAACACGCAGAATACTAGACTGTTTCTAGTCCGAGCTCAACATTTAGATTAATATATATAATATATATATATATATATATATAGAGAGAGAGAGAGAGAGAGAGAGAGAGATGTAGATATATGGATAGATGTATGTATAGGTAGATAGATAGATATAGATTGATAGATAGATATAATGGGGTTTTGTGGAATCAAATATCACAGAGAGAGTCCATATATATATACGTGTGTGTGTGTGTGTGTGTACGCGCCCGCGCGTAGGTGTGCTTGTGTGCGTGTGTGAATGAACGTACATAATTATCTTCCCTCCCCCCCCCCCCCTTGCCCCCCCCCCCCCCCCCCCCCCCCCCCCCCCCTCCATCCCATGAACCCATCTCCTTCTGTACTTTTGAGGACTGGAAACGAACCAAAGTTGAATACTCACGGGATAATACATGTTTACGTCAGATTCTTTCTGCTGAAAGGAAATACAAGTTTTGCCGGTGAGAGGCTGACAGCCTAGCGCCCAGATCTCCCAGCTCGTGGAGAAGCCGTTAGAGCGCGCCATTTTCATTTCCACACAGGCGTCACTAAGGGTGGACTGAGGGAAGACACACATGTGGTACGTGTCTGCAACAGCAAAGGGGCCGCATGGAGCAATCCCCCCCTGCACAGCGCGCCAATCCAGCATCACTCGATCAAAGGTTCAGGGCCCAGTGCTCAGGTTACACGCCGCACATTTTTATTTTTTTTTAATCGCTCTTTTCCTTCTGTTGTTCTATGTGACTCTTATGTTCATATCGCACATACAAAGGCATCCACAAAAATAACAACCACTTTTTTGTGAAAGACTAGCCTTTGACTCAAAACTCATGTGATTTTGAACAAATTTGGTAGGTTTTAATTTTTTTTTTTAATTTGTCAGCAAACACTATACCCCCTCAGTCCTTTTATCGTCTGTTAACTTCCTTACCGCAATATGCATGCGCGGGCTCAACACTTGTAGGAATACAAACAATCCTCGTTTGATGACCATTTCCAACTTTCTCGTGACTACCTGGTATTGCTCTATGTTGTCAATCCCAAAAAACAAGGGCACAGTGCATTTTTTCATACTTGAAACAAATCTGTGAAAACCACCAAAAATTAATGTTTTCGACTCGCACTCTGTACAAGATACTACATGACCCACAAATTGATACCGGTGTGTACCCTAACTTTGGCACCCCCCTCTCTTCCTTTCACCAAGTCCAAGTGTGGTCAGTTCCAGCTGTAATTAGCAGCAGCTGGCCCCGGCTGGGTGGGGGTTAGGATAGGATGGAGTGGACAGCAGTTGAGAGTAGCTAACAGTGGGGGGAAACTGACAGCTGTGTCACACTATACAACCGCAAGACCAAACAGTATTATCATCAGTGGTTAGTGCCTTGGATTACGGACTGGGAGGTCGAGGGTTTGAATCCTCTAGGGATTCTTTCAGACTCTGGCTGGCTGGCTCCTGCCCAGTGTTGAGTATGCTGTGAGCTCTTTTTGGGGAAGGCTGGAACCACAGAGTCGAGCTTCATCCACTTTATGGATGCGGTTTTGCGACTGTTGCTCAAATCACCTAGCCAATACTGCAGGTGTCTGTATCTCTTGGGCTCAGTTGACGCTGGGATATGTTATGATAGAAAGCGTAGAGTACAGGCTTGTCAAGCAATCTCAAAGTACATGCACTTCCACAGCAGCATCGTGGCATCATCTTCATCATCAATGATAATCAGGCAATTAAAAATATTGTTCAAATTATCTGGCCAACACTGCAGGTATCTGTATCTCTGAGGCCTAGTTGACGCCGGGGTATGTTGTGATAGAAAGCGTAGAGTACAGACTTGTCAAGTAGTCTCAAAGCGCATGCACTTCCACAGCAGTATCCTTCCATCATCATCTTCATCATAATTGCTCATCAGGCAATTAAAACAAAATCGCAAAACGCCGGCAGTATTGTCAGCAAGAGCTATAACTAGACAAATAAGGTCATGTCGTCCACTGGCAGAGTAGGAATGAGCGGTAACAACTGTTCGTCAGCACCTTTGAATGGTCTGCACTGTATACTGTAATCATTCAATAAATGCTTTGTACAAAACGTGCTTACAATATGCTCAACTCAGGATAACTGGTATAATAATAATAATAATAATAATAATAATAATTTATGGAATTTATATAGCGCTGAATCTTGTAAAACAAAACAAATCGAAGCGCAGCACATGACATCACTGTCCGTTTATGTTCAACAGAATACTTTTTTTAAATTGAATGTTTAGAGTGCAAGTGGGGAGACAAAGAGGCAGACAGAAAACAATGGGAAGGCAACATTAAAGAGGGGCTGGCTTTGAGTGGAACGACTTGCTACGGAAAGCTGAAAAGCACGAGGAGTAGAGGAAGCTGGTTGCAAAATCTTCAGTGATGCCCCAACAGTCTACTAGACTACGAGACAGGTGAAGATGAAGGACATATTTTGAGTTTTAGAAGGCTTTTTAATGTCAGAAACTATCAATTCTGGTTTTCAGTCAACTGTTCAGTACTCTTCATTGTATCTATTTATTTATACCACTTCAAGTCACGGCAGATTCTCTGCGTGAAATTCGGCCTGCTCTCCCCGGGGAGAGGGCGTCGCCACAAGAGCAGCGCCACCCTTTATTTTTCTTTTCTTTTCCATTCTACAACTGTA
Source organism: Rapana venosa (assembly GCA_028751875.1). Lineage (NCBI taxonomy): Eukaryota > Metazoa > Mollusca > Gastropoda > Neogastropoda > Muricidae > Rapana > Rapana venosa. The sequence goes on from CM054143.1 coordinate 42,741,358, forward strand.
TTTTATTCCCTATCAGAGTGGCTTTTTTCTACAGAATTTCTCCAGGGACAAATCTCTTGTTGTGTGTTCTTTTACGTGCGCTAAATAATTATGTAAAACACACGGGACCTCGGTTTATTTTTTATACTGTTTATACTGAAACAACACCCTGGCATTCCCATGGTGATTTATTTACAATCGAAATGACATCTCAAAGTTTCAAGAATGTCGTTTCTTGTGTCAAAATAACTTTCTTTCCGCCATGTACTTGTCAATGCCTAAAACAGTTGAGTTTGTTCACACTTATTCTATAAGCTATATATTTATGACATGGTATTCAGATTATGAAAATGCAATTCTTGATGTGAAAGTACCAATGGCACATTAATACTCTCTCAAGTTGTTTGGCTGAATAAAGTGAGATGCTGTGTCTGTCGAAGTGTTTCATGTAAAGCTGGCGACTGTGTCTAAAAATCAGTTCTAATAGTAATGCATAATTTTTGGATATGAATGAGGCTTGCAAATAATGGATTTGTGGGCTCTTTTTCCTCATTTTATAATTATATCGAATCGTGTTAAATCAAGTACAAACATGTCATAGGGAACCTGTAATCTACCCCTATACTCCATTGCTACTTTCTTTTTCTGCCGTTGTGAGTGAAAGACTAGCACCCTGTCTACAAACGGAGGACATTTTCCCCTGGCATTGACGTATGGCCACTTAGAGCTACCCGAAAAAAACCACCAAAAAAACCCAAAGAATCAAACCCAAAAATACAACAATAATCCCACCCTTTAAAATTCACAGAAATCTCTTGCATTTGCTGCTTTGCTTTTGCAATGAAAAAAACACAAGTAAACAAACAAATCAACAACAACAACAACAACAAAAATCAACAACATTTTAATGTTCAGTTGACTGTAGTATCTTTTATCAATCCTGGTGAATGTTTTCTTTTGTGCTTTCTGTTTTTGTTTCGTAACAAAGACTAATTATTATTATTATTATTATTATTATTATTATTATTATTATTATTATTATTATTATTATTATTATTATTATTATTATTATTATAAAGACTGAAGACAGATATCAGCCTGCAGCGATTAATTGACCAATGCGTCCCGAATGCCCCCCTCCCCTTCCTACCCCCACCCCCCACCCCTGCCACACACACACACACACACACACACACGCACGCACACGCACGCACACGCACGCACGCGTGCATCTTGTCAAGGGACTGGTGATACTGAGAACGCTGAATGAAATAAATTGAAAAAACAAAATCGACTTTAAGGAAACCCGTAGTCCATTTATAAGAATCTGACGAATATTGTAGGGTTGTTTCTTTTTCCTTTCACTTTGTTGACAGCTCTACAATGATGGTTATTTGTTATTGAAGCATGGTCAGAAAATCATATTTTAAAAAAAGGAAAGAGGAAGATATAAAGGTAGATAAAACGTAATAAGAAAATAAGACAACTAGACAGGAAGAGAATGAATACAAAAACAACTAGAAAGCGAGAAGTCTTAAAAACAAACTAGAAAAGAGGAGAATCAAAAAAAACTGGAAAGGAGGAGAACTTATTTATTTATTTATTTATTTTATTTTGTTTTGTTTTGTTTTATTTCGAGGATAATGGAACAAACACTCATGTTCTTTTTCTTACAAGCCAGTCTCCCTGTGTGTGCAGTTTTGTAGATGTTGCGATCCGTTCCCACCGGCACACATTGGCTTACTCTTCCAAATAGCGGAACGGGTTTTAACGTGTGCGCAAGGTGTTCTGCGTGCGTTGCCACTCGGGACCTCAGTTTATAGTCTCATCCGAAGGACTTTTGGGGAGAGTGGAGTCTGCACTGGTGTTAACTCCAGAGGAAAAAAAATTTGAACGAGAATCGAACCCGGGTCAGCAGATCACGAGGGAAATGCGCATTACTCTAACCACTAGGGTATCCCGTCCCTAGACAACTAGACAATATCTAGACAACTAGAAAGGAGGAGAATAAGAAAGCTAGAAAGGAGGAGAATAAGACAACATTAAAAAAAAAATTCTTTTATATCGAGGATAATGGAATAAACACTTATATGTTTTTTACATCCAGTCCCCGTGTGTATGCGGTTTGTGAATTCTGTCATCTGTTCCCACCGGCACACAATGGCCAACACTTACGAAAAGCGGAGCAGGTTTTAACGTGTGCGCAAGATGTTTTGCGTGCGTTCGCACTCAAGGCCTATAGTCTCATCCAAAGGACTTTTGGGGAGAGTGGAGTCTGCACTGATGTTAACTCCAGGGGAAAATATCCCCTTGAACGGGAATCGAACCCGGGTCATCAGATTGCGAGCGCTATGTTCTAACCACTAGGCTATCCCGTCCTCCTATAAATTGAACTAGAAAGGAGGAGAATAAAATAACTAGAAAGGAGGAGAATAATTTTTTTTTTAATTAGAAAGGAGGAGAATAAAACAAAGAAACTAGAAAGGAGGAGAATGAGACAACGAGAAAGGAGGAGAAAGCTACAAATAAAGGAACACATGTGGGCTCCATGGTTGGCACACTCTAACACACACACACACACAGATCAGAGGTTCCAAACTCTTACTTACAATCTACATCTTTGCCCGTACTCTCCTGAAGCAAGGTGTAGAAACAGGCCAGCCAGACTGTAGGACAGACAGACACACAAACAGACAGACAACCAGACAGACAGACAGACAGACATATATCCACAGTCAGTGCTGCTATGCTTCATCCTCATCTTTCACAATCCAGAATAAGAAATATACATGTCTGAAAAGCTCTTCCCTTCCTTTCTTCTGAAAACTCTCTAGGAGTGACCACTGCCTTACAATATTGATAGTTTCATGCCGGGCATCTTGGTCAGAATAGGTTGACGCTGTCTCACACTGACGGAGGTTGCTTGCAGACAGGCACACACCAGGACCCTGTGGCAGTCAGTGCCTCTGTTCAAGTACAGCCTCTGCTTCTTCTCCAAGCTCTGGCTCACAAGCAGCACAGTGACCATGTGTAACACCAGCACCAGTTTCAGACTACGGAAGAACAGCAACTACGGATTGAGCAAGACTGACCAAACGAATGGTCAGTTGTATGTAGGAAGCTTGTACAGCCAGTTTAGCGAGGCGATGGATGTTATATTCAGGATAGCAACGAGATGCGGTGGTCAAAAGGGTAAGGATAATAGTTATGACACTCCATTTTTTACAAACTAATGTGGCACAAAACATAGTTTTCTTTTACCTGCACAAAACTTACAGTTCTTACATTATTTTATCAGCTATCAAAAGTGAACACGAAAATCAACAAACTGACGTTTATCAACTTTTCGACAATGAGAGAGACAGACAGACACACAGAAACACAGACAGAAGAGAGAAAGAGAGAGACAGATTCAGACAGACAGATAGTCAGTTAGGCAGGTAGACGGACAGACAGGCAGACAGACAAACAGACAAACACATACGCGCGCGCGCGCACACACACACACACACACACACACATACACACACGCACGCACGCACAGACACACTATCAGACAGTAGGAAATGACTTACCAGTGAAGAGGAAGGACCCTGAACGGAGGAAAGGGACTGGGTTTCTGACAGGAGTGTGAACAGACATGGTGACAGTGTTCCTTCCTTTTTCTGTGACTGTGTCCTTGAGAGACAGAGACAGAGACAGACAGAGAGAGAGAGAGAATGACCTTGAATACATAGATATAAATTATTATTTAAGGCTAAGCCAATTGAAGTGGGAACAGAATAGCCTGGCTGTTAGAGTGATGCGCATTGCGCTCATGATCTGCTGACCCGGGTTCGAATCTCGCTCAAGAGGATTTTTCCTCTGGAGTTAAAATCAGTGCCGACTCCACCTTCCCCAAAAGTCCTTCGGAGGAGACTATAAACCGAGGTTCCATGTTACGAGCGCACGCGGAACATCTTGCGCACTTAAGCCCCGTTCCGCTTTTCGGAAGAGTAGGCCATTGTGTGACGGTTGGAACGGATGACACATTTACATAACTGCGTACAGACGGGGACTGAATGTAAATAAAAGCACATGAGTTCTTTTCTCCATTATTCTCGAAATAAAAGAACAAAAAATAAGTGGTATGGGCACGTCAGATGAACATAATTGTGGACTGGCTAAGATGATACTACAGGGAACAGTACAAGGAGGGAGACGAAGAGGCAGACAGAGAAAACGATGGAAAGACATCAATGTGGCAAGAGGGGATCACAAAAGTTGGGTGACAGGTGTGTGTTTGGTCACACGTCAAGCGTCATAACTACTCTTTCTAAGACTGTCCTGCAGGGGACACTTGAGGGAAGAAGACTCAGGGGCAGACAGATGAAGAAGGTCAAGGTGTCCCCATAACCTATAAGGTCGTAGAGGAGCGAGGCATCAGAGACCTCAACTTCTCTAGGGGCCAGCGTATTGAGAGCGGCGCCCATCTCCTCTCCCTCGCTGCTTTTACCTTCCCTGACCCTAAAGAGGCAAGTACCCATTTACAGCTGGGTGAACTGGGGGAATTGTACTGAAGCCTAGGCGCGCAAACGGTCACCCATCCAAGTGGTAACCACGCTCGATGCTGCTTAACTTTGGCTGGGGGAAAGCGAGTGCTCCGACCACTGAGCTATCCCGTCCCCAATGAAGAACTGGATGCCAAAAAAAAAGGAATTGGCCTTAATAATAATAATAATAATGTATGGAATTTATATAGCGCTGAATCTTGTAAAGCAACAAATCAAAACGCTCAGATTTCATTTCATACCACTTTAAGTCACGGCAGATTTCTCTCCGTGAAATTCGGGCTGCTCTCCCCGGGGAGAGCGGGAGAGCGCGTCGCCACAAGCGCTGCGCCACCCATTTTTTTCCCCATGTCTGCAACTGTATTTGTTTCCCTATCAGAGTGGCTTTTTTCTAAGAATTTTGCCAGGGACAACTCTCTTGTTGCCGTGGGTTCTTTTACGTGCGCTAAATAATTACGTGTAACACACGGGACCTCGGTTTATCGTCTTATCCGAAAGACTAGCGCCCAGACCACCACTCATGGTCTAATGGATGGGGGAAAAGTTTCCGGTCCAAACGGGGTACGAACCGCCGCACACTTCAGACGCGGACTTTTCGCTTTCTAGACAGGCGCGTTACCTCTAGACCACCGATCCACACATGGTACTGTTGCTGGGAAAGGCTAAAGACAGACAAGCCCGGAGAAAAGTCGACCAAGGGGTCCTGCGTGTCCCTGTGGCTTACTTGTGTGTGTGTGTGTGTTTATTGATTTATTTATTTTATTCTTTTATATCGAGGATAATGGAATAAGCGCTTATGTGCTTTTTACATCCAGTCCCCGTGTGTATGCGGTTCTGTAAATTCTTTCATCTGTTCCCACCGGCACACAATGGCCTAATCTTACGAAGAGCGGAACAGGATTTAACGTGTGCGCAAGATGTTTTGCGTGCGTTCGCACACGGGACCTCGGTTTATAGTCTCATCCGAAAGACTTTTGGGAGAGAGTGGAGTCTGCACTGATGTTAACTCCAGGGCAAAATATCCTTTTGAACGGGCATCGAACCCGGGTCATCAGACTGCGAGCGCAATGTTCTAACCATTAGGCTAGGTTGTTCGTGCAAGTGTGTGTGTGTGTGTGTGTGTGTGTGTGTGTGTGTGTGTGTGTGTGTGTGTGTGTTTTGTGTGTGTGTCAATATAAAAAGAGAGAGAGAATAACATCAATGACCAAGATCTATTCTTCAGGTCTCCAGCCCCTAGAATGGGGTTAAAGAAAGCATAGCAAAGCAAAAACAAAGCAAAGAAAGAGGCATTACTTTATGACGTATGTGGCGACTGCCAAAAGCATGACAAATGTGGAAATGGCTTCTTCTAAAATATGTCAGACAAATGAGCTACTTTGAATAGTCATATTCTCCTTGTCCACTCCCCAAGTTCTTAACGCAAAACCCTGCCGTATTTTTAAAGCACTGAAAAAGATACAAACTCAGATTGCGAATAGCTGGAACAGAACTGTATTTAAAGTAGATTTATGTACGGTTCGTCTAAATATTTATGTGTGAGAGAGACAGACAGACAGACACAGAGATAGAGAGAACTCTGAACTCTCTGAACTCTGAACATTTTAATTGTACTTCGGACTTGGGCCACAATACAAGTGAAAGGGACGAAGGGGAGTGGTAACAAGTAAACAAGAAAACAAAAAACCTTCTATCAAATGCCCAGTAATACAACACATTCAAATACATAACATACGACTAAGAATGTCATCGTTATCATCCTCCTCCACACAGTCATGACCAAGAGAAAACATCGCTATGGATGGCTACAATCCAAACACTCACCATCATCATCTTCATCACCTTCAACATAGCTGCTTATGCTATAAGTTAACATTCATAAAGATGAAGTCTCAGTCACTTTCTCAAGTTTACATCAGCATAGACATAATGGGCTCCTTTTCAGCATTACTTGCTTTGCCAGTACAATTACACACACACACACACACACACACACACACACACACACACACACACACACACACACACACACACACACACACACACACACACACACACACACACACACTTTTTATTATCTAAAGTATAAACGTGAAAGAATGGATGAAACAGTAGGTGAAGAAATTTGTTTGTCCTGACGTTTTATGATTTTCTTTTTTTTAATTCTTAAAACATTTCTTTATTTAAGTGTGTGTGTGGACGTGAGCGTGCACGCGCGCAAGTGTGTATGAGTATGTGTGTGGGTGTATATTTTTATGTGGTAATTTGTATTTTTCAATGTATTATCTTATCTATTTTCCTCTTTTTACTGGTTTAATTTAATGGCAAAGGATGCAATAATGTAGTATTTCAGTATAATCATTAAGAAATTTGTTCTTAGATAGATGGCTTGATGAAAAAAGCAAATGCATTGCTTATTCAATGTGCTATCTGAAAATAAAATTTTGACTTGACTTGACTTGAAACACAGACACACACGCACACATACACACACGCACACACAGATACACACACAAACACAGGCATGCACGCGCGCGCGCACGCATGCACACACACACACTTTTAAGCATTTCAAAAGCAGTGTTAAACACCATGAACACATCTTTACCCTGAAATAAAATTGACAGGACACATCAACACCAACATTACATTTCAGCCAGTTCTTTCTTTTGTTCACTGCGTGAAAAATGTACCTTGAGACACCATGCATTTGCTCGGAATTTGACACTTGTAATAACATGTGGATTGGGGTTGTATCTAACCTCCCAAAAAACAACAAAAACAACAACAACAACAACAATTAAAACAACTTGGCTCTTAAATCAGAAAATGCAGGACACACAAACAGAAAATGATGTTCGTCTTCCTTTGCTGACTTGCAAAATGGACAGGATTTCTTCTGGGGAACATTGCTAAAGCGATGTACATTAGCATTAATAGGGAGAACATTAAATCTAGCTTGTGAGATGGCGACTCTAAAACAGTAGGTATCCATGTCAGACACGTATTTTCCTTTTTTCAAAAATTATAAAATTATCACACAGAAAGAGAGAGACAGAGAGAGAGATAGAGAGAGAGGGAGAGAGAGAGAGACAGAGAGAGAGAGAGAGAGAGAGAGAGAGAGGAGAGAGAGAGAGAGAGAGAGAGAGAGAGATGCAACGAGGCAGACGAACAGGAAGAGAACTGACTGAACAAGAGGACTCCTCTTTACACTGAAGCCTACTTACTGACTGACTGACTGACTGCCCTCAACAGCTGCAC
>CM054143.1:42754144-42756644 GCA_028751875.1 Rapana venosa
ACTGTGGGCAAGGCACCTCCACTATAATAAAATTTCTGCCCAATTTCCCAAACAGCAGCTGCCTCCTCTGCTGTTTTGGGGGTCATCGTCGAACACGACGGACAAACATATAATGTTGTTTTTGCGTGGCTTTTCTTCTGGAGAGGAGTGTGGTGTCTTTTGTTGTTGTTTTTGTTCTGCTACCCATTAAACATGACATGAACTACCAGGTTTTTAATTATGTATATTTGCTCTGCTTGAGTACACACAAAAAACCAGTAGTTATTAAGAGCATTTTCTGGTCTGCACACACGTTACCTAGAAGATAGGGGACGGGATAGCCTAGTGGCTAGAACACTGCGCTCGCAATCTGACAACCGGGGTTTGATTCCCATTCAAGGGGATATTTTCCTCTTGAGTTAACATCAGTGCAGCTTCCACTCTCCCCAGAAGTCCTTTGGATGAGACTATAAACCAAGGCCCCGTGTGCGAACGCACGCAGAACATCTTGCGCACACGTTAAAATCCTCTTCCGCTTTTTATAAGAGTAGGCCATTGTGTGCCGGTGGGAACAGATGACAGAATTCACAAAACCGCATACACACGGGGACTGGTGGTAAAAAAAGCATATCAGTGCTTATTTCATTATCATCCATATAAAAGAATAAAATAAAATAAATAAATAGTAAAAAAAATAATCCCCAAAACTTTATTTTTACTAGCCATCGACAACGCCAAGATTCAAACCCGAGATTTCATGTTCTACATGGCCCTGTGCGGGGTAAGGGGACAAGATAGCCTGGTGGTTAGAGCGCTGCGTTCGCGATCTGACGGCCCGGATTCGATCCCAGGTTCGAGCCATGACCGGGACTCCCGTTCAAGGGGATTTCTCTCGTGGAGTTAACCCGTGTCCATGCAGACTCAACTCGCCCGAAGATCCTTCGGGTGAGACTTTAAATCGAGGTCCCGTGTGCAAGCGCACAGAGAATATCTTACACTCACGCTAAAAACCTGTTCTCCCTTTTAGAAGATCAGGCCATTGTGTGTGTCAGTGGGAAGCGATAAACAAAAATTTACAAAACCTTTTGTACACAGGGACTGAGTGTAAAGTACACATGAGTTCGTATTCCATTATCCTCGAAAATGAAGGAATAAACGTATAAAGAGAGAAAATAAAACCATAACTATCAAGTCCTTTGAACACACACACACACACACACACACACACACACACACACACACACTATGTGTGTGGATATATATATATATATATACAAAACACACGAAGAAGATATATATATATATATATATATATATATATATATATATATATATTGGGAGGCACCGTGGTCGAGTGGTTTAGGCGGTCAACTCGTGATCCAGAGGTCGCGGGTTCGATCCCCGCTCGGCTCGGTGTTGTGTCCTTGGGAAAGACACTTTACTCCTATTTTCCTCACTCCACCCAGGTGTACAAGTGGGTACCAGCTCTGCTGGGGAAGTATCTGGCGACAGACTAGCGTCCTGTCACAGGGGTGGTGAAAAACCATCAGTTCGCTTAACGCTACAGAAACCGGGATAAGCTCCGGCTCTATGGGCCTTCTGGCTCGAAAGAACATACTTATATATATATATATATATATATATAATATATATATATAATATATATATATATATATATATATATATATATACATACATAGAGAGAGAGCGAGAACGAGAGAGAGAGAGAGAGAGAGAGAGACAGACAGACAGACAGACAGACAGACAGACAGATAGATAGATAGATAGATAGATAGATAGATAGACAGACAGACAGACAGAAAGATACTAACAAACACACACACACATACACAACACACACACAATCTGTTAAAGACGATAGGCATAGGATACGTTTCTTACGGACAGATAATGTTTTCCCCACTTTTTTTGGTGATGACTTAAAAGAAAAACAGAAACAAAATTCAACCAACCACAAAGAAAAGCCAAAACAAAAAGACAGAGGAACGTGGTTCAAATAGACTTTATTGCGAACTAGTTATATTCTTTGCAAAAAGAAAGCACACTCATTATCGCCATGTGCATATTTAAATCTTATAAAATCCAAAGCTGCATAAGTCTGGCAAGCAAAGCTTAAAGAAAAATTAATTATATGATAAATGTTTGGGGTTTTTTTGCAAATCATGTGCCACATCTACCCTCACACAAACAAACACACGAAGAAAGAAAATGTCATACTTGGATTTTTTTCTTGAGGGGTGGAAAGGGGGGGGGGGGGGGGTTGCATTATCTGGCGTTCTCATGATCAAATCAGTCCTTAAAACGAAGGTAAAACCAAAAGAAAGAAAAAGAATCAATACATATCCATGTTTCATGCGCGTGTGCGCGTGCACGCATACGCGCGCACCAGCACTACTGAAACGATTAGAATAGTAGAATGTAAAACAATATCAATTTCAGAAAAAAAAGCGTAAAAAATCCCAAAGTTGTCAATGCGCAAGAAATAAGACTATAAAAACCA
>CM054143.1:42764144-42769144 GCA_028751875.1 Rapana venosa
AAAGCCCATGAATGCTTATTCCATTATCCTCGATGTAAAAGAATAAATATAGATAATCTCTCTCTCTCTCTCTCTCTCTCCTCTCTCTCTCTCTCTCTCTCTCTCTCTCTCTCTCTCTCTCTCTCTCTCTCTCTCTCTCTCTCTCTCTCTCTCACTTACCCAATGACAGAACTGAGGTAAGCATGTCCAGCGCAGATTTACTCATGCAGTATGACCCCAAGCCGTAGCCCTGACCAAAACAAAACAAACAAAAAAATGACAGGGGTGGGGAATTGATAAAGGAGGAGGAGGAGATGAAGGAGGAGGAGGAGACGAAGAAGAGAAAGAAGAAGAAGGATGAAGAAGGATGAGGAGGAGAAGATGACGACGAAGAAGAAGAAGAAGAATGCAAAGAAAAAGAAGAAGAAGAAGAAGAAGGACAATTTCTGAAAAGTAAGAATTCCGAAGAAAAGCCACTTAGAAGAAGAAGAAAGTAATGGTCATGATGATGATGATGATGATGATGACCATGGTGATGATGGTGGTGATAATAATTATATTCATTTGTCCAGTGACGGTGGTGATAGTAGTGCTCGATATTAAGAAGCAGAAATAGAAAAAAGAAAGAACAATGGTCATAATGACAATATCATATGTGTGTGTGTGTGATCAAGATGATGGTGATGATGATGATGATGATGATGATAATGATAATGATGATGATGGTGGTGGTAGTGGTTGTGATGGTGTGGTGGTGATGTAGAAAGTAACAATAATAACAGCAGCAGCTGCAAGTGTAACTTAGGTATTATTATTTGCAACAAAAATACCAGGTGTGATGACAATAGTAATAATAATAATAATAATATAGTAATAATAACAACAACAACAGTATACTACTACGTCTACGACTAAAACTACTACTACTACTGCTACTACAGCTACTGCTACAACTACCACGATTACAACAACTACTACTAGTAGTAGTAGTAGTAGTAGTAGTAGTAGTAGTAGTAGTAGTAGTAGCAGTAGCAGTAGTAGTAGTAGTAGCAGTAGTAGTAGTAGTAGTCGTAGTAGTCGTAGTAGTCGTCGTAGTCGTACTACTACTACTTCTACCACTACTTCGACTAGTAGTAGTAGTAGTAGTAGTAGTAGTAGCAGTCGTAGTAGTCGTAGTAGTCGTCGTAGTCGTACTACTACTACTACTACTTCTACTACTACTTCGACTAGTAGTAGTAGTAGTGGTAGTAGTAGTAGTAGTAGTGTAGTAGTCGTAGTAGTCGTCGTAGTAGTCGTAGTCGTCGTAGTCGTCGTAGTAGTTGTTGTTGTTGTGGTTGTTGTGACAGCAAGAGAGAGAGTGCGTGCGCGCGTGCGCGCGGCGAGTGTGTGTGTGTGTGAGTGTCTGCGCGCGCGCGCGCGCGCGTGTGTGTGTGTGTGTGTGTGTGTGTGCGCGCGCGCGCGCGCGTGTGCGTGCGTGCTTGTGTGTGTGTGTATTTTTGCCTGGCATAAGGCAGTGAAATTATGATGGACAAGCGCGCGATCACACACGTGTGAGTATGTCTGTAGGTGTGCATGTACTCGTGCGTACAAGTATGCGAGTTGTCGTAAGCGCTTAGGCGTGTACATCATGCATGCCTGTGTGTACAAACAGAACTGTGGGTGGTTTTGTCTTTTGTTTTGTTTTGTTTTGTTTTGTTAGGTGTTGGGTTGATGTTGTTGTTGGGGGTTTTGTTAAGTTTTTTTTACTCACGGGTCGCATGCTCAAGTTGCTGGAAACGTTGACAATGTTTCCTGTTGATTGGAAAATAAGCAGAAACATTCGCACTGAAGAAAAAGACAAAAGAAAAGACCCAAACAAACAAACAAGCAAACAAGCAATCATGCTAAGATACAATACAAATAACCCTGCACCCTCCCTTCCCTTCCGTTCAAAGAAATAAACAAACAAACCCAAAAAAATCACGCAATTCCAAACTTTTTTGAAATCATGAGTTTCTATCGTAAAAATCAGTCCAAGATTTCTTTAGATATGGTACTGCACAATGATAACGCAAGTAAAAGAATTCACAGCCAGAAGAAAGCTGTCACTGAGAAACTTTGTGCAGAAGAAAAGAGAAAAAAACCCATATTCTCTTAGGAGATCAAATTCATTCACAAAGTAGAGGATGGTGGGGGGAGGGAGAGCAAAGGGAGGGAGTGAGGGGGGGGGGGGGGATCTTGCACTGCCCCAGAATTGATGCACTTCCCTAACCTGGGCAGATTGATTTTTATGTAGAGAAACCTACCTGTCGTATCCAACAAATTTCAATACAATAACATAACACCACACAGTAAAGTGAAGGTAAAGATGTCCCATAACCTATGCTGTGGTTAGCGAAGTGTCAGAGACTTCAGCGTCTCCAGGGGCCAGCATATTGAGGGCGGCGCCCATCTCCTCTCCTTCGCTGTTCTACCTTCCCTGACCCCCAAGAGGACAGCTAGGTACCCATTTACTGCTGGGTGAACTCGGGGACAGTACTGAAGACAAGGCTCACGAGGCAGCCTTGCTCAATACTGCTTTTAACCTCAGCTTGGGGACAGCAAGTGCTCTGTCCGCTGAGCTATCCCGTGCCTACCGCACAGTACAGTGTACCATATAATACAGTATAGCACGATACAATGCAACACAATACAACGTATCACGATACGAAACAACACAACACAACTATCCAACTTATCAATTAAGTAACAAAATGGCAACACAAACACAAAAACTCCATCCAAAACCACCCAAACAACAAACCAGCCCACAGAACCTGCTACCACAAAACATCCATCCAACCAACCAGCCAACCAGCCAACAGATCAACCAACCAACCAACCAACCAGCTAACCAACCAACCGGCTGCCAATCAAATGGGCAACTAGTGAACCAGCCACCCGACCTATTAAGCAATCGATCAACCAACCAACCAACCAACCAATTATCCATTTATCTAACCAACAAAATAGCCAACTAAGCAACCAACTGAACATATAGCTAACAAACCAACCCGCCAACAAACCAACCAGCGCAAAAAAAAAACAACCTGCTCCTTCACAAGCTAACAAACTAACCTGCCTGCCTGCCTGCCTAACTGACTAACTGACTGACTGACTATGTAATCAACTAACTAACAAACCAACTAAATATCTGTGTAGCTAATAACTGACTAACTGACTCACTGACTGACTGACTGACTATGTAATCAACTAACAAACCAACTAAATATCTGTGTAGCTAACAACTGACTAACTGACTAACTGACTGACTATGTAATCAACTAACAAACCAACTAAATATCTGTGTAGCTACTAACTGACTAACTGACTCACTGACTGACTGACTATGTAATCAACTAACTAACAAACCCACTAAATATCTGTGTAGCTACTAACTGACTAACTGACCAACCAACTAACCAACTGTTAACCTCCGTGGGGATGGGGGATGCCAGAGGCTCTTTCTGTAGAAATAGCATCCCCACCTTCAGGAAATTATGCGCTAGAAATCTCCTCTTCTCTATTGCTCTCTTTGTTTCTGTCTTTTCCCTCACTTTCCCATAACCTCTTTTGCTTCATTCCTTTCCTCCTTAGTCCATTCTCCTATCCTTTTTTTTCTCCAAGCAAATCCTTCAAATATTCTTTTTTTCATTATTCGGTATTTTGTCCGTGTTGTTTCGGTCTCGTAACCAGGTAGTGACATTCAAACACAGGGATGAATACAGCATGTCCATTTCTTTGCCCATATGGCATTTTATATGTATTTTTGTACTTTGAAGTCTTTATCATTTTTACGCGCTTTTTTGTAGCTCTGGAGATTATAAACTACTATTACTACTACTACTATTACTACTACTACTACTACTACTACTACTACTACTACTACTAATTATTATTATTATTATTATTATTGTAATTATAATAATTATTATAATGTATGGAATTTATATAGCACTGAATTAAGCCGAATGGCTGGCGTCCTCAGCACAGCCTGGTGGTCGATTAGCCTTAAGGAATGAAATGATTTAGGAAGTGTATCATTTAATTTTTTTCAGATGGACAGTGCTAGATATTTCAAGGTATTAGGAGGTGTTGGCTTTGAACTTGAAAGTGAAAGTAACTGGAGCCACTGAAACTGAATGATATCACAGCCCTGATAGCGTGGCTTTCGTGGGCGTTAGGACTATAAGCAACGGGGAATGAACTGACTAACAACTAACTAACTAACTAACTAACTGACTAGCTGACTGACTGACTGACTGACTGACTGACTAACTGACTGACTAACTGACTAACTATCTACCTAAATAACGAACGAACGAACGAAGGAACGAAGTACTAGCACACTCAGACACAGACAGACTACCTTTGCTTTTGATGAGATGAGGTATAGCCAACTTGCACAAGGCTACAGGAGCGCTGACGTTGAGGTCGAAGATTTTGAGGTGGTGCTCCATGCTAGGCTCACTCAACAGCTCAAACTTGACCATGCCAGCATTGTTCACCTGTTGGACACCACACTCACGTTAGTGACCGTCCTCGTCAAAATGAGTCGTTTGTCATCTTGGCCTGTCTTTCTTTGAAAGCAACAGTCAGTTTGTGACCACCTACCTCAAAAAGAGTCGATAGTTACCCACATCATTATATTATGAAAGAACATTTGTAAAAGCTTCGGACGCAGAAACGTCCAAAATTTGGGATGTTTGATTTTGATTCCAAGGTAACTCTTCATCACATAGCAGCACCTGTAAGTTTTCAAATAATTTTTTGTTCTAAATTGCCTTGCAAAAGGTTACTGCACATCGCCATTGCCATTGGCATCACAACAAAGAGCTTTAGTAGAAAAAACTTAGAAGTACAAGATCGTTACCTTCTGTTACAAAATGTCCGTGTAAAGCCCTGCCTTTCTAAGTGTGTGATGTCTTCATCTATACACTCCACCTCGCTCCTCCGTTCTGCTGCAGACACTTTGTGCTTTACCAACACCCAGATTCAAATAT
>CM054143.1:42771644-42801644 GCA_028751875.1 Rapana venosa
TGTACAGCGTCAGCTGCGTTAGCTCTTGCGCAATCACAGACAACGTAGAATATATATATATATATATATATATATATATATATATATATATATATATATATATATATATATATATATATATATCCATTCCAATAGCCCCTGTGCAATAATAGACAACATGGAATGAATGTCTGTCCACTGCAATAGCACCTATGCAATCACAGACATAGAACGAATATATGTCCATTGCAATAGCTCCTGTACAATCACAGACAACATGGAATAAAGGTCTATTTTATCTTTTTCATTTATTTTATACCACTTTAAGTCACGGCAGATTTCTCTGCGTGAAATTCTGGCTCCCCTCCCCAGGAAGAGCGCATCACCACAAGAGCAGCGCCACCCATTATGTTTTTTACCCCTGTCTGCAACTATAATTGTTTCCCTATCAGAGTGAGTTTTTTTTCAGAATTTTGCCCGGGAAAACGAGTTATGAGTATGAGTTATTGCACTGGACCCTACACAATCAGAGACAACATGGAATTAAGTTATGTCCATTGCAATAGCTCCTGCATAATAAAAAAAAGACATGCAGTAAAATTATATCCATTTCACTGGGTCTTGTGCAATCGCAGAAAACATTTCATTAACAATGTATGTCCACTGCAATAGCTCCTGCAAAATCAAAGACGACATGGAATGTGCACAACCACAGACAACATGGAATGAATGTACTATGTCCACAGCTATGTTTCCTGCACAACCACAGACAACATGGAATGAATGTACTATGTCCACAGCTATGTTTCCTGCACAATCACAGACAACATGTAACGAATGTACTATGAACATTGCAATAGCCCCTATACAGTCACAAAAAATATGGAATGGAGTAATTGCACTGGACCCTAAACAATCACATACAACATGGAATGAAGTCATGTCCTCTGCAATAGGTAACACAGTGATATGTGTAGGTAAGGCGCTTAGCACCTTAGCGGTCCAGTGGTAGATAAACAGTACTTTGTGCCCAGTATAGCTCATAATTATGTAAGAGTGGTAAACATCAACAAAGAGTATGTAGCAGGCTCAGTGTCCAGTGGCAGACAACTATTTTGCTGGTCACAAAGAGTACTTAAGCTGCTTAGTGGCCGACTGTCGGAGAAAGGTGACGTGACTTCCCAAGCGTGGCCGAGTGGTAAACGTCCACAAAAAGTTTGTAACAGGCTTCAGTGACCAGTGGCAGACACATATTTCGCTGTCCACAAAATAGTACCTACGATGCTTAGTGGCCGATTGTTAGAGAAGGGTGACGTGACTCCCCAAGGGAATGACTAGCTCTGGACCCTTATTTAAGGACTGGACTCTGTAGCTGTTCAGGCAGACTTGAACGCAGGCTGAAAGCAGACTGAAAGCGGACTGAAAACAGACTGAAAGCAGACTGAAAGCAGACTGAAAGCGGGCTGAAAGAGGCCTGAAAGAGGCCTGAAAGCGGGCTGAAAGTGGACTGAAAGCAGTCTGAAAGCGGACTGAAAAGCAGACTGAAAGCGGACTGAAAGCAGACTGAAAGCGGACTGAAAGCAGATTGAAAGCAGACTGGAAAACAAGATCTGAGGAAAGACTGGAAGACAGAATCATGAGAGGCAAGAAGCTTGACTTAAAGACTCTGCGGCTCAGAACCGGACTGCAGCCCTCCACCTGGGCTGAACACTTTGGAGGTACCTTTTGGCGAATAGCACTGGGTGGGGGGGGGAGGGGGAAGGATGACCTGGTCTGCTTAAGGAATCCACTAGTCAATATTATGAAAGTTCAACTGTGAATTAAAAACTGGTGAACATTCAGTGTCACCGCCTCTGTTATTCTTTCTGTGCGAGAGTCTGTGTGGTGTAACAAATAAGGATTGGACTCTGGCTGGGAAGACAGACTTGAGCGCAGACAGAAAACAGACTAGAAAACAAGACTCGAGGAGAGACTGGGAGACAGAATCATGAGAGAGAGAGAGACAGGAGGCTTGACTTAGAGACTGTGTCTGCGACTGAGAGCGCAATCACAGACAACATGGAATGAAAGAGGGTATGTCTATTGCAATGGCCCCTGTGCAATCATAGACAACATGGAATGAAGGAAGGTATGTCTATTGCAATGGCCCCTACACAATCACAGATAACATGGAATGAAAGAGGGTATGTCTATTGCAATGGCCCCTGTGCAATCATAGACAACATGGAATGAAGGAAGGTATGTCTATTGCAATGGCCCCTACACAATCACAGACAACATGGAATGAAAGAGGGTATGTCTATTGCAATGGCCCCTGTGCAATCATAGACAACATGGAATGAAGGTATGTCTATTGCAATGGCCCCTGTGCAATCATAGACAACATGGAATGAAGGTATGTCTATTGCAATGGCCCCTGTGCAACCACAGACAACATGGAATGAAGGTATGTCTATTGCAACGGCCCCTACACAATCATAGACAACATGGAATGAAGGTATGTCTATTGCAATGGCCCCTACACAATCACAGACAACATGGAATGATGGTATGCCTATTGCAATGGCCCATACACAATCACAGACAACATGGAATGAAGAAAGGTATGTCTATTGCAATAGCCCCTGTGCAATCACAGACAACATGGAATGAAGGTATGTCTATCGCAATCGCCCTGTGCAATCACAGACAACATGGAATGAAGGTATGTCTATCGCAATCGCCCTGTGCAATCATAGACAACATGGAATGAAGGTATGTCTATTGCAATGGCCCCTACACAATCACAGACAACATGGAATGATGGTATGCCTATTGCAATGGCCCATACACAATCACAGACAACATGGAATGAAGAAAGGTATGTCTATTGCAATGGCCCCTGTGCAATCATAGACAACATGGAATGAAGGTATGTCTATTGCAATGGCCCCTACACAATCACAGACAACATGGAATGATGGTATGTCTATTGCAATGGCCCATACACAATCACAGTCAACATGGAATGAAGAAAGGTATGTCTATTGCAATGGCCCCTGTGCAATCATAGACAACATGGAATGAAGGTATGTCTATTGCAATGGCCCCTACACAATCACAGACAACATGGAATGAAGGTATGTCTATTGCAATGGCCCCTGTGTAATCACAGACAACATGGAATGAAGGAAGGCATGTCTATTGCAATGGCCCCTACACAATCACAGACAACATGGAATGAAGGAAGGTATGTCTATTGCAATGGCCCCTACACAATCACAGACAACATGGAATGAAGATAGGTATGTCTATTGCAATGGCCCCTGTGCAATCACAGATAACATGGAATGAAGGTATGTCTATTGCAATGGCCTCTACACAATCACAGACAACATGGAATGAAGGTAGGTATGTCTATTGCAATGGCCCTTGTGCAATCACAGATAACCTGGATTGAAGGTATGTCTATTGCAATGGCCCCTACACAATCACAGACAACATGGAATGATGGAAGGTATGTCTTTTGCAATGGCCCTTGTGCAATCACAGATAACATGGAATGAAGGTATGTCTATTGCAATGGCCCCTACACAATCACAGACAACATGGAATGAAGGAAGGTATGTCTATTGCAATGGCCCCTACACAATCACAGACAACATGGAATGAAGGAAGGTATGTCTATTGCAATGGCCCCTACACAATCACAGACAACATGGAATGAAGGTATGTCTATTGCAATGGCCCCTACACAATCACAGACAACATGGAATGAAGGAAGGTATGTCTATTGCAATGGCCCCTACACAATCACAGACAAGATGGAGTGATGGAAGGTATGTCTATTGCAATGGCCCCTACACAATCACAGACAACATGGAGTGAAGGAATGTATGTCTATTGCAATGGCCCCCACCGTTGTTCGGTTAGAGTTCCGTGGTACACAAATGGTGAAATTTGTTTGTATATGCGATCGCCCCATCCCCCCCCCCCCCCACCCACCCCACCCACCACCCCCATCATTGAGGTAGCCCCACTCTGACTTCAGGGATGATGATGTCTAAACACGACACCAACGTGTTTTTGGTTTAGTAAAATGTTCTCATAACCCGTTCCTACTGGCACGCAATGGCCTATTCTTCCGAAAGGCGGAACAGGTTTTTAACACATACGCAAGATGTTCTGCATGCATTCGCACACGGGATCTTGGCTTATAGTCTCACCCCAAGGACTTTCAGGGAGAGTGGAGTCCGCACTGACGTTAACTCCAGAGGGGGAAAAAAACGCCCTCGAACATACTGTCCCAGTGGTGGCTCGATGCTAGACCATCAGATCTCGAGTGCCATGTTTACTCTAACCGCTAGCTATCCTACCTTCCCCAATGTGTTATATATAAAACACCATGCTTGGGACAAAGCCAGGCTGACTGCAAAAAAAAAAAGGTAAAATGTATCCCATAACCTATGTGGCCGTAGGGGAGCGAGGCATTAGACACCTCAGCTTTTCTAAAGGGGCCAGCATATTGAAAGCTAGCGGCGCCCATACATCTCCTCTCCCTCGCTGCTTTACCTTCCCTGTCCCTAAAGAGAGCAGGTACCCATTAATTTTACAGCTGGGTGAACGCGGGGACTATACTGAATGAAGCCAAGGCGCGCAAACGGTCACCCATTCACTTGGTAACCACGCTCGATGCTGCTTAACATTGGCTAGGGGGAAAGCGAGAGCTCTGACCACTGAGCTGTACAGTCCCTGGTTGACTGTAAGGCTGGCCAAACATTGCCTCGGTGGGAAGGGCGAGCCTAGCACTGGACACTGATCTTACTGATAGCATGTACTAGGCACTGGTCAGCCAGTGGCGGGCTCGGGGTGACAGATAAAGGGAAAGATCTGAAGTATGCCATGAATTATATCACCCGGGTGGTGGCGAACTGTGAACGCGGACGTACCTGTATAGATGGAGAATGTGTAACACGCCTTCTCAGCTTAATAAAGTTGTTTGTAGTAGTAGTAGTAGTAGTAGTAGTAGTAGTAGTGATCTCACATCATCCATTCCTTTCTGCTGTTTTGAACGTTTTCTTTGGTACGTTGAAATGCATGCAAACAAAAGTAATCTTCTCACGCTTTCTGTGAATGTTTCGTGTCATTATCATCATTGTTAATATATCATAATTCCTTCGGATTCCTTCATCCTTCGGATGAGACTATAAACCGAGGCCCCGTGTGCGAACGCATGCAGAACATCTTGCACACACGTTAAATCCTGTTCCGCTTTTCGAAAGAGTAGGCCATTGTGTGCCGGTGGGAACAGATGACAAAGTTTACAAAACCGCTTACACACGGGGACTGGATGTAAAAAAACACATGAGTGCTTATTCCATTATCCTCGATATATAAAAAAAAAAAGTGAGCGCATTGATTTGTTGCTTTACAAGATTCAGCGCTATATAAATTCCATACAGTAGTAGTAGTAGTAGTAGTAGAAGCAGTAGTAGTAGTAGTACTAGTACTAGTACTGGTACTAGAACTAGTAGTAGTAGTAGTAGTTTTATTTTATTTAATTTATTTTATTTTATTCTTTTATATCGAGGATAATGAAATAAGCACTTAATGTGGCTTTTTTGCATCCTGTCCCCGTCTGTATGCAGGTTTTGTAAATTTTTCCTCTGTTCCCACCGGCACACAATGGCCTTATTCTTACGAAAAGCGGAACAGGATTTGACGTGTGGGAAAGATGTTCTGCGTGCGTTCGCACACGGGACCTCGGTTTATAGTCTCATCCGAAAGACTTTTGGGGAGAGTGGAGTCTGCACTGATGCTAACTCCAGGGGGAAATATCCCCTTGAACGGGAATCGACCCCGGGTCGTCAGATTGCGAGCGCAATGTTCTAACCACTTGGCTATCCCGTCCCCGTAGACGTAGTAGTAGAAGTAGTAGTAGTAATCATCATCATCATCATCATCATCATCATCATCGTAATAGTAATAGTCATGAAAGTTGTATCAACAACTGCAATATCAGTGGCAGAGGCAGCAACAACAATATAATTTATTACCAACACATATAAAAACAACAATAAATACTACAACAACAACATAACACAACACTGACAACAATACTACAACCAGCAACACATTTAACAACAACAAAAATCAAGCCACAACAAACAAACAAAAAACAGCAACAACAACCTCACCTGTAATCAGAATCACTTTCTTCACAAACTCATCCATGTTTTTCTTATTTCTATCACTTTCAACTGGCGGCTACTGCGGGAGATTAAGTAATGCTAGAATCTTCCCACCTAGTACAAACAGGTACGTAGCAGAGCAGACGACAAGGATTCCTCTTACAGGAACAGAAATAGCCAGACCAATAAATATTTCAGCAGGCCTGGTTCAAACAAGTTTGCTAGCTGTGTGGCCTTGAGGCGTTGTCCCCAAATGTAATGGGAAAGTGACTCCCTGTAATATAACTGTCCTCTGTTATAAAGTATCCCTCGCTGGGGATACCAAACGACCTGGCTCACTGGGCCTATTGGCTACACTTCAACCCAGTGGGTTTGATTGGTCCTCTACTTGTCAGTCTAGCTAGTCTCCACAGATAATGAAAAGAAGAGGATTCGTGTCTGTGATGAGAATGCCTTGGAGAACATGACTCAGTGTATTTTTGCTTCTGCTTGGTGCTGAATGCTCACTTAATGGAATGCCGTGGTTGTTGTTGTTGTTGCTGCTGTTGTTGCTGCTGCTGCTGTTTCTGCTGCTGCTGTTGTTGCTGTTGCTGCTGCTGCTGTTGTTGCTACTGCTGCTTCTGTTGAGGGGATGGGGAGGAGAAAGAGGAACATCCTCAACTTAATCATACGGGTGTCACCCAAAATATGCACTCTAGTCTGGCTCAACACACCTGGGAATCACTGACTGGTTGTCAGTCTGGGAAACGTTAACTCAATAAGAAGTTTGTCAATGTTTGTCCGTCGTGTCCGACGATGACCTCCAAAACAGCAGAGGAGGCAGCTGTTGTTTTGGAAACTGGGCAGAAATTTGATTATAGTGGAGATGCCTTGCCCACAGTACATCCCCACTCTCTCCGGCCAAGTGGGCATAAGGACAGTCAGCGTTGGAAATGTTCTCCAAAGGCCAACCAGCCCCCAGGGCTGCAGCACATAAGGACTGTGCGAGTCAAGCCTCCTAGTCAGAGAGTCATAGTCGATCACTAAAGACTAAGCTGTATAGTGGAATTCCATGAGTGGGAAAGCCACTGGTCATACAGCCTCTCACTTTGCTGTTGACCCCAGTGTCAATGGTTTAATCAAGAACTGTGATAAAGCCCAGGTGCTGACGCAGTTTGTCAATAAAACTGTTTTGATTACCTCGCTGTATAGGCAGAACCAGCTGCCAAACAGAGTGTGAAATAAAGATCGGTAAAACTCTTGAAGAAAATGTCAGACTTTCAATATCTCGGCTCAGTCAAAAGTAATGGCAGGCCATGTACCAAGGACATAAAAACAAGAATAGGCATGGCTAAAAGTTGAAATAATCCAACTAAATAACATCTGGAAAGATCGCAGCATTCCTTACCAGCACAAAATGAAAAATGATGAAATGCTTAGAATGGCCGTCATGCAATATGGCTGTGAATCCCGGACACAAAGAAAAGATGAAAAAAGAATCGAAGCAGCTGAATTTGTTTTTAGAAGGCTGCTTACAGTTATTTAGACAGGTAAAAGAACAAATTAAATTTTATTACATAAGCTAGGAATAACAAGAAAACTTACTTTTAAAAAAATGAACGGAAACTAAGACATGTTGGCCATGCACTACGAAACCAAGATGTAAACCTCGTGAAAACTTGTCTTTCAAGGCAAGACCGAGGGGAAAAGAAAGATAAAGAAGACCACCAGCTTCTCTCACTGGCTTCATCACCCAATCCTGAGGCATGAGAATCCATTCACGAAGTCAGCAGGGCAGTACAGCGAAGACCGGAGGAGCAAATGGAGAAGGAAGGAGGATCATGTCGGTGTCATTGGGTGCAGCGTCTAACACCGAACGCAATGATATAGGTGAGAAAGGCGAGATATAGGCAGCCATACTTCCACTTCAGAAAATGTAACCCCTTTAACTGGAGAATGCAGACTGGAATGCTGGGATCCAATCCAATCCTGTTGTTTATAGCCCCGCCGACCACAGAGGCCACACCAGGGCTGTCACCTGGTCAACTTGAGCCTGCCCTGGGTAAAGCTGGAAAACATGGATACTGATCCTTTTCTTTTTATTCAGCCTTTTTCTTTCGAGGATAAGGAATAAGAACTCGTGTACTGTTTTCTACAACCAGTCCTCTTGTGCATGCGGTTTGTAAATGTCTGTCAAATGCTCCTACAGGCATATGATGGTCTCCTCTTCCCAAAAAGGTGAAACAGGTTTGAAGGAGCATAGACCACCACACCGTCGAGTAGTCATCAAGCTGGTGCACTTCCATAGCATCATGGTTATAATATACCATCATGCTTCTCACCCTTGACTATCACGCCTTGAAAAAAGGGTCTGCTAGCCTCTGGTGCTCCAGTTTCATGGTGACTTTATTTTAAGGTTTCCCCAATAAGTTTTTCTTATGCCTGTGGTGAATTGATATTGAGACCCTCAGGGTCGGATGTTCAGGAGAAAGGTCGGGTTCTTTTGGGTTTGTTTGGTTTTCTTTCTTCTTTTTTTTTTTTGGGGGGGAGATTCCGGAACAAGGTGGTCGTCACCTCAGGTGGGTATCTCGCACAGCCTGGATCCACGACTAAAGCTATCATCACCGCTAAAGTGTCCTAGCAGCGATGCAGGGCCTTTCTGGATGGTGGCCCCGTGGCAGCTGAATATTGACAGCTAGGCACCCCCTCCCCTACCTCTCCGGGGTTCTGACTGTGAACGTGTTACAGACGAGCCTGGGTATGGCTCTGGCAGAAAAATCCACCACCATGCTTGGAAGTTGGAGGGGGGACGGGATAGCCTGGGGTTAGCGTTATGCGCTCGTGATCTGCTGACCCGAGTTCGATTAAGAAAGTCCGTTTAAGAGGATTTTTTCCTCTAGAGTTAACATCAGTGCCGACTCTGCTCCCCCTAAAAGTCCTTCTGATGTGTGTGTGTGTGTGTGTATTTGAATGTGTGTGTGTTGTGTGTAGTTTGTTGGTGTGGTTGTGTGGTGTGTGTTGATGTGTACATTTGAATTTGTTAAAATATTGTTAATCATTGTTGGTTGCATATGTAGGAGCGGGTTGATTGCAAGCTCTATTTGTATTGGCAAGATATGGCGCTATATAAATTCCATTTAGTAGTAGTAGTAGTAGTAGTAGTAGTAGTAGTAGTAGTAGTAGTAGTAGTAGTAGTATCATCATTATGATGATGATGATGATGATGATGATTATCGTTATTATTATTATTATTATTATGAGACTATAAACCGAGGACCCGTGTGCGAACGCACGCAGAACATCTTGCGCACACGTTAAAACCCGTTCCGCTTTTCGGAAGAGTAGTCCATTGTGTGCAGGTGGAAACAGATTACAAAATTTTTTTTAAGTGCATTAACACTGGGACTGGATGTAAAAAAAAAAAGCACATGAGTGGTTATTCCATTATTATCGAAATAAAAGAATAAATAAATAAATAAATAAATAAATAAATAAAAGGTGACATTGGAAAAAGGTGAGGAAAAAAGACGGAGGGGGGGGGGGGGGGGGGGGGGGAACAAATACTGCATGGACAACAGTGTGTGTCAGCAACTCACAGACATGAGAATGAATACGACTGAAAACAGATGAGAAATGAAGGTATTTCATTTAGCCTCTGAGACTGTGAGTGTGAGTGTGTGTGTTTGTGTGTGTGTGTGCGCGCACACACACGCCTATGTGTGTGTGTGATCGTCTTCAAACATCATGGCCTTTGTTTTCATTAAATCCATTTTGTGTGATGATTGTGAGGAGTTCACACAGGGGGTACTGGAGGTGGACGGGCAAAACAAGGTGTATGTGTATACAAATATATTTGTTTATAAATAATTTTTTCTTTTGCCTTGTGGCTCCATTTGGAGGGTCTGGCTGGCTGGCTGTGGGGTGTGTGCCGTGCAGTGGTGGAGTCCATGGTTCTGGTCAGTGTGGAGTCAGCTGGTCTCCTGCTTTCTGTGCACTTTATTCAATGTGCCTGCTTTTGTTGCCATGCTTGTTCAAAATTGAAGGCGAGATTTTGTGCCTCACCCCTTACTGATGTGTGTGTGTGTGTGTATAGATTTGTGTGTGTGTATGTGTGTGTGGGTGTGTGTGCTGCGGGTGTGCCTGTGTGGACGCATGCTTGTAAGTGTATATGTGTGCATGCGTGGAGCGTGCATAGTATATTTTGAAGACTTAACTCATTGGAGTCGCAGTGAAATGGATCCTGCCATTTTGTGGTGACGCGTGATTTGGGCTATATTTGAAAAATTCAGCAGACTTACCCAACATAATAATGACATACACTTTATACATCATTGAAAAGTTTATAATGTCTTCTTTTGAGATTGTTTAACAGCTTTTTAATAGATAACTGTATTTCTTTTTTATAAATTTTCAAAATGTGTCACTGAATGCTGAAAAAAAAAAAAGTTTTGAAAATTAGGGCTGGTATCTTAAATGGCCTTAACTATTCATCAACTAGTCCCCTTAAAGCAATGTGATAATTTCTCATCAAAGTAAAGTTCCCTGAAGCTGGCTGAATCCATGTGATGTCACTTTTTGTACAAATATATTACTTTTTTTTTAAAGAATCATAACACTGGAGTGCCTGAAATCCCAAAGATATCACTTGTTGACATGTCAAACAAAATTGGCCAACAGACAAAAACTACACAAGCTTATGGTCAAGGAAAGCAACTGTGTTTAGAAAAATGATTGCCCTACAGGCCAGAGTACTTTCCCTTGAGTTAACCATCATTTAGTGTTTTTAAAAAAATTCGTAAGTCCGCTGATTCTTAAGCTTTGACACGTCACAGTAAAGGAGAGGAGTGCGGAAGCTTAAGCTTCGGCACAACCTCAATGAGTTAATCATACTTTCTAAAGAACGATGGTGCAGGTTTTTTCTTAGTGTGTGTTTTTGTTTATTTGTTTTTCCATTGCAGTTTGTTTACATCGTGTTCCCCCCCCCCCCCGCCTCCTTGTGTGTATGTGTGGTGTGAAATATGTGCTTGGGGGGCACATTCATTTGGTGACATCTGCTCACGTTCCCCCTGGGGTTGGTGTGCTGTGGTGGTGTACTGTCTTCCAGCTCCTTTTGGGAACTCTCTTTCCTTTTGATGACAATTGTACTACATGTCTCCTCCGCCCCCTGCCCTTCCCTCACTTTTTTTTTTGGGGGGGGGGAGGGAGGGGTGTGGACAGCTCTTTCTGTTCAGAGGGAATAATATTATCGGAGGGTCATGTGGAGTAACATTTCCTGTATTCATTATCTTTGTTATTGTCTTCTTGGGGCCTTTTACACTGGGATGGACACAGGTCTGCTGTTTTCGGGTGGTTTGTGTGTGTGTGTGTTGTTGTTGTTGGTTTTTTTGGGGGTGCCCAGGTGACATACTTCACATGTGATATGTATGGTCCTTGGCATTTTGAAAAGTACTTGCTTTTGTGCTGTTGTTGTTTTATGAATGCCAGACAGACTTGAAGCAGCGCCATTTTGGTTGGGTTGTAAATTAAATGAAAAAAAGGTGTTGTATTATTCAGTGAATCTTTGGCATATCAATGATACCTGATGTTTGTGACGACCATGGTCGATTAAGTTTGAATTGAAGTGAATGTTAATGGGAATGTTTTCAATAAATGGACTGACAGCCTGATGTGACCTTTGTGGTCGGCGGGGCTAAAGGCATCATAGAAGGAAAAGGAAAGAAAAAGGGAAAAACTACTATTGTGTGTGTGGGCTTAGTGTCTGCATGTAGGTACATCTCCCCCCCCCCCTCCACTCACACCACACCACACCCCATGCTGGCTACACTGCTAAGGTGGGCGTGTGTGTCTGTTCAAAAAGGATGTTATTAAAAATTTATTAGTTAGCTTGAGGGCTTTGTGCTGGTTTATTTTGGGTTTTTATTGATTATAAGCTTGCTTTGTGCCTTGTGGTCTTTGGTCCCCACCTCTCCCACTGTTTTTTGCTGGACAATTAGCTGATGATTTTTTTTACTGCAATGATGACACACTGTAGAACTATGTATAGCATAGACTTACTTAGTGAATAGCATGATGAGTGTAATAGTGCTGCCTTTCTTTGTTGGCATTACACTTACACAGGTTTTGTGTGTGTGTGACGTGTGTATCGGCCATGGGAATCTGGGGTAGGAATACCTGAAGTCTCCTGTTATCTGTGAAACACCCCTGAGGAAGGAGTGTGGCTGTCTGTAGGGCTTTCACAGGGGTCTCTCTCCTGGTGGGTGCTTTCTGCCTCATGGGGATTCCCAGGTTGGATGAGAGAGGTGGGATGCATGTTTTGGATTGCTCCCGGTTTTTGTGTGTGTGTGTGTGTGTGAGTGAGTGTGTATGTTTTACATCAACTGTAGTAGAATTTAGGATAGTGTCTCCCATTCTCTGTGCCCCCCCTCCCCCCCCCCCCCCCCCTCCACCCTGCTCGCCACACTCTTTTCCTGCTTCTCTTTTGATGCCTGCTATAAAATATAAAACAGAGTCGTTCATCTGCCTCCCCGTTTGTTTACATCCTGCTCCCCCCCCCCCCCTGCCTCCTTGTGTGCATGTGTGTGTGTGTGAAATACATGCTGGGGGGGGGGGGGCACATTCATTTGGTGACATCTGCTCACTTCGCCCTGGGGCTGTTGTGTGTGTGGTGGTGCACTGTCTTCAAGCTCCTTTTGGGAACTGTCTTTCCTTTTGAATTGTCCTTCGGATGAGACTATAAACCGAGGCCATGTGCGAACGCATGGAGAACATCTTGCACACGTTAAAATCTTGTTCCACTGTTCGAAAGAGTAGGCCATTGCGTGCCGGTGGGAACAGATGACAAAATTTACAAAAACCGCATACACTCGCATAAAAAAAAGTCATCTGAGCGCTTTGATTTGTTGCTTTACAAGATTCAGCGCTATATAAATTCCATACATATTATTATTATTATTATTATTACTACTTACATGTCTCCTCCGCCCCCTCCCCTCACTTTTTTTTTGTTGGGGGGGGGGGGGGGGTATGTGGACAGCTCTTTCCGTTCAGAGGGAATAATATCATCCGAAGGTCATGTGCAAGAACATCTCCTTTATTCATTATCTTTGTTATTGTCTTCTTTGGGCATTGGACACTGGGATGGACACAGGTCTGCTGTTCTGTTGTTTTTTTTGGGTTTTTTTGCCCAGGTGGTATACTTCACATGTAATATGTATGGTCTTTGGCATTTTGAAAAGTACTTGCTTTTGTGCCGTTGTTGTTTTATGAATGCCAGACAGACTTGAAGCAGTGCCATTTTGGTTGGGTTGTAAATTAAATGAAAAAAAGTGTAGTATTCAGTGAATCTTTGGCATATCGATGATACCTGAAGTTTGTGATAACCCTGGTTGATTAAGTTTGAATTGAAGTGAATGTTAATGGGAATGTTTTCAATGAATGGACTGACACCTTGATGTGGCCTTTGTGGTGGGCGGGGCTAAAGACATCATAGAAGGAAAAGGAAAGAAAAGGAAAAAAATACTGTTGTGCATGTGGGCTTAAGTGTCTGCATGTAGGTGCATCTGTACTGGTGGATTCGTCATCCCCCCCCCCTTCCACTCACACCACACCACACCCCATGCTGGCTACACTGCTCAGGTGGGCATGTGTGTGTTCAACAAGGATATTATTAAAAATTTATTAGTTTGCTTGAGGTCTTTGTGCTGGTGTAATTTTGACTTTTATTGATTATAAGCTTGCTGGTGCCTTGTGGTCTTTTGTCCCCACCTCTCCCGATGTTTTTGCTGGACAATTAGCTGATGATTTTTTTTTTACTGTGATGTTGATGGCACACTGCAGCAGAACTGTGGTGCATAGCATAGACTTAATTAGTGAATAGCATGATGAGTTTAATAGTGCTGCCTTCCTTTGTTGGCATCACACTTACACAGGATTTGTGTGTGTATGGCGTGTGTGTATCGGCCATGGGAATCTGGGGTAGGAATACCTGAAGTCTCCTGTTATCTGTGAAACACCCCTGAGGAAGGAGTGTGGATGTCTGTAGGGCTTGCACAGGGGTCTCTCTCCTGGTGTGTGCTTTCTGCCTCGGGGTGATTCCCAGGTAGGATGAGAGAGGTGGGGTGCATGTTTTGGATTGCTCCCAGTTTTGTGTGCGTGTGTGTGTGAGTGAGCGTGTATGTTTTACATCAACTGTAGTAGAATTTAGGATAGTGTCTTCCATTCTCTGTACCCGCCTTCCCCCCTCCCCCCGCCCACAACGCTCTTTTCCTGCTTCTCTTTTGATGTCTGCTATAAAATATAAAACAGAGTCGCTCCTCTGCATCCCATGTTGAGAACGACTGTCAGATGAATTCTATTTCCTATTTTTCTGTTTTTGTTGTGTGTGTGATTGGGTGTGAAAATGTGGACAACGTTTTTTCATTGTCCTTGTTTGTCATACATGCTTTTGTGAAAAACCCATGCTGTGGGACAGTTTTCACGAACAATTACTGGATAGGATTACATACATGTGTGAGCTTGTTGCCCATGGTCGAATTGTTGTGCAAATGTTTTTCAACCGTGTACTTTGTAAAGCCTATATAACATAATTATGTCAGTAATGGACACCTTATGAATTGCATCACTTAACTGTCAAGGACTTGTGGATACACTAAACGTAGAGATGTGTTTCATTATCTAAGATAAAAGAAGTACTCTCTATATTGCCTGCAAGATACGCATTTTGATCATAAGCTGGAAAGGTATGTACATTCAGAATGGTGTTACAAATGGTTTATTGCCTCCTTTCGGTCGAATTGTAGAGGGGTTGCTGTTTTGATCGCAAATGATTTTGAATTTAAGGTAAAAAAATGTAGACAAAGATACAAATGGTAATTTCATATTGATTTCTTTTACTGCTTTTGAGAAAGACTTTCTTTTGGTGAATGTGTGTGGTCCAAACAGAGATGACCCTGCATTTAATGTAACTTTAAAGGAAAAGATAAAACTGTACAATAACAATAACATCATCGCAGCGGGTGATAGGAATATGGTATTAGATCCTGATCTTGATTGTCATAACTATATACATGACAACAACCCACGAGCAAGAGAAAAATTGAGGGCCTAGTTGAAGAATTTGGTTTAGCAGATGTTTGAAGAGAGAACAATCTGGAAAGTAGGCGTTACACTTGGCTTAAACCTATGTTCCTGAAGCTGATTGTTGAATGTCTCATGGCTTTAATGTTCCTTTGTGTGCGTATGTTGTGTTATATATGTAAAGTGTTTGCTTTAAAAAAGATTTGTTTTGTAACTTAAAAAAAAGTAAATAAATAAATGAATAAATAATCAGAATAAGTGGTATGGGAACTTTAAAAAAAAATTATTTATTCTTTTATATCGAGGATAATGGAATAAGCACTCATGTACTTTTTTATATCCAGTCTCCGTGTGTATGCGGTTTTGTAAATTTTGTCATCTGTTTCCACCGGCACACGATAGCCTACTCTTCCGAAAAGCGGAACAGGATGTAACGTGTGCGCAAGATGTTCTGCATGTGTTCGAACACGGGACCTCGGTTTATAGTCTCATCCAAGGACGGCAAGGCAAGAACGTCACAAGATGAGGCAGCAACTAAGATGGAAAACTAAGCTGGGTGTGTTCTTTTGTGGTTGATTTGTTATTTGTATGGATAAATACTGTCTGAAAAAACTGTAATGTGCGTGTGTGTGTGGCGGGAGGGAGGTGGGGTGTGTGTGTGTGTGGTGTGTGTGTGTGTGTGTGTGTGTGTGTGTGTGTGTGTGTGTGTGTGTGTGTGTGTGTGTGAGTCATACAGTCAGTCGTCAATTTTAACGTCTTTCCATTTTGTAGGTAGGTAGGTAGGTAGGTAGGTAAATAAGTAAGTAAGTCTTCAATTTTAAGGTCTTTCAACTTAAGATGATACCAATACGACTTAAAGTGTGTGTGTGTGTGTGTGTGTGTGTGTGTTTTCGCTCCGACAGTAAGAAAATAAAAAAAGAAATTCCTTTGTTCCAGTAGTCATTCGAATTCTTAATTCACAACAGCACTGACTAAACAGTTTTGTATTCTCTGATATGCCTCCCTGATTATCAGTGTGTGTATGTGTGTGTATGTGTGTGTGCGTGTGTGTGTGTGTGTGTGTGTGTGTGTGTGTGTGTGTGTGTGTGTGTGTATGTGTGTGTGTTCATGAAAATAAGTACTCCTATATCCTATTTTTGGTTTAAATGATGGTTTTTTTAACTGTGTGTGTGTATAAGCTTATGTATTTACTAGTCAATGGTCATTATGGTGCGCGCTATATAATCTTGATAAAACTGTGTTTATACATCGGTGTGTATGTATGGGTGTGCACACATGTGAGTGCATGTGAGGGAGTGCGTGTGTGCGTGCACACGTAAATAATAAAACTTTATGTCTTCCAATCAATGTTTTTTTCCACAATAATGTATTCCTACATTGGTGTGTATGGGTATGTGTGTGTGAGTGTACGCCGTGCGCGCGCGCGCGCGCGCGTGTGTGTGTGTGTGTGTGTGCGCGCGCGCGCGCGCGTGTGTGTGTGTGTGTGTGCGCGCGCGTGTGTGTGTGTTTGTGTGTGGGGGTGTTTTTTTTTA
This sequence comes from Rapana venosa, assembly GCA_028751875.1. NCBI lineage: Eukaryota > Metazoa > Mollusca > Gastropoda > Neogastropoda > Muricidae > Rapana > Rapana venosa. Next base: position 42,788,380 of record CM054143.1, read on the forward strand.
GCTATCTTGGACTGTTCATACCAATTTGAAATGTATTTTCTTGTGTTTTTCGAGATAATTATATGTATCAATGTGCCTGTCAGTATTGTAATTGCCCTTCATGGGATGATAAAGGTGTTTTTGACTTGACTTGACCTGCCTTGTGTGTGTGTTTTCATGTGTATGTGTGTGTGTTTTCATGAGTGGTGTGTAGTAGTAGTAGTAGTAGTAGTCTTCAGTTTTAACATCTTTCCACTTTAAGTGATACCAGCTCGAGCACGTGAATGTGTGTGTGTGTGTATAATGTGTGTGTTTTTACAAACATGAAAGCGTGCATGCTTCGGTACATACATGTGTGCACGCGCAGATGTGTGCCTATGTGTCTTGCCACAAAACTCACAGCAAAACCTGTAGAGAAGATAGGAATCCTCTCCCACTCTATAACATCAGCATTATATAACACACTCCACACATAGTTGACTATTGTAGGGCTGTTACACTAGGCTAGACAGAGGTTGTTCTATTAGTACACTAGAACACTAGGTTTCTTTGATTAAACAGAAAAATAAAGGTCTAGTGCGGGGTTGGGTGTTTTTTTTTAATTGTTAACTTAAACTGCCCTAGACGTTTGAATGAGGAAGGGGAAGGGGCAGACAGAGGAAGAAGTGGACAAAGAACACCAAAGACTGGACTGCCTTCACGTGGCTGTGCTGCTTCGAAAAGCTGAAGACAGACCAGCCTGGAGAAAACTGCTGACCAACAGGTCTCCACCATGACCATCTTGGTCACAGGACTGATAACGATGGTGAAATTTTAGCGTAGCGATTTTATCAACGCGTGCCACAGGACTGATAACAATGGTGAAATTTTAGCGTAGCGATTTCATCAACGCGTGTTGGAGAATGTATACGCTCTATCAATTATATGTTTATGTATTCATTTATTCAGGGTCGTTATCAGGCGCGGGTTGCTTTCTCTGCTCAACTAGGTTTAATTAGTATTCAATTATGAACTGATTGAAACATTTTTTATTTTCGTGGTATAGATATTGATGTGAATGCGAGGAGAAGCAACAAAATGGAAATCTACAGGGTTTTTTTTCATGATTATATGATTTTTCTTGTGTGTGTCTGTGTGTGTGTGTGTGTGTGTGTGTGTATTAGATATTTCAGGCTTTATCTTAATTTACATATTAAATGAGTTAGAGCAGGGTGACAAGGATAATTTTTACAAAACCCTGATTGATCCTCATGCATTAGACTGTTTTTTAATAAAGTAAGAATTTAGGGATGTTTGTATGCATTTTTCGATGGGTTTAGATAATACAGAGAGAATTTTGAAATTGGCCTATAATTCAAAAGAGAAGAATACTGGCCTGAGTTATGGACTGGTATAACTTTTGCCTTTTTAAACTTGAGAGGAAAACACCTTTTCTCAATACACAAGTTGTATAGGTATGTCAGTGTTTCAATGATAACTGGACTAGAGAGTTTTATAATCCGCCCATCTAACTTGTCTAGATCACGTGTTCTAGAATTCGCTTTCTAATACGTCAAACACTGTCCTTAGCTGAAGATTAAATGGAAATTTGATATGTTTTGAATTAATATATTGTTATAGGTAATGAAGGTTATTTTCGCTTGACTTGTCACATGTAATAACTTTATTTGCTACGTTTGAAAAATGGCTGTTTAACTCAACAGCTGATAGTATTTTAATGAGCTGCTGACTTTTTGAAACATGTTTATTACATAATGTATTGATGGCTTTCCAAATCTGGCGAGAGTCACTAGTGGTAATTAACAACTGTTGTTTAATGGAATTCACTTTATTCCTTTGTATCCTCAATTGACCATTTGTACCATGGGTTTTCAGACAGTTTCTTAAGTTTATCTCAGATTTCATACCTTTTGTTATCGTACTGATTTTTTTCTTCCTCTTCCTTTTTATAAAGGGAGTATGTTTGTCATACACTGAGATAAATGCGTTAACCCAAAATTCAGCAGCTTCGTTGGGGTCTCTGAATTAATATACCTCATAAAATGGTGAATTCATCAGATCAGAAAGAAAATCATCCTCACAGAAGTGTTTGAATCTTGGGTAATACATAGTTTTATGACCAACTTTGCTTGGAAGGATTCTGCGATGGTAGGGTCCTGTCCTCTGCTTGTACTGTTGCCACTTCTGCTAGGCCTATTGTTTCTACAATCACACTATCTAGTCCTGCAAAATCAATGTGGCGCGGACATGACTGGTAAATTCTTTTGGGTTCTGTCACACAGACATCTGATGGATCTCTCTGTGTGTGTACTCTGTCCTGTTTGAATTTTGCTCAGTGTGATGACATAGGTCAAGTGAAACGTTAGGATGCGGGGCAAAGAAAAGAAGGCTCTGTAGTGTTTAGCAACTTCACTGCCCACCACCACCACCCACCACCCTCCCTCCAAAGAGATGCCCCCTCTGCAGATTTGTACCCTCTCCTCCATCTTTTCCTCCTGGACAAAACGGCTTTTTTGGTCTGTGGGACTATAAACAGCATGACATAAAGTTCCTCGTGGTGGTGATGGTTGCTTGATGGTACAATCCCTAAGTCCCATTGCTCTGCACTAGGACTATGATACAATCGAACCAAAACCAACCAACCAAGCAAGTTTTTCGTGGACAGTATACTGAGATTTTTTCCCCCTACCATACACCAACGATGGTCCCACAATTTTGAAGCCTGTTTATTGAATCCTGAAGCCAAAATGAACCAGGTCATATTGAGGATATCAGTTCTCCCTGCTAAATTTCTTGTATCAAAATAGGACCAAAATGCTTTCAAAGAAATAAGCCTACAAACAAATAAACAAGGGCAATAGCATAGACGGGAACATCTTGTAGCTATCACCAGTGTACAGTGCCACTACCAAATTCGACTCTTTGGCACAGACCTAGGGCCACTTGTGACCGTTGGGTATCAGTATTTACCATGTCATCAAAATGACAGTTCAGATAACATCAAAAACAGTCAGAAAAAAGGAGACGGACGGAGGAAAGGAGAGGAAAAGACGACGACAATAGTTCTTGTGGTAAGCTTTTCAGCCCCATCACAAGGGGGCAGTGGGAGGGAGGGGGTTGGGCACCAAAACACATGATCATTTAACTGAGAGGAAAGAATTCAAAACAGCCTAAATAATCATCATTGCATGAATTCCTTATCATGGTTTAGCAGTTTGCAGCAAACACAGATGATTATAAACCATGAAAACTGTTATTCTACGAGAGAACAATGAACAATGAAGAAGATTTATTGCTGCTAAAGCTTTCTAAGACAATCAGCAGCTCATCAAGTGAATCATTGATACATGAGTTTTTGTTTTTGCATTTCTTTTTAACTTCCGTCATGTACAAAACCAATTGTCACGCAAAAAACTGGACATGGAAACCACGTCAGTACAATTTTTAATTAATGGGGCAGGCTTTAAGCTCTTTCACATGGAGACAGAGGGTCAGGGATGAAACAAACACACTGCCCAGAAGCTTTTAGAGGAAAAATCCTCTTGAACGAGATTCGAACCCGGGTCAGCAGATCACAAGCGCAGTGCCCATCACTCAAACCACCAGGCTATCCCATCCTCAAAGGAGGGAGAGGGACAGACAGACAGACAGGCAGACAGCAGACAGACAGAGGCAGATAAAACTTGGCCTGGCTTGCTGGAAAGAAACAACAAAGGCACAAGAACAGTCAAAGAAGACAGAAAACAAGGAGGAAAAAATAACTACAGGAACACAACAGACGGCAAAAAAAAACGGTGATAGAAAAGGAGAACACATGAGAATCTAAGCAGAGAATTTCTAGAAACAGGCTACCACGAATTACACTTTATCCCAGGCACTGTCAGTACTTGAGAAAGGTGATGTAACTCACTAACTCCTTTGTCATAAACAATGGAAGGCTTATCACAATGAAAGCCCTACTTTGAACTGACAGCTGTGTTTGGCATAGAGAAAGTATTCAAGAAAGGTAGATAAATAAGGGAGAAAAAAAGAGTTGGGAAGTGGGGGGAGGGGAGAGAGGAGGGAATATAGTTTCTGTGAAATAAAGGGCTATAGTGCGCTGTGGTTTATCTGTTGCTGTACCCTGTTAACATAGCATGCACAAGTGTGTGTGCCTGTGTGAGGGCGACAACATATACTAGTTTATATCTCAAAAACTAACAGACGAGACTAAATGATTTTTTTTAATTCCAGGGGACAAATTACAGCAGGAAAGTCCTTTTACCATACTGACATAGCCTGTCCCTATTTCTGATCCTTCTCCACAGGAGTTTGACATTAGGTCGCCCAGAAACTGTTAGGCAAGAAACGAAATCACCCTTGTGTGACAATATCACTTGGCCTGAGGGGGTGGGGGAAAGTGTGCGTCCACTACAGTCCAGAACTGGAACGACTTTGTCAAGAAAAAGTTGTAACAGTTTGGGTTTTTTGTTTAATTGTACTCAAAAAATAGTCAGTAATGACATATTCAAAGTTGAGAAAAGTTGAGGCCCAGGGAAAATGCAATAAAATTAAATACAAGATAAATCATTTCCTCAAGATAGGCAACCAGCTGGTCATACCAAGTACACAGTTGAATAACACCCACTGGCCTTACCCTAGACTAGAATTGAGTAATACCAGGACTCACATGTCCACAGTGACTGTGCAAGATTATTATCATATTGTCTGATTCAAGCCTATCTAATTAATCCATTCAAGTACTTCCTCAATGCTGAAATTGATACAGTCATTCATGACTGAAACATTAGTGATTACATGCAGGATGAGTTTCAGGGCCTGTACCATTTCTTCAACAACAACAAAAGTTATGGTACTCTGTGTGGGTCAGAAACTGATAGAGGGTAAGACCATGATTTACTTTATGTGGCAGGTGTGTGTGTGTGTGTGTGTGTGCGTGCCCGCTTGTGCGTGGGTAGGTGTGTGCGGCGTGCAAGGTGTGTGCGGGCATGCGTGCAAGCGGGCGTGCGTGTGTGTATGTATGTGTGTGTGAATAATTATTTCTAATGCATTATAATCCATGGAGCACATGATTTTTATGGACTGAAATTAACATGCAAAAAGTATGTTTTCAAGTACAACAAACAGCTAGATATAGGGAGAATGTTTAAATTTTGTCCAAGTTTGGATTAAAGATTAAAACAGTTTCAATCTGGGACCCTGTTATAATTAGGCGTGAAACAGGGATTTGTTTACAAGCAGTAAATTCTGGCGTTTTTCCGTTGCATGCTCATAACAACAAACTGATTTGTCTGTAACAGCACCATCAGAATAGTTGTAAAATAGTAGGGAAGACCAGCTGATGAAGACCAAACAGAGTCCTTCTTGAAGGTAGTAGTTTTTAGAAGAAAATGATACTGAACAAAGCACTCTTTCAGATCTCAAGGCAGAAAATACAACACATTTTCAAGAAGCTGGAATTGAACAAGAATCTTACACTGACAAACATCTATGGCAGAAGTTAGAACAGTTTGGAGAAACAATTATTGTCACGTGCATTACAGGGAAACAAATATAGTAGATTTTAGATCAACTGCAGAGAAAATCCTCCAGGAGTTTTCCAGAGAAGAAAAGCACAAAAAAGAGAAAAACTCTCATCATCAGAACAGTTGCCCTTCTCCTCTTGTTAGACATTAAGACCATGGAGACGACTTAAGAGGATTACCCATCAGATTCTGACATGGGTTAGCCTGGACAACAATGTCGATTTTCTTCCATCATATGTGACCGTGTTCCTCAGAGCACTTCTTGTGGTAACAGAAATGGCAAACTAAAGATTGCTTCCGTTGGCCTGAGTCTTGTCCAAGCAGCAAGACCAAAAATTGTTATAACCATTGCAGTTGGGTGTTGGAGTGGAAATTCACCACCTTACTGGCTCCATATATCTTGTTGGCCATTTGAACAAACTAGATTTCTCTTCATCCTATGCTGAGGTGAAGAGATATGAACAATCTGCAGCACTGATGCAAGACATTTGCATTTGAGGCTTGACTTTAACCAGCTGTGATCTGTTTGTTGCACACCATCCAACAATAGATGGCACTGGTACATTTGATGGCATGGGGAGGATTGCTGCTGTCACTCCTGCCATTAGAACTAGCAGGTCCTCCAAATGTGATATTACTGCAACAGTTGAGTAGGTGAAAGTCATTAGGAGGATTCCAATCAAAATATTCAGTTCATCCGCCTTTCAGCTACAATGAGACTTCATTCTTCTTCAAAGAAGCCACAGTGCTGTCAGCACCTTTCTGGACCTTCTGTGGAATTATCATGGCCACTGCGCTGCCCACAACCAGGCTGGTCAGGACACTCTGCAAGGCAGTGTGTATGGCCACCATCCAGGACATGCAGAGCTGCTTCACCTTCCTACCCATGATGGACATGGACCCCACTGTGGCATAGGAGCTGCGTTCAAACCTCTGCACTTCTTGTTAGCGTTGGCAAGCTAGAACCATGTGACTGCAGGTGTTACTTTGGATCAGCCTCATTGGTGGAATTCCAGGATCATTGTTGCCAGTGAACCAGATGACAGCCGTCTCCACTCCACTGTCCAACGACTAGGTGGCTTAGATACTGAGATGAGTTCACTGGGTTCCTTAGGATGACTAATGGCAGGAACTGGTCTTCAGCAGTGGTTGGAAGTGACATTTGCACTTGTTGCCATTGACACTTACAGTTGACAGGAAAGTAGAGGGCCAGAGTTGTTCAGGGGCATTTCACAGTTGATGCTGTTTTGAATGTAGTATTTGCACCCAACGGTCCAAAGGCTTTCAACAATTCTCTTGACAACACCATAGAAGAAGACAAGGAACCAGCAGTGGCTGATGTTGGAGACAATGAAGATCTCAAGTCATGCATTAGCATGCAAGACCCTAAGAAATGACAATACTTATTGTGGGTGAGTGCATGCAGTGGAAAACAAACCAACCACTGAAGTTGTCTTGCACTTGGAGCTGAAATTGCAGTTATTTTGATAATAGAATAATATACTGAAATTTTATAGTGCTGAATCTTGTAAAGCAAACAAACCAAAACACTTGCGTTTGAATTATTAGTACACATCTGACTTTTTAAAAAAACAACAGTGTTTTAATTCAGACTCCCACAATCTCTCTCTCTCTCTCTCTCTCTCTCTCTTTTCTCTCTCTCTCTCTCTCTCTCTCTCTCTCTCTCTCTCTCCACACACACACACACACACACACCACGCACGCAGGCACACACACAAAATGCACTTAGGCGGGGTGATGGAGAGGTCTGTTCAAAGTAGGAACATATAAGAGGTGTAACTATAGGGGTAGATGCTAGGACGGAAACAAATATGTCTTGATGCAGGATATGAAAGTATCAAATGTAGGCTTTTGGCGAGGTGACAGAGAGAGGTAATCCCAAATGGATGGACCAGAAATATAGTTTTAAAAAGAGCCACGGCCAACAGTAGAATGGCTGAATTCGGGTGTTTCAACACTTTTTGGCAGCATATTATTGCATATTTTATTTTTATATTTTATTGATTATATATGCGTATTTTCACGTTCATGAAGCAAAGTGATGCTGCCTTAAAGTAAATCACAAGAAGACGTCTCTAAGGAATGGTTACTCGGCTATATATGGGGTGACAGTGGTGGAGTTTTAAAAATAGATATGCCATGAAATATATTTGTCTAAAATATAAACAAACACTTTGCGTTATTATTTTCAACTTTTCAGTATTTGTTTATCACTATAAACACTAACCATTGACCAAAAAAACGTAATTGTTGCAATTAGTTCCTAACTTACGATTTTTAACTCTATCAGTACTGGACTACTAGGCTAGCCTAGGAAGGACGTTCTTCATGTGCCTGTCAACAGCCTGTCACAAAAGGAAAGCCAACAGCCCCCCTTAATTAAGCTATGCCCCTAAACCTGTGTGGCGAAGATTGGGACAGCCATGGTGAGTGGCTGCTGTGTGCCATGGGGAACAGTCCACTGACTTGTTATTGTGCCCCTTGATGTTTATGGTTTATGTGGTCACAGTACATGTCCGCATTCTGACTTTTAGATGAAGAAGTAACATGCCGTGGGATCAAGTGTGTGTGGAATACTAGGACCTTGCTATTCAAGATGTTGGGAAGGAGGTGTATTGTGTGGTTTTGTGTGCAGGAATGACAGAATCCTTCCAAGCAAAAATAGGCAGAAAATTTGCTACACTGCTTACACTTGATAAGAATACAGAGACAATAACCAACAGCTTCAATGCAGCGATGACGGAAACAGGAAATTAATGACCTGAAGCAATCCCTATTTCTGAAAATAGCGTCATTGTTGATGAAGAAATTATCTGTAAGCACTTAGTTAAAGGCAATAAATATTAACAAATCTCCCGGACCAGATGGTATATATCGAAAACCCTGAAATTCTGCACTACTGAGCTTGCCAGTGTCCTTCAACACCTGTTCCAGGCCTCACTGGATACTTGTCAGATTCCAGTTATTTGGAAAACTTCCAATGTAATAGCTCTTCAAAAGAAACCCAATCCTTCTCGGCCTAACGATTTTAGACCTGTAGCTCTCACATCTCTTGTGATGAAAACGCTAGAAAAGATCGTAAAATCTCTCATTCTTTCCGCTACAGAGAAAGACCTTGACCCACTACAATTATTTGCGTACAGGTCTCGAAGGGGTGTCGTAGATGCCATAGTATTCATTTTGAACAAGTTGTATTGCCACTTGGAAACACCTGACTCTCATGCCAGAATATTTTTCGCTGACTTTAGTTCAGCTTTCAATACAATGCAGCCTCACGTTCTGGTGAACAAAATAATTTCAAAATTTGACGTAGACAATCAACTTGTTTGTTGGCTGATTGAATTTTTAACCAACAGACCACAGCATGTTTTGGCCAACAAAATATCTTCTTCCGTTAGATTTACCTGCACTGGTTCTCCACAGGGTTGCGTCCTCTCACCACTTCTGTACATTCTATACACAGATGATTGCAGAAGCAACTATGGAAATTCCTTTCTGGTAAAGTTTGCAGACAACAGTGCTCTCTCATCCGGATCAGTCTTAGATCACGGTCCAGCCCTCACCGAGTTCGTACACTGGTGTGACAAGGCCTATCTGGAGCTAAATGTTTCTAAAACTAAAGACCTGCCTATCGACTTCAGAAGATCAGGGCATACTCCTAATGATATTATTATCCATAATCAAGAAATTGAAAACGTTTCGAACTATAAGTATCTGGGAACTGTTTTTGACACAAGTTAAAACTCTCAGAGGACAGCTGTTCGCTATAGCGGATTGGTGTAAAGCCACGGTTTCGGATGACTCGCCACTATAGCCGATTTGCTGTTTGCAGATTTTTCACGTGTCGGCCGAATGATACTATGACTCATGCAGCTAAACATAGCTTTGTGAGCCTGTCCAACGTCGAATGCAGTGCGTTGTCGGGTGATTCCGTGCGAGCTCTTTGTTCGAAGTTGTAGAGAGTAGCCGACACGCCCAGCATTTTTGCATGTGTCAGAAGCAAAATAGAAGGGATCAGATTAGGTCTCCATGACGACGTTTTACTAAAGTGAGAGCTTTAATTTTTATATATGTACTAGCCCAGTATGTTATACATAAGTTCAGAAAATTTCATTTTCTTACTATGTGTTTTGTATTTTTTATGATTTTTTTTTTTTACTAACATTACAAATAGGCTATCTGTGGGGAAAAGCAAGGGAGAGAATTGGCCGTCCCGAGTGAGTTAAAAACTGGGATGTTAACACTGACCCTATTGTCAAAAAGGGACAACAAGGTGTGTATTTTCTGAGGAAACTGAACTCATTTTTTGTAGACAAAAGGATTCTTTCTTTTTTTTACAAGTCTTACATAGAGAGTGTTCTAAGTTTTGCTTTCATTTGTTGGTACAATAACCTTAGTGTTAAAAACAAGAATGGCCTGCAGAGAATTGTAAGAATCTGCTCAAAAATAATTGGAAAGAACAAAGAGATCTCATGTCGTTCTGCAATCAGCAGCTTGTACGCAAAGCCACAGCCATTTTGGCTGATCCTTCCCATGCTTTGTTTCCAGAATTTCAGTTGTTGCCTTCGGAACGCCGTTTTCAGTGTCCCATCAGCAAAACTAACAGAAAAAGAAATTGTTGTGCCAGTAAGCATTCGAATTCTAAATTCACAATGATGTTGACTACCTAGTTTTAACATTTCTCTGAATTACTTGCCTGATTGTCATTGTTATGAGTGTAGTCAATACATAATTGTGTGTGTGTGTGTTTGTGTGTGTGTGTGTGTGTGTGTGCGTGTGTGTGGGTGTGTGTGTGGGTGCGTGTGTGTGTGTGAAATAAGTCTGTTTCTAGTCAATGGTCTTAAAACATTTAATTCATATATTGGTGTATGGTGTGGGTGTGCGTGGGTGTGTTCGCACACGCACGTACGTGCGTGTGTACGTGCTGTGTATATGTGTGCGTAGAAAATAAATTTTTATTTCTTCTAGTCAATGGGTTTGACATTGTGTTCACAATTGATGTGTGTGCGTGTGTGAGTGTGTGTATGTGTGTGTGCGCATGCGCGCGGGTGTGTTTGTGTGTGTGTGTGTTCGTGACATTTTATTTGAAGTCATTTTGGAATGTTTTAACCAGTATAAAGTATAGCTTTTTGTGTCTTTGATAATTTTTTATGTGTATCAATCTGCCTGTCAGTATTGTAATTGCCCTTCATGGGATGATTAAAGTGTTTTTGACTTGACTTGACTACTTGGCAAGCACCGCCTGGAAAAACAGCCGTGGATCGCAGATTAAAATCCTGGATATGTGTGATAAACGAAGTGAACTGAAGAGATGTCAAGTACACAACAGGAGCAGAGGAATACAGAGAGATCAGCAAAAAGATCAAGAAAGACGTGGAAAAGGCCAAAGAAGAATGGATTGAAAAACAATGCTCAGATATCAAAGAAATTTTGTCTAAGAACAACAGCAGAAGAGCCTATCAAATTGTGAAAGAGCTCACACAGCAGAAGCACACAAGACTCAACAACATTGAAGACAAAGATGGGAACTGCCTCACAGAAGAAAAATATATCATTAACAGATAGACATAATACTGTTCAGAGCACTACAACCATCAGACACAAGGTGACCCCAGCGTTCTTACAAGTCAGGACTGGTCAGAGGATAATGACTTCCCTATCCTTCGTGAAGAAGTTGAGGCAGCAATCAAATCCGTGAAAAATGGGAAAGCTGCAGGCATTGACAACATCCCAGCAGAGCTGATCAAACACGGGGTGAGGAGGGGGGGAGTTGAGACAGTGATAGACATCCTCACAAGAATTTGCAAAAAGATATGGCAGACCCGAGAGTGGCCAACACCTTGGACCCAATCACTCATCATTATGCTCCCCAAGAAAGGCAATCTACAGCAATGCCAGAACTATCGAACGATCAGTTTCATAAGCCATGCCAGTAAAGTAATGTTACTTAAAAGTTATCTTGAACAGACTTAAGCCACGGGCAGAAGAGATCATCACCGAAGAACAGGCAGGCTTCTGCCCAAACAGAAGTACCACAGAACAAATATTCGACGTAAAACGGAATTTTGTAAATCATCTTTTTTTTCTGTCTATGACATGTCTTTGGGAATGATTTGCCAGAAGAGATTGAACAACACAATTCCTTAAGCCTTCTCAAGCACTACCTTAATAGAGCAGACAGTATAGTGCCTAAGTATTTTCACTCACCCCACAGGAAAACAGAAATGATACTTTGTAAACTTAGGTTAGAAATGAGTGATTTAAAGAATGATTTATTCCGATGGTACCTAACTAACAGTTCTTCATGTGAATGTGGGGCTGCTGTTGAGGATGCTGCCCACTATTTGATAAACTGCCCTCTTTTCCACCAGTGCTGTGAGGCCACTATAAATGTCTTGCCTGGTGATATAAAATATAATGTGTTAGCTTTATTATACAGCAAAAGTGAAAGAAGTATACAAGATGATTATACAATACTTGCAACCGTAGGGCAAATTATCTTGGTGTCTGAAGGTTTGATTTAGATTGACCCTTTTCTATTTCTTATAATATAACTGTGACTGATGCTGTGTGTTAAACATGTTCATTCATAGCTCATGTGGTGTGCCGTGTGTGTATGGGTGCACGCACACACGCTAGGGCACACATGTACACACACATGCCAACTTGCACGCATACACGCACGCACGCACACACACATACATACGCACGCGCACGCACACACAGACCCACGCGCGCGCACACACACAACACACAGACGCACATGCACATGGGCTTGCCTGAACACACGCACAAACATGGTATATGGCATACATGGATGTTGCCCATACAAACAAACTGATATCCATGCAGAGTGAATGGACAAGAGAGAGCTGCAACCTCATGTGTTGAATATCAGAGTTATAATATATTGCACTATCGTTTTCTGGTGTATGCATGTCACAGCCTGCCTTGCGATAGTGTTGCCTTGCATTGCCCTGATACATCTACCCCTTTGTTGTCGTTGTTTATCTGTTGTTTCTTTTCTGATATTTTTCACAATCTTTAAATACCTACAGTTATCTTTTCTTATTGTTCATCTATTGATGCAAATTTGTTCAGCTGCAGCCCATTCTTGCACATGTAAAGATGTTAGAGTACTCAAATAAGCATTGCTTGTTGTACTCAGCAGATCACGAATACCAAACTCTAACCACCAGTCCCCTAACAACTTGCTTTAACAACTTGTGCCCATTAAGGACCCGGGGTGTCATATGCAGAAAGAAGTGACTTGGTACAGCAAATAAAACTGCCCACTCAGGTCTGCCTTAGTCTTCAGTGGAGCGTGCCGTACCAGCACGTTCTGGTTGACTTATGACCAAAACGAAACAAAAAACCCAAAAACCAACCAAAAAAATATATTAAAAAAAACCCGAACCCATTCCTTTCTACAAATACAGCCAGTTCTGTTTGTCATGGTTGAGCCAGTTTCAATTGTGTACTGTACTGTACTGGGGTTACTGCTGTGGCTGAACATAGGAGGCAGAAAAGGATTGGTGCGTCTCTTTGTTTGCAAGATTCTGAGTTGTGAGTTTTGTCGGAACACGCATCCACGCGCTAGGTAAAGCACACACGAACATGCATGCATGCACACCCGTAGCAGGTATGTACACACACACAAACAGATGATAGATAGATAGATAGATAGATAGATAGATAGACAGATATAGATAGATATATAGATAGATAGATAGATAGAGA
>CM054143.1:42811644-42869144 GCA_028751875.1 Rapana venosa
TAGGAATTACCAGAGAGAGAGAGAGAGACAGAGGCAGACAAACAGACAAATAAACAGACAGACAGACAGACAGAAATTGAAAGACAGACAGGGAGATGTAGATAAAGGGAGGGATCAATTTGATGATAATCAATCAAACAAGCAAAAAACCAACAACAAAAAACAACAAAAACAGAAGCAAACACACTTACACACACACACACAAACACACACACACACACACACACAAACACACACACACAAACACACACACACTCAAACACACACACAAGCACACACACAAACACACACACACACAAACACACACACAAACACACACACACACACACATACACACACGCGCGCGCGCGTGCTGAAGACATGCATAATTGCTCTGATGAATATGAAAGAGACAGAGAAACAGACAGACAGACAGAAACGCACGAAGGTCATTAAAGTCAGCTTACTACTCTGCTACCTACATCAAGTCTGTGTTTTAAGAACAACACACACACGCACACACGCACGCACACACATACACACACACGCACACACACACACACACAACATACACACGCGCGCACGCACGCAGCCCCCCCCCCCCCCCCCCACACACACACACACTTCGTCTAATATCACTTTAAGTGAACAGACGTAAAATAAAAGACACACACACACACACACACACGCACTCACGCACGCACGCACGCACACACACACACACGCACGCACGCACGCGCACACCAACACACACACACACACACACACACACACACACACACACACACACGGTGAAACATGGGGACTGGATGTATAAAAAACAAAAACAAAAAATTAAAAAGCACTCATGTGCTTATTCATTATCCTCGAAATAAAACACAAGTTGTCCAAAAGAATTTGTCAATGTCAAACATTCGCCGCTTGTTGAACTAATCCTTTAATAATCTGAACATGTAAACGCTGTTCCTTCGCGCACGTGCAAATGATGTCTACTTTGAAGGAGCCGAGGAGAGTTGATGAGTTTTTTCCCCCCACTTGTCACTTCAAACGGCCACATACCTGCCTGCAGTGCCGACCACTTTCACTGCCAGGGAAGAGAAACCCAGGAGGCTTGACCACAACACAGCATTAAATTTAAAGACGATTCTGGAGAAGCAGAACTTGTGAGTATTTCTAATTGCGCAGATACACGATAGTTAGGTATTGATACATGATACTTAGGTATTGATGCAGGATAGTTAGGTATTGATTGATATGTTTATCATTGTTTAATAACCAGTTTTTCAATCACTCTCAAGAAATGTGAAAGTTAAGCCCAATGAGGTGCATTCACAAACGCGAAATTGGTATAATTATAGGGTCTTTTATCCGTTTCTGTGGTGTCACAAATCAGATGGTTCTATTGTGTTACGAAGCAAAACTGCTTGGCGATGCCGAGATTGTATTCATAAAGCTTGTTCGAGCCAAATTTCCTGAGCAAAGTTTGGCATGACATCATAGTTGTAGACACGGAAGCAGAGGCTTTTGATGTAATCTTAACGTCATTAAAAAAAAACCCAACCTGTATTAAACATCCTATTTATTTCTAACAGTCCCATTGACTACTTTACATAAAATGGAAAGATTTCCAGTTGTTTGAATACTTTAACAAATGGAAAGATTTCCACTTGCTTGAATACTGATTGAAAGATTTCCACTTAAATAAATACAAACTGAACCAAAAGCTGGGTCAGTTATTGATATCAGCTAGCTAAATGCCAAGGCCTACATTAAAATGTTGGCTATGTTGGAAAATATGTTGAGATTGTTTTCAGCTACGACAACCTTAAGAACATGTGCATTCTCCGTTAAGGAGAAAGATCCTCTGAAGTCGCAGTATGGCTGCCTGTATGGCGAGGTACTTGAAAACAGTCATACTTCTTCAACCGATGTATTTCCAATCTCACAGTGATTCCAAGGCGGGATGGGTTGAGTCAGTGTGCATGTTGTGGGTGAGTGATAGAAAAAAAAGGGGGTTGCACAGAATCTCCAAAAAGGTGAGGATGTTTTTACACCGACAGAGACACCCCCCAGGCACCCCAGGAAACCCTAGTCTTTCTCAAAAATAAAATGTTTAGAATTACTGCTCACCTGAACTCAAGTTTCATTTCTGTGTTGGTTATCAAATAGGCGTATGTCTCGACCACGATGAAAATGTTTGAGGAAGAACTAGCATGTAAAACACACACACTCCTGTATTACTCTCCTTATCTCTTTTATTTTTTCAAGTCATAGGTTCGCTGTACTGAAGAATATGTATACGATGAAAAAGGTGAACTTGGTGGAGTCCATCCCTCCCAGATTGCATGCTGGGTATATTCGTGTTATCCATACCACCAGCCATAGCTAGGCTACTCTTCTACAAAGAAAACTATATTTTTCAGTATTTGCACAAAATGATCTGCGTCCGCTTGCACACCTCGATCGTGGTGTAAATTTTTATGCAAACGACATTGTTGAGTGTTGTTGGAAGCAGGTCAGCTTCATAGAATAAAAAATATCCCCTGAAACAAAACAAATGAGCAACAACTAAACTTGCGACTTGCCATACTTCAATAAACACTTTGAAATTCTTGTCAGAGTTATTTCATCCTTCTTTTTTTTTTTAAAGTTAACATTCACTTTATAGAGAAAATAAATCGCTCACCGCTTTATCTTACGACGTGGTCAGAGAACCATGATTATCACCAGCTCGTACTGCCAGAGATCACCAGGTCTTGCTGTCTTCTGTCACGCACATCAGGGTGGTAGACTGGTGTCCGTTCTGTTTTGAAAAATCTTTGTTGAAAGTCCAAAGATCTGTCTTTCACAGTCACCTGTGTGGTGGAAGGTGGGGCTCTGTAACCCTGACATTTAGGCAGTCTGGAGCAGTGGGGGCACTGGAACTTTGTTGTGAGCGCTGTCAGAGATGGTTTGTGCTGATGTTCTCTTGCTGTGATGAGTCTTTGGTGCCGGGTGTCTTCAAGGGTGGTAGAGGTCTGATGGACGATGGTTCGCCAGCACAGATGATTTACAGAATGTTTCTCCAGTTTTTATCTGTTTCATACTGCACCATGGGAGGTTTGGCTTTGACAGTCTTTGTATAGGGCTTTTTTTCTTCTTCTTTAGTGCTTTGAGGAAGCGGGTAACGGCCTTGGTGTTTCTTGTTGCTGGCAAACTGTTGGTAAACCTAGAAAAAAGATAACAAGAGAGCAATATAATTACACATCAAGTGTGCCCAGACCATCACCCAGCACACTGGTCAATACAAAGGGGGACGGGATAGCCTGGTGGTTAGAGTGATGTATTCGTGATCTGCTGATCCGGGTTCGATTCTCGTTCAAGAGGATTTTTCCCCTAGATTAATTCAGTGCCGACTCCACTCCCCCAAAAAAGTTCTTCGCATGAGACTATAAACCGAGGTCCCGTGTGCAGACGCACGAAGAACATCTTGCGCACACGTTAAATCCTGTTCTCTTCGGAAGAGTAGTCATTGTGTGCGGCGGAACAGATGACAAATTTACATAACTGCATACACATGGGGACTGGACCTAAAAAACCACATGAGTGTTTATTCCATTATCCTCGAAACAAAAGAATAAATTATATAGATAAAATAAAATACAATACAAAGACCTGAACTAGTTCAGCTATATCAATAGTCTTAGAACCTGGAGCACTGGCTTCACCGCACCTCTACTCCAGCAACTGTATGTGTGTACCTGTTTAAGAAGGTGCCTGTAGTTTGAATAACAAATTGCAGTGCTGTTTGTCTGTCTGTCTGTCTCTCTTCTCTCTCTTCTCTCTCTCTCTTCTCTCTCTCTCTCTCTCTCTCTCTCTCTCCATCTCTCTCTCTCTTCTCTCTTCTCTCTCTCTCTCTCTCCTCCTCTCTCCCTCCTCCTTCCCTCTCTCCCTCCCTCCTTTCTCTCCCTTTATCTTCCTCCTCTCTTTCTCTTACTCTTACTTCTCTCTCTTTCTCCTTTTCCTGACTCTCTCTTTATCATCACTTTCTCTCTCTCTCTCTCTCTCTCTCTCTCTCTCTCTCTCTCTCTCTCTCTCTCTCTCTCTCTCTCTCTCTCTCTCTCTCTCTCTCTATTGTGCATGTGCATGCGTGTGTGTGCCTTGCGCGCGTGCATGCAAGCATTTGATTTTAAAACATCTCAATTTCTTTCTGCAGAATCATTGTGACATCCAGGCTGTTCCCGTCCTAGGTACTTCAATGCCTGAGGATGCGAGCACCAGCAAATAGAAGCTTGGGGGAAAAAGGTACTGGTTGTAGGTCATTAAAATGTTGTTTTTGCCGTTAGTTCTCCAGCTTAACACACACTCATTCTCTCCCTCCCCCCCCCCCTTCTCTCTGTCCTCTCCTCTCCTGTCTCCCTTTTCTCTCCCCCCTCTCTATCCCTCCTCTGAATGTCTGTCTCTCTTTCTCAGGCAAACACACACAATGTGCGTGCAAGTGCAAATTCTCTCTCCCCCTCTCTCTCTGTGTCTCTGTCTCTCTCTGTGTCTCTGTCTCTCTCTGTGTCTTCTCTGTCTCTGTCTCTGTCTCTCTGTCTCTGTCTCTCTGTCTCTGTCTCTCTGTCTCTCTCTCTCACATACACGCATGCAGCAAGTGTACACACTCACATCCACCCAAGTGCACACACATACACACACGCACATGTATACACATACATCCATCCATACACACGCACGCACGCACATACATACACATGCACACACACACACACACACACAAATACACAAAATATTAATTCATTGTTATGGTGGTTGTAATTATCATTATTACCGTAACTGTCATCATTGTAAGCGTTAATTATCTTTCTCGTTTGTTTTTTTTCTTCAACTTTGATTAGTGTGTGTTTGAAATATTATCAACCAGATTTTTACTGGTATGTTTTTGTTTTTTTACAGAACACACCTCAAGAGCATCATTTTTTTTTAATCTTCAAAGTCACAAAGTAGAGAATTGTTTTCAAAACATCAGCACAGACAAGCTCTTCAAAACCTCAACATGAAAACAATCTTCAATTCCTCAACATGGGAATAAAAACATCCTCAAAAACTTAATATGGAAAATATCTGACACCTCAACATGGAAAAATCTCTTCAACACCTCAACATGGAAAAATCTCCTCGACACCTCAACATGGACAATACCTTTGACACCTCAACATGGAAAAATCTCTTCGACACCTAAAAAATATCCTCGACACCTCAACCATGGAAAATATCTTTGAAACCTCAACATGGGAAATACCTTCGGCACCTCAACACGGACAATATCTTCGACACCTCAACATGGAAATTAGCTTCGAAACCTCAACATGGAAAATATCTTCGAAACCTCAAGATGAAATTTTTTTCCCCAAAACCTCTAATTCGGAAAAAAATCTGAAGACCTCTACATAGAAAATATCTTCAAAACATCAACTTGGAAAACACATTTGAAACCTCAACATGGAAAATATCCTTGATACTTCAACATGGAAAACATCTTAAAAACTCAGCATGGAAAATATTTTTCAAACCTCAGCATGGAAGATTTCTTCGAAAACATGGAAAATACCTGAGAAACCTCAACATAAAAATATTTTCGCAACCACAACATGGAAAATATCTTCAAAACCTCAACATGGAAAAATATATTTGAAGCATGGACAATTTCTTTGAAACCTCAACATAAAAGTATTTTCTCAACCTCAACATGGCAAATATCTTCGAAACCTCAATATGGAAAATGTCTTCGAAACATAGATTGAAACCTAAACCTAATATTTTCAAAAGATCTTCAGAACCTCAACATTGAAAAACAGCTCTTCAGAACCTCAACAAGGAAACAGCTCTTCAGGACCTCAACATATGAACAGTTTCCCAAGAACCTCAACACACAAACAGCTCTTCAGAAACTCAACATTTAAAAAAACCATCTCTTCAGAACCTCAACATTGGAAAATCTCTTCAGAACCTCAACATTGAAAAACAGCTCTTCGGAACCTCAACACACAAACAGCTCTTCGGAACCTCAACATTGAAAAAACATCTCTTCAGACTCCCAACATTGGAAAAACAGTTCTTCAGAACCTCAACATTGGAAAACAGTTCTTCAGAACCTCAACATTGAAAAACACCTCTTCAGAACCTCAACATTGAAAAACAGCTCGCCAGAACCTCAACATTGGAATAAAAACAACTCTTCAGAACCTCAACATTGGGAAAAACATTTCTTCAAAACCTCAACATTGAAAAAACTTCAGAACCTCAACATTGGAAAAACAGTTCTTCAGAACCTCAACATTGAAAAAACATCTCTTCGGAACCCCGACATTGGAAAAACAGTTCTTCAGAACCTCAACATTGAAAAACAGCTCTCCAGAACCTCAACATTGGAAAAACAACTCTTCAGAACCTCAACATTGAAAAACAGCTCTCCCGAACCTCAACATTGGAAAACAGCTCTCAAGAACCTCAACATTGAAAAACAGCTCTTTAGAACCTCAACGTGGAAAAAGCTCTCAGAACCTCAACGTGGAAACAGCTCTTCAGAACCTCATCATGGAAACAGTTCTTCAGAACCTCAAGAACATCAAGGCCGGGTCCTAGGTACTTCAATGCCTGAGGACGCGGCACGGACAAGTGGAAACATACAACAAGGTAGTTTATATTTATCATTTTATGTTTTTGCCTCTAGTCACATGTATTGTGGCCCAAGGCCATAGTACAATCAAAGTTTTCAGAGTTTCTCTCTGTCCCTCTCTCTCCCTCTCTCTCTCTCTCTGTCCCTCTCTCTCTCCTCTCTCTCTCTCTCTCTCTCTCTCCTCTCTCTCTCCCCTCTCTCTCCCCCTCTCTCTCCCCCTCTCTCTCCCCTCTCTCTCTCCCTCTCTCTCTCCCTCTCTCCTCCCTCTCTCTCTCCCTCTCTCTCTCCCTTTCTCCCTCTCTCTCTCCCCCTCTCTCTCCCTCCCTCTCCCTCTCCCCTCTCTCTCCTCTCTCTCTCTCCCTCTCTCTTTCTCTCCACTTCCTCACTCTTTTTTTTTTGCTCTTGCTCTGTGTGTGTTTGTCTGTGTGAGTGCGTTCCTGCGTGTTTGTGTGCGTGTGTGCGCGTGCCTGTAAGTATTTTGATTTTAATACATCTCGATTTCCTTCTGCAGAATCATTGTGACATCCAGGCTGTTCCCGTCCTGGGTACTTCAATGCCTGAGGACGCGGCACGAGCAAGTGGAAGCAGGACACCAAGGTACTGGTTTTTTACGTCATTTATTGTTGGGGTTGGGCGTTCTCCAGCTTAACAATCTGGAAGTCTTCAAGAATTAAGGGCTTTAGTCTCACAATTCATACTTAGAAATCACTGCGAGTCCGTGAGCACACTCAGAACTTCTTGGTCGTGTTTACTTTGAGCTAGTGTTTCGATATATAGGCAGCCATATTTCAGCTTCAGAGGGATTTTTGTTCCTTTTCATAGTGCATGCTGGGTATGTTTGCTCATATATGTATACTATCTGCTTGTCCAAGCAAGCCTACATTTTACAAAAATAGCATGGGTTCTTAAAGTGTCAGATAATAGGCATGCTTTCGTTTTCACTTGGGGGTGGGGGGGGGGGGGGGTAGGGAGTGGGGGCGTGGTTTAAAGTCTCTTCCCAAGGACTTGCTATGGAGAGAGGTCAGTACAAAGAAGTTTACAAAGTGAAAAGGTGATTTTTTTTAAAAATATATTCTTTTTAATATCGTCCCTCATTCGACCATCTTGTAAGGCTAGAGAGGCTATAAATAACAACAGTGCCGGTAATGTTATTATTATAGTAGTTGTAGGATCATCATCATCATCATCATCATCATCATCATCATCATCATCATCATCATCATCACTGTTGTGGCGGAAGGGGGGAAGGGAGGGTTGAGGAGGAGGAGGAGGATTTGTGACGATATACAGGCCTTTTTTTTTGTAATCTTGAAGCCTCAAAAGTTTACATGAAATCGTAATCTGCATTGCATACACTTGTGCACAACTACCTAATCAATGAGCACACATGCACGCGCGCACGCATACAAACGCACACAGACATGTCGAGCGCACGTGGGCGCATACAGACACGTGCTCTCTCTCTCTCTCTCTCTCTCTCTTCTCTCTCTCTCTCTCTCTCTCTCTCTCTCTCTCTCTCTCTCTCTCTCTTCTCTCTCTCTCTCTCTCTCTCTCTCTCTCTCTCTCTCTCTCTCTCTCTCTCTCTCTTCTCTCTTCTCTCTCTCTCTCCACACACACACACATATACACAATGTGCCCGTTCACACACACTCACATACACATACACAATACTTGCACACATACACGAGCGCGCACGCACATGTACACAGCCCCCCCCCCCCCCCCCCCTACACACACACACACACACGTGAGGGCGCGCGCACGCACGCTCCCGCGCACACACACACAAATATATACAAAATGTTAGTAAAATAATTTATCATTACAATTGATGTAATCACCATCATCATTATTACCACTATTGTCATTGTTATTGTAAGTCCTCTTTCTTTTTAAAACTAGAAATATCTTATGTTTTTGAATGGTATTTCTCAACCGTAATTTTTACCTTTTTTGTGTGTTCTCTTTTGTTTTACAGAAAATGCATCCAGACTATCATCATTAACAAAACATCTTTAAAGTCTCAACATGGAAAATTGTCTTTGAAACGTCAGCCATGGGCCCAAAAATCCTCAAAACCTCAACATGGACACAAAACCCTCTCAAAACCTCAACATAGAGGATATTTTCATAACCTCAACATGGACAATATCTTCGAAACCTCAACATGTACAATATCTTCGAAACCTCAACATGGACAATATCTTCGAAACCTCAACATGGACAATATATCTTCGAAACGTGAAAAAATACCTTTGAAACCTCAACATGAAAAATTCTTCTAAACCTCAACATGAAAAAATGCTCTTACAAACCTTAACCTTCAAAAAGCTCTTCAGAACGTGGCAAAGTTCTTCAGAACTTCAACAGACAAAAAAATCTTCGGAACCTCAACGGCGGAACCTCGACGGCGAAACTTACTGCAGAAACTTTACGGCGGAACCTCGACGGCGAAACTCTTACTGCAGAACATCAACGGCGAAACTCTTACTGCAGAACATCGACGGCGAAACTCTTACTGCAGAACATCGACGGCGAAACTCTTACTGCAGAACCTTGACGGCGGAACCTCGACGGCGAAACTCTTACTGCAGAACATCGACGGCGAAACTCTTACTGCAGAACCTCGACGGCGGAACCTCGACGGCGAAACACTTACTGCAGAACCTCGACGGCGGAACCTCGACGGCGAAACACTTACTGCAGAACCTCGACGGCGGAACCTCGACGGCGGAGCAGATCTTCAGAATCTGGGCATGAAAAGGATCTTCACTACCTCGACACAGAAAAGACCAGATACATTATGCCTAAGCGTATGGCATGCTGTGTGTGAACAGAACAGAGCACGTGTACTGCCATGGAACCAATGTAATTTTTTTATGTCTTTATTTTTATTTTATTTTATTTTGAGGATAATGGAATAAGCACTCATGTGCTTTTTTTACATCCAGTCCCCGTGTATGTATGCAGTTTTGTAAATTTTCTCATCAGTTTCCACAGGCACACGTGACCTACTCATTCAAAAAGCGGAACAGGTTTTAACATGTGTGTAAGATGTTCTGCGTGTGCTCGCACACGGGAACTCGGTTAATGTTCTAATCCGAAGGACTTTTGGGTGGAGTGGAGTTGGTACTGATAACTCCAGGGGGAAAATCTCTTGAATGGGATTCGAACCTTGGTCAGCAGATTATGAGCGCAATGTGCAACGCTCTAACCACCAGGCTATCCTGCCCCTGTGTATGTGTGCGTGTTGTGTGTGTGTTGTGTGTGTGTGAAGGATCTTCAAAACCTCAAAAAGTAAATAATATTGGGTTTGGGTTTTTTTTTGTGTAAGCCCTCAAATCACTCAGCCCTGTCAGTTTTCTTCCCAGAGTTTCAATACATCCTGCACAGTTGTACGGGCTAAAATTAATGGTTGTAGCAAGTTCATGAAATGTTATAAACATGTTAGCCTCTGAAATAGTCAAGATTTTACATTCTTTCTTGCCTATTGAGAAAGCATAGAAGAGATTTCCACGAAACTCGATGTACGTCATGATATACAGCTAATGTCAAAGTATGAAGGTTTTCTTTCACATTCAGTTTGCTAATGTCAAAGAATGAGGTTGCTCCCTGAGTATTGAGCTAGCTGAAGCTAAAGGACAATTGTCTTTCCTAAATACTGAGTTATTTGATGAGTTTGATTCCGTAACATTGACTTTGTTGATATCAATGTTTAAAGGTTCTTTTCACATTGTTTTTTTTCTTCTCCTTCATATTGAGGTAATCGGTATCAGTGCAGACAGTTCTTTCTTCTTATATTGAATTGGTATCGAAGTGTAGAGCCCCTTCCTTCATACTGAGTTGTTGCTACGCGATTAATTAAGGTTTTTCTCTTAAGAGTATGATGGTATCAAGGCATAAAGGTTCTTTTTTTCTCTCAGACTGAGTTGGTATCAAACTATTCTTTCCTTCATATTGAGTTAGTTGGAATTAAAATATTTAATTCTAGCTTTCATATTGAATTAGTTGGAATGTAGATAATAAGTTCTTACTTTCATATTGAGTTAGTTGGAATGAAAAAAATTTAAATTCTAGCTTTCATTTGAATTAGTTGAAA
Source organism: Rapana venosa (assembly GCA_028751875.1). NCBI lineage: Eukaryota > Metazoa > Mollusca > Gastropoda > Neogastropoda > Muricidae > Rapana > Rapana venosa. The sequence continues at coordinate 42,822,381 of CM054143.1, forward strand.
AAGTTCTTACTTTCTATTGATTATTTGGGAATGAAAATTTAATTCTACTCATTTTAAATTAGTTGGAAGTAATAATAATTCTTACTTTCATTTTGATTAGTTGATGAAGATAATTAGTTCTTACTTTTCTTTTATTATTGGAATTAAGATATCAGTTCTTATTTTCATACTTCATATTGGATAAAAAGAAAAAAATGGTTTTTTTCGCATTGATTAGCTTGTATCAAGTTCTTTCCTTCTTACTGATTAGTGGATAAATTTAAGTTCTTTTCTCTAATGATTGCAGTATCAAAATATGAAGTTCTTTCCGTCTTCTTACGACTCTTTATATAGTAAATTCTTTCCCTTTCATGTCGATTTAGTTGTATCAAATAAATCTTTCTCCATACTCATATTGGTTTTCAAAATTTTTCTTCCTATCGACTTTGTTGGTACAGAACATTTTTTTGCTTTTTTTAAGTTAATTGTTCGAATATAAAAAATTTAACTTCATGTGAGAGAGTGTTATAAAAGGCAAGCAATTTCACCACATTAGCTTCTCTCCTCCCCCTCCTCCTCCTCCTCCCCCTTTCCTCCCCCCCTCCTTCCTCCTCCTCCCCCTCCTCCTCCTCCTCCTCCTCCCCTCCTCCTCCTCCTCCTCCCCCTCTTCCTCCTCCTCCTCCTCCTCCTTTTCCTCTTCCTCCTCCCCTCCTCCTCCCTCTCCTCCTCCCCCTCCTCCCTCCCCTTCCTCCCTCCTCCCCTCCCTCCTCCCCTCCTCCCCTCCCCTCCCCCTCCTTCTCCTCCTCCTTTCGTTTTTCTACTTCGTTTCTCTTCTTCTCCTGCGTCTTCGTCGGCGTCGTCGTCTTTTTCTTTCGCGACACCTGGCAGTGTAAAGTTTTCTCTTTCGGGTTGAGTTAGTTGGTATCAATGTATGAAGTCCTTTCCTTATACGTGTTAGGTAGTATCGAAGTCTAAAGTGCTTTTCTCTATTTTTATCAAGTCGGTAATAATAGTCTTATAAATCGACGTTGAAAGTTCCTACATTCATATCCATTTGCTCATCGATTTATTTGTCCTTGATATTGATTTACCTTGAAGCCAAGGTATAGTTTTTCTCTTCACATTGAATTGAAATCTTCAAATTATAAAGGCCTTTCTTTCATACTGAGTTAGACTGGGGTTAAAATAGTTTTTGCCTTCATGACCAATGGGTTGGCGTCAAGTGTATACAGTTTCTTTTCTTCACATTTCATACGATGGTTGTATGTGTGAAATTCCGTAATTCTTCGTATGCTACCGAGATATGGTGTGTCCTGTCACAAAGACATCTTATACCACACATTTCAAAGGAATCTTTTCTAACTGATTGCTCTTGAAACAGAAATGGTCCGACAGTACTTCTTCGTCAATGAACGCTCAGGCAGCATCTACTGTCTGTTATATGAGCGAAAATTGCGTTGAGCTGCTGTTAAGCGCCTGACAAGTCAGGCCCAGCACATCCAACTCCGGCATGAGAGAGAATTGTCTTTTAAGTCTTTCTGGGGGAAAAGGCAGGAGAATGGACCGAGAAGGCAGAAAATATCTGACAAGATGTCACAAGAACAGAAAAAAGCAGAAACGGAGAAGAATAGAAAAGAGGAAATTCCTAGCACAGATTTTCCCGAGGGTGGGGATGCTATTTATACTGACAGGCCCCTGGCATCCATACGGGGAAGTCGGACAGTACTATGACTGGCTTTCAGAATAAGAATAATAATAATAATAATAATAATAATAATAATAATACCTAGACGCAGAAAAATTGTACATTTCGAATTGCTGACAAGTATTGGTACAAAACGGATATTTATCGGAAAAACTGACTTGGAAATGTACTGCTAGTGTTAACGTGAATGCATCTGACGTTTGTAAATGTTAGAAATCTTTCGCAAAATTATCACGCCTATACTACTACCATCGCACATTTCACCGCAACAAATTGATATTTTTTCTTCAATTTATACCGCGGTTTGTTTAAGTAGAACCTTAAGGGCACAACGAGGACTGTGCGTTTGGAAAAAGAGCATTACTTTTTCTGATAGCTGCTTTTTCCCTGTAGCTAGTGCTGTTCCCTTGTGCTGCTGTTAACACTTTAACTCTAACCCCAGTTCTTGCCCCATACCGCAAACCCTAACACTGACCATGTTGGCTCTAACCTGAACACTGATCTAACTCTTGACTCAGTTCTGCGGTATGGGGACACGGTTGTATAAGGGAACAGCAGCAGCAAAGGGAAGGAGAGGTTTGGTTTCTTCTGTGTATCATCCTGATAGGATTTGTAAGAGAGATGACAGCAGAAACAGAACCCAATATCGAGCTAACGGTTGATGGTTGTAGGCTATTACCGGGAAAATACCGTTTTCTGCAGGGGAGTTGGTCCACCGTACCTCTGAGTCACCGCAGAATTTGTAACAGAGTTTCAAAATTCCTTGTTATATGAAATTGAATGCAAAAAGTCAACCTCTGGTGTCGCCTTGTAGATTCGACAACACTTGTCTACCATGCAAAAAGACCCAGTGATAGGACTGTCAGGATCTTAGCACCTAGAACTGTCAGGACGTTAACCCCTAGAACTGTCAAGATCTTAGCAGCTAGGATTGTCAGGATCTTAGCAGCTAGGATTGTCAGGATCTTAGTAGCTAGGATTGTCAGGACTTTAGCAGCTAGAACTGTCAGGATCTTAGCACTAGAACTGTCAGGATCTTAGCACTAGAACTGTCAGGACCTTAGCACTAGAACTGTCAGAACCTTAGCACCTAGAACTATCAGGACCTCAGCACCTAGAACTGTCAGGACCTTAGCACTAGAACTGTCAGGACCTTAGCACTAGAACTGTCAGGACCTTAGCACTAGAACTGTCAGGACCTTAGCACTAGAACTGTCAGGACCTTAGCAGCTAGGCCTTCTCTCCACTGCAGGATGTAGCCCTCCACACCAGCTGTTCACCAGCTGCTGTCTTGTATCTCTCAGGGCCATGTCACATCCATGATGTTTAATATCGTCAGGCCAGTTGGTTGCCGGTCTTCCAGGGGTTCTATTCTATAGCTGTATCTTGGCTGCTGTTCTGTGCTGCATCTTTCTGTCTATCTCTTGACCTTTAGTCTTGCAATGTGACCAGCATTCTTCCATTTCTGCTGAGAGGTTAGTTAAGGACATCTGTCAGCCCTGGCCGTTGTCTGATCTTTTGGCTTGGTGTTCTGTCTTGCAGTTTATTTTCCAATCTTTCTATCAGTGAGCAGGATTTTCCCTGTTCTTTATTAAGCATCAGTACATGAAATGGCATTGTTTTGTTTGCATTATGGAAAGGGATAAGCCATGGTTAATCAGGAAAGGCTCCTTCTGTTATGGGCTAGGATGGAAAAGGGTGTGTGTCTGTGGAGATTATGTATGGGTCCATTTGATTTATTTTTTACTCAGTCTGAAAAGTTGTTGGAAAGCTTAAAGCTTCTCTCGTGATCAATAGTGTCAAGGTAGAATCTTTATGAATCCATTCTTTTAAACTATTTTCTACAATCCAGTGACAAGTTACTGGTAAAGAAATCTCCGTTTTCATTAGTCTGTTGAAAAGTATTCTGGTGCTGTAATAGCTGCATTAGCTTTATTAGCTTCTATTCACAAGTTGTATTCTAGTGTTATATAAAACTACATAAAATCCTCGAGTCGTACTAAGTATAAGATGGTCAAAACATTGAGGGCTTGTTTCCCACTTTTCTAATTTCAGAATGTTGTTTTTTTAATCTTGTTTACTCTGACAAGCTCTTCAAATCTCTCATAATGATCATCAGTATCAAAATATCAATTGAATTGGTAATCATTGGTAAAAATATTTTCAGTCTGTGGAAAAGTATTCTGGTGCCGGAGTAGCCGTGTTAGGTTTATTAGCTTCTATTTACAAGTTTGGTCTAGTTTATTCTGGTATTATAAAAAACAAATTATGGGTTGTAGTACGTATAAGCTGGACTAGACATTTTTAAGGTCTTGTTTCCCCCTTTTGGGATTCAGATCATGAGCGCAATGTGCAACGCTCTAACCATCAGGCTACCCTGCCCCTGTGTGTGTGTGTGTGTGTGTGCGCGCGCGCGCACGCGTGTGTGTGTGTGTGTGTGCGAGCGCGCGTGTGTGTGTGTGTGCGCGCGTGTGTGTGTGTGTGCGCGCGTGTGTGTGTGTGTGCGCGCGTGTGTGTGTGTGTGCGCGCGTGTGTGTGTGGTGTGTGTGTGTGTGTGTGTGTGTGTGTGTGTGGTGTGTGTGTGTGTGTGTGTGAAGGATCTTCAAAACCTCAAAAAGTAAATATTGGGTTTGGTTGTTTTTTTTGTGTAAGCCCTCAAATCACTCAGCCCTGCCAGTTTTCTTCCCATTGTTTCATCACATCCTACTCAGTTGTATGGGCTAAATGGAAGTAGCAAGTTCACGAAATTGTATAAGCTGGTTAGCCTATGAAATAAATTCAAGGTGTTACATTATTTCTTGCCTATTGAGAAAGCATAGAAGAGAATTCCATGAAACTCGGATGTACGTCATAATATACAGCTAATGTCAAAGTATGAAGGTTTTCTTTCACATTCGGTTTTGCTGGAGTCACAAGACAACTACCTTTACTTCATACTGAGTTGTTTGATGAGTTTGATTCCGCAATATTGACTTTGTTGATATCAATGTTAAAAGGCTTTTTTCACATTTTCTTCTCCTTCATATTGAGGTAATCGGTATCAATGCAGACAGTTTCTTCCTATATTGAAATGGTATCGAGGTGTAGTGCCTCTTCCTTCATACCGAGTTGTTGCTACTAGATATAATTAAGGTCAAGTGAGATGGTATCAAAGTGTAAAGTTTCTTTTGTCTCTCAGACTGAGTTGGTATCAACTATTAAGTTCTTTCCTTCATATTGAGTTATTTGGAATTAAAATATCAAATTCTAGCTTTCACATTGAATTAGTAGGAATGAAGATAATAAGTTCTTACTTTCATATTGAGTTAGTTGGAATGAAAATAATGAGTTCTTACTTTCATATTGAGTCAGTTGGAATGAAGATAAGTTCTTACTTAAATATTGAGTTATTAGGAATGAAGATATTAAGCTCTTATTTTCATACTTCATATTGGAATAAAAAGGGGGAAAGGGTTTTTTTTCTTCCGCATTGAGTTAGCTGGTATCAAGTTCTTTCCTTCTTACTGAGTTAGCTGGTATCAAAATATGAAGGTCTTTCCTTCATAATGAGTTAGCTGGTATCAAAATATGAAGTTCTTTCCTTCATAATGAGTTAGCTGGTATCAAAATATGAAGTTCTTTCCTGTCTTCATACTGAGCTCTTTGATATAGTAATCACGTTCTTTCCTTCATGTCGGAGTTAGTTGGTATCAAAATATAAAGTTCTTTTCTCCATACTGAGGTAGTTGGTATCAAAATATTTCTTTCCTATCGAGTTTGTTGGTATTACATTTTATTTTCTTTATATTGAGTTCATTGATGTCAGGATATAAAAAAATAACTTCATATTGAGAGAGATGTTATCAAAGTGCAGAGCTAATTTCACCACATGGAGCATCTCTCCTCCTCCTCCTCCTTCTCCTCCTCCTCCTTCCGTTTTTCTTCTTCTTCGTTTCTCTTTTCTTCTCCTGCGTCTTCGTCGGCGTCGTCGTCTTTTTCTTTCGCGACACCTGGCAGTGTACAGTTTTCTCTTTCGGGTTGAGTTAGTTGGTATCAATGTATGAAGTTCTTCCCTTAAACGGTGTTAGGTGGTATCGAGGTCTAAAGTGCTTTTCTCTATTTTTATCAAGTCGGTAATAAAAGTCTTAACAATCAACGTTGAAAGTTCCTCCATTCATATCAATTTGCTTATCATCGATTTATTATTTGTCCTTGATATTGATTAACTTGAAGCCAAAGTATAGTTTTTCTCTTCACATTGAATTGATATCTTCGCTGCTGTTAAGCGCCTGACAAGTCAGGCCCAACACATCGGACTTCGGCATGGGAGACAATTGTCTTTTTAAGTCTTTCTGGAGAAAAAGGCAGGAAACTGGATCAAGAAGGCAGAAAATAGACAAGGAGGTGATGAGAAGAAAGGAATCTCCTAGCACAGAATTTCCCGAAGGTGGGGATGCTATTTATACTGACAGGCCCCTGGCATCCATACGGGGAAGTCGGACAGTCCTATTTCTGGCTTTCAGTGTCATAATAATAATCATCATCATCATAATCATAATCATAATGATATCTAGATGCAGAAAATTTGTAAATTTCGATTTGCTAAGTAGTCGTACAAAACGGATATTTAATTAAAATTCCTGACTGAAAATGTACAGCTAGTGTTAACGTGAATGCGATCTGACCATTGCAAATGTTAGAAATCTTAGAAAAAAATTTCTATCATGTCTATACTACCATGGCACATTTCACCGCAACAAATTGATATTTTTCCTTGACTTTATACCGCGGTTTGCTTAAGTAGAAATTTAAGGGCACATCGATTGACTGTGCCTTTCGAAAAAGACCATTTTTCTGATAGCTGCTTTTTCCCTGTAGCTAGTGCTGTTCCCTTGTGCTGCTGTTAACACTATAACTCTAACCCAGTTCTTGCCCCATACCGCAAACCCTCACACTGGACCATGTTGGCTCTAACCTGAACACTGACCTGACTCAGTTCTGCGGTTTGGGGACACAGCTGTATAAGGGAACAGCAGTCCAGGGAAGGAGTGGTTTGGTTTATTTTCTTCTGTGTATCATCGTGATAGGATTTGTAAGAGAGATGACAGCAGAAATGGAAGCCAGTATCGAGCTAACCCTTGATGGCTGTAGGCTATTACCCGGAAAATACTGTTTGCTGTAGGGGAGTCAATCCACCGTACCTCTGTGACGAGAGACTGCAGAATGTGTAACATTGTTTCAAAATTCCTTGTTAATGAAATTGAATGCGAAAGTCAGCCTCTAGTTTGGTCTTGTAGATTTGACAACACGGTATACATTGAGAAAAAATGCCAGTAATAGGACTGTGAAGACATTGGCACCTAGGGCTGTCAGGACATTAGCCCCTAGGAGAACAGTCAGGATCTTAGCAGTTAGGACTGTCAGGATCTTAGCAGCTAGAACCGTCAGGACCTTTGCGCTAGAACTGTCAGGACCTTAGCACTAAGACTGTCAGGACCTTAGCACTAGAACTGTCAGGACCTTAGCACTAAGACTGTCAGGATCTTACCACTAGAACTGTCAGGAACTTACCACTTAGAACTGTCAGAACCTTAGCGCTAGAACTGTCAGGACCTTTGCGCTAGAACTGTCGGGACCTTAGCAACTGGAACTGTCAGGACCTTAGCAACTACTGTCAGGACCTCAGCAACTGGAACTGTCAGTACCTTAGTGCTGAAACTGTCAGGACCTTAGCACCTAGAACTGTCAGGACCTTAGCACTAGAACTGCCAGAACCTTAGCATTAGAACTGCCAGAACCTTAGCACTAGAACTGTCAGGACCTTAGCACCTAGGACTGTCAGGACCTTAGCACCTAGGAAAACTGTCAGGACCTTAGCACTAGGACTGTCAGGATCTTATCACTAGGACTGTCAGGACCTTAGCACCAAGACTGTCAGGACCTTAGCACCTAGGCTTTGTCCAACCACTGCAGGAAGTATCCCTCCACACGGGCTCTTCAGCAGCTCCTCTCTTGTGTCTCTCAGGGCCATGTCACATCCATGTTTGATATTGTCAGGCCAGTTGGTTGCTGGTCTGCCAGGGGTTCTGTTCTATAGCTGTATCTTGGCTGCTGTTCTGTGCTGCATCTTTCTTTCCATTGATTGTCCTCTTGTCTTGCAGTGTGACCTGCGTTTTTCCATTTCTGTTTGAGCGAGAGGTTAGTTAAGGACATCTGTTAGCTCTGGTCGTTTTCTGATCTCTTGGCTTGGTGTTCTGTCTTGTAGTTTATTTTCCAATCTTTCTATCAGTAAGCAGGATTTTCTCTGCACTTTATTAAGCATCAGTACATGAAAGGGCTTTGTTTTTGTTTGTATTATGGAAAGGGATAAGCCATGGCTAATCAGGAAAGGCTCCTTCTGTTATGGGCTAGGATGGAAAGGGGTGGAGGGGGGATGGGTTTTTTTAATGTATGGGTCCATTTGAATTCTATTTAGCTCTAAGTTGTTGGAAAGCTTAAAGCTTCTCTCATGGTCAATAGTGTCAAGATAAGAATATAAATCCACTTTTTTCTTTCTACAATCCAATGACAAGTTACTGGTAAAATGTCTGTTTTCATCAGTCTGTTGAAAAGTATTCTGGTGGCGAAATAGTTGCGATAGGTTCATAAGCTTCTTCTATTCACAAGTTTGCTCTAGTTTTATTCTAGCTTTAAATGAAACTACATAAAATCCTCAAGTGGTACTTAGTATAAGCTGGACTTGATGATTATTGTGTGAGGGCTTGTTTTCCCCTTTTTCTGATTTTATAATGGTTTCCTTTTTAAATCATTTTTACTACATCTCAGTAGTTCTTCGAAGAATTGAAGCTTCTCTCATAATGATCAATATATTACATTTTTAATCCACTTTTCTTAACGTTTTTCTCTACAATCAATACAAAATCACGGTAAAAAATGTTTTCATTAGTCTATTGAAAGGTATTCTAGTGCTCGATTAGTTAGGTGTAAAGCTTCTATCTAGAATTTTGTTTTAGTTTTCTTCTAGTATTATATCTTTTTTTTAATTTATTACAAGCATAGTAAGCACTCATGGATTATTTTTACAGTCCAGTCCCCGTATGTATGCAGATTTGTAAATTTTGTTTTCTGTTCTCACTGGCAATTTTTTCTGTTCTCACTGGCACACTATGACCTATTCTTCCAAAAAGGGGTTTATAGTCTCATCCGAAGGACTTTTGTGGGGAGTGGAGTCGGCATTGATGTTAACTCCAGAGGAAAAATAAAACTATAAAAGGAAACAAGTAAGAACACAACAACCAGGTTTGGGGCAGAATAAATTTTTGGTTTATTTTATATAGAATCCTCAGGTAGTACTTCATAGTTATAAGCTGGGCTAGACTTTGTTTGAGGGCTTGTTTCCCTTTTTCTCTGATTTGATCATGGTTTTGAAATGATCCTGGAATAAGAGCTGTATGGGGTTTTTTATTTGAATTTGTATCGGTAACTTTAAATGAGATGTCATTAGTCTTTATGCATTTGATTTATAGCTCCAACATGAGCATATATGTTTAAACAAAAAGTTTGATATAGCCATGTGGGGGGGGGGGGGGGGGGGATAACTGAATTGTCAGGAAATAATCACTTTTATACATAAGTGAGCACGCTGCAATACCCAGTGGATGAATCTTTAGTGCAAAATGTTTTAAGTGGATAAATACCATACTGATTTTTTTTAATGGAGTTGCTAGGGGCAGAAAAAGAGACCGAGAGAAGAAAAAAGGCAAAAATTAATGTATGGCAGGAAAGTAGCATTGGGGCAGAGAAACGGATGAAAAAATGACAAATTAAAACTTTGGCTTACACATTAGAGCCAAAAATAAACCCAGACATGTCAATCCCTTTTACATCTATAATCGCACACATCGGCACACACTAGAGCAACAATAAACCCAGCGGACTGTTCACTGCAGCTGAATATCAATAAGAATGCAGGCAACAGTTCACAGGGAGAAAAAAAAAGAGAAAAAGAAAAGGAAGCAAAAAAGTTTGTGCTCCATGATCTGCATCCAACTGAGACCACAAAAATGTTAAATGTATTTTTTAAAAGTAAGTTTAGTCTATCATAGCATTTGCATTGATCATTAAATTGTCTCTACTTTCTGTCTAGTAAGATGGTTTTGTTTTCACTGTAAACATATCCACAGTTGTCACTTTTGTAGTAAGCCCTGTTCCAAATGTGACACCATTGTACTGATCTGATTTCAGGACTAAAAATGTTGTGCTTTTATGAATGGAAGCATAGTTGTAATAATTGTGTGTAATGGCAAAACCCATTTTATAGAGAAGACAAAATATTTGTATAGATCTTATTTCAAAAAGAGCCTTTGGATTTTAAAAAAGGATGTTTTATTTGTATTTTTTGTTTGTTTAGAATTTGTTTGGTGCTTGGGTTTTTTGTTTATTTGTTTTGATTTTTTGGCCAATGAAGAGAGACGTGTGAAGCATTCAAAACATAAACAAGAAAACAAAAAAGAGAAACAAAAATGGGGGAAAAAAGGGTGCTCCACCATCTGCATGCAACTGAGGCCACGAAAAAACCCACTGAAAATAGTTTTTAAAGTAAGCTAAGTCTTAGCACTTGCATTGATCATTTGTCTCTCCTTTCTGTCGGAGTAAAAGTTTTGTGTTCACTTTAAACATGTCCACAGTTGTCACTTTGCAGTAAACGCTTTTCCAAATATGATAGCTCTGCATTGATCTGATGTCAGGACCAGAAATGTTGTACTTCTAGGAATGGAAGCACCCCTCTAATGATGGTGTGCAATAGCAAAAAAAAAAATTTTCTAATGAAGACAAAACAAAAGGTTTTTATATAAATCTTGCTTTAAAAAGGTGTCTTTAGATTTTAAAAAGGGATGTTTTATTTGTTTAGAAATTGTTTTGATGCTTAGGGTTTTTCTCTTGGGGTTGTTTGTTTGGTTTTGTTTGTTTTTTGGTTCTTTTTTTTTGGGGGGGGTGGGGAATTGGCCAATGACGAGAGACCACACACAAATCCAAAACAAGAAAGGAAAGAAAAAGAAAAAAATGAAACGGAAAAAAGATGGTGCTCCACAATCTGCATACAACTGAGGCCACCAAAATATAGAAAATATTTTCTTAAACTTCCGTCTTAGCACTTGCCTTGATCACTTGTCCCTCTTCTCTGTCGCAGTAAGAGTTTTGTGTTCACTTGAAACAAACCACAGTTGTCACTTTGTAGTAAGCCCTGTTGACAGCTGTATACTGATCTGATATCAGGACTAGAAATGTTGTACTTCTATGAATGGAAACACCCCTCTAATAATGGTGTGCAATAGCAAAAAATCCAACCCATTTTATAGTGAAGACAAAAGTTTTGGGTTTTTTTAAAAGGTGCCTTTAGATTTTAACAAGGGGATGTTTTATTTGTTTTGTTTATAAATTGTTGTTTGATGCGTACGGTTTTTCTGTTTGTTTGTTATGATTTTTTTTTTTTTTGGCCAATGAAGAGACGTGTGAAGCATCCAAAACAAAAAGACAGAAAAAAAAAGAGAAAATGAAACGGGAAAAAAGATGGTGCTCCACGATCTGCATGCAACTGAGGCCACAAAAGAAACCAAAAAAATATGTGTTTTCAAGTAAGCTAAGTCTGTTTTTGCACTTCCATTGATCATTTGTCACTACTTTCTGTTGGAGTAAGAGAGTTTAGTTTTCACTTTAAACATAGCAACAGTTGTTACTTTGCAGTAAAGGCTCTTCCAAATATAATAGCTCTGTACTGATCTGATTTCAGGGGTAGAAATGTTGTGCTTTCATTAATGGAAGCACCGCTCTAATAAGTGTACAATAGCAAAAGTCCATTTTACAGTGAAGACCAAAAAAAATCTTTTCAACATCATCTTTTAAAAGGTTCTTTTAGGTTTGTCTTTGGGGTGTTTTTTAAAGGGGTCATGGTTTGTTTGTATAGAATTTGTTGTTGATGATGCTTGGATTTTTGCTTTGGGTTTTTTTGTTTTGTTTTTGGCCAATGAAGAGAGACGTGTGAAGCACTAAAAACAAGAAGAAAAAAGAAAGAAAAGAGAAAAAAAATCGAAGATGGTGCTCCATGATCTACATGCAACTGAGGCCAGAAAAAAAGATTTTAAAAAGATTTATGTATGCATAATATGTCTGTATGTGTGTTTTTCTTGACATTTTTCAATAAAACTTAGATTTCAGTGACCTGCTGAAAAACAGGTTGGTTTGGGTTGGGTTGGTTTTTTTCAGGTCTTGCTATAATGGCCAGATGTTGAAAACTGGGTGGGGGGGGGGGGGGGGGGGGGGGGTTGGTTGTTTGGGGTTTTTTGGTGGGGGGAAAGGGGCATTCCTCAGCTAGGGCTCCCAGGTTTACCAACGATATTTTGCATATGCCACCGTTTTTTACTCGCCATGAAGGTAGCTGGGTTCCTATTTCGGGGATTTTTTTCCCTTTGTTTGGCATTTTCGGGTGGTGTGTGTGTGATTTATTTTTAGCCTAATGAACCATAATTAGATGTAATTTAGCTCTGACTTGGTGGACAATTTCATTTTTGTCAAGCAGGAAAGATAATTGTACGTGGGTTTAGATATAAATTTTATATAATAAATCTATGTATTGGTCTTTGTATTATTGGAAATATTGTATGCCTCCCTGTCCGATTGTCACCCCCTGGCACGAGTTCTATTCCCCTTTTGCTTTTGATTGATTGATTGATTGATTGATTGATTGATTGATTGATTGATTGATTGATTGATTTGATTGATTGGTTGAATGTGTTTAGGGTGTGTTTTTCTTTAGCAGAAAGCTTTCATATGGTGGTTGTGTCAGAGAGAAAAATGTTGCTTCCAGATGGTACATTGAATCAGCAATGCATTTGCTCTGTGTGTGTGTTTTGTGTGTTTGTGTGTGTGCGTGCGTGCGTGCGTGCGTTTGTGTGTGTGTGTGAATTCATTGAAGGTCTTTGACAAGGTGCGTGTCTGTGTCTTGTTGTTGTTGGTTTTTTTGTGTGTGTGTTTTAAGTCTTTAGTTTTAACGTCTTTCCACTTTAAGTGATAAAAGGTGTGTGGGTGTGTGTGTTCTTACAATTGTATATCGAATTATTACTTTTTATATGTTAGTTACTGATATTATGATTTTAAAATGGGTTATTTGGGATTAAATGATCTTGGCTCATTGTCTTGAGAAGGTCTTTGTCATTGGAACCCCCCCCCCCCCCCCCCCCCCCCCCCCCCCCCCACGCCCCCCCCCCCCCCCCCGAATGTGGTAATACCAGAACTTAGTCTTCTTGCCATTCGTTCCCTTTTTGAATATTGTAGACTTGAAAACTTGATTATGCTGTTATTCACATTGATCTGATTGTTAAAAACTGCAATACTTTCAGTATTTTGATGACTATTGATGATGAGAGAGAGGGCTACAAATTGTTCTTTTCTTTTTAAATATTTCGTTTTGGGTGGGGTTTTTTCTAAACCATTGCACTTAAAATATGTCTTGAAAATTTGTATCTGTATCATTTTTGTATGTTTTGTTGTTGAGAAATGTTACACGTTTTGTTTTCAAAATTGGTAGTGATTGTGTGTGATTGAGAAGACTTTATAATTACTAGGTTAATCTTTTATTTTCTCTGGATTCAGATAATTCTTAGAAACGTTGTCATTGTTTGTGTGTGTGTGTTCATTAGTGCTGTGGTGATCATTATTGCCAGTAGAACTAGAAATCAAGCATGCAGTTTTCGCGCTTTTAAATAACAGGTTTGAAAATGTTAACTGTTGGATCTTTTGTTTTTGTTGTTTATAGTTGCTTTTGTGAATGTGATTTTTTAACTGAATTCTGTGTGTGTTAGTGTGTTTGTGTGTGTGTTTGTGTGTGTGCGTATGTTTGTTGTGTGTTAGTGCGTGCGTGCGTGCGTGCGTGTGTGTGTGCGTGCGTGTGCGTGTGTGTGTGCGTGCGTGTGCGTGTGTGTGTGTGTGTGCGTGTGTGTGAGCACGCATGCAGAATTCACAATCCTTTGAAAAGTGTCCATGAAAAGATTAAAACAGCAACCCCCCAATAAACAAACAAAAACAACAAAAATCAAACAAAAACCACACACACCACACACACACACACACACACACAAACCGCCAACATTATTTTCACCCCACTCTACCCAAACAGAGCCAGTTAGCAATTAATCAAGGCCGGGCCAGGGGTAGCGGTCAAGGTCAAGGCTGAAACGCGGCGTGACCTACACTGTGGTAGGCGAGGTCACACATTGCCAGCAACAACAACAACAACAACACCGCGACCATCAACGAAGCGTAGCGCCACCCTGCTAAAACTTGCTGCGTCAGCTTACGATCTCGCGATATGGGAAGGAATCTTCTTGCCGTGACATATCGGTGTCAAAAGGAGATTTTTTTGTTTCGAGAAAAAGGATTGTTGGCTTGCTCTGTGTGTGTATGTGTGTGTGTATATGTGTGTGTTCAACTGTGAGGGCCTTAAAGGAAAAAAAAATAGGGTAAACTTTTGGTGTCAGAAGATTTTGCTGGCTTTTGAGTTGAACTTCAAGATCCGTGTAAAAGAGAATCGTTTTTGTCAATTTAGGATTTATTTGAAAACGAAAACTTTGTTTTAATAATAATAATAATAATAATAATAATAATAATAATAATAATAATAATAATAATAATAATAAATGGAACTTATATAGCCCTATATCTTGCAAAGACAAATCAAAGCGCATGCAATCGACCTAATCTTACACAGTCATACAACCAATGACAAATAATCAATAGTTCAAACAGATATTACAAACATGGTACGCTGCAGAGTGTGTTGTTCATAACAACACCTAGGTACTTCACAGCAGTGGATAGAGGGACTGATGCATTGCCAAGTTCTATTGAAGCTGTTGTAATGGAAGACAGTTTGTGTTTGGTCCCTGCAAGTATGGCTTCGGTTTTATCTGCATTTAGCTGTAATTTGTTCTGTGTCATCCATATTTGAATATCTTCAAAGCAGTGGGCCATATTTGCCAGGAGAGAAGGCAGATTTTCAGGAGTAACACTGCTTTGAATCTGAGAGTCATCTGCGTAAAAATGATGGTTGATTTGATGACGTTTTATTATATGTGACAGTGGGGCAGTGTAAAGAGTGAACAGAACAGGGCCTAGAACTGATCCCTGTGGGACTCCGCATTTCAGTTTGGCATGTATTTATTGAATCTTGTTTACTGCAACTGTCTGAAATCGGTCAGTAAGGTATGAATTAAACCAGGTGAGGGCTGTGCCAGTAACACCGAACGTTTTTTTGAAGACGGGAGAGAAGAATTGAGTGGTCTATAGTATCGAAGGCTGCTGATAAGTCGAGTAGAGTGAGAAGGGAGATTTTCCTTGAGTCAGAAGCTAGTAGAAGCGTGTTTAAAGTGTGTACTAGGGTGGTTTCAGTGCTATGGTTGACGCGATAGGCAGACTGAAACTCAGGAAGAAGATTGTTGGAGAGAAGGTGGTTGTTGAGCTGTTTGAGAACTACTTTTTCAAGGACTTTAGAAATAAAAGGTAGATTGGAAACAGATCTATAATTCTTCAGAATGTTAGGGTCAAGGTCATGCTTTTTGGGTAGAGGTGTGACTATAGCAGTTTTGAGAGCTGATGGAACATTTCCTGAAACAAGAGATGAGTTCACTATTTTCGTGATAGTGGGTATAAGTTGTGGTAGGCACTGTGTGAAAAGAGAAGCAGGTATGGGATCAAGATCACATGATTTTATAGTCATTTCTTTCAGAATTATCGTGATTTCTTTCTCACTTGTCGGATGAAAGAAAAGGAGAGGAGTGCCAGAGAATTGGGGATCAGGAAGTGCAGGCTGGAAAGGAGTCTGATCCAGTTTGGAGCGAATGTTATGGACTTTTTCAGAAAAGAATGCAGAAAATATAGAAGGAAGTTCAGAGTGGTTGTGGATGGAAGGCAGAGGGCTTGCCTTCACAGATCCAAGAATAGTAGATGTGAGAGAAAAGAGAGATTTCATTGACGTGGCATCAAGAACTTGAGAAGAGTAATGCTTTGTTTTTTTCTGAAAGAATTAAAGACTTGACTTTGTTTACTTGTTTTCGGAAGAGCTGCTTATTAATTTCCGTTTTTGCTTTTCGCCACTGCCGCTCTAGTTGCCTGCGTTTGCGCTTTGCGACCAGAATGTCATGGGTGTACCATGGCGCACATGGCCTATCAGGCAGGAGACGGTCAGTGGGAGGTGCATGCTCATCAAGCAGTTGGCTGAGAACATCATTGTAGTGTTTAGAGGGGTTATTGTTGTCAGAGGTTTGTGATAGGCGTTCAGCAGCTTGTGCAGAGAAAGTTTGAATATCTATGGCCTTGAGGTTGCGACGGGTGACATACTTTTTTCTTTCTGATAGGCTTTGCAATGTTTAGAGAAAAAAGAACAGCGGAATGATCAGAAAGTAGTTCATCAGTGATAGATACAGATGTGATCAGATCTTGGGAAACATCAGTAATTAGCCAGTCTAAAATATGTCCTGATCTGTGCGTTGCTTCATTTACCAGCTGAGAAAGAGAGTGGTTTGACAAAGAAAGAGAAAGACGTTTGACGTCGGAAGAAGATTGGTTATCAAAGTGGAAGTTAAAGTCACCGAGAATGATAAGCTTTCTGGGAGAGAGGCTGTAGTGATCCAGGAGTGACTGAAACTCTTGATGGAAGATGGAAGATTATTCTTACGACTTGGAGGTGGACGGTAAAGACAGCAGAAAGTAATAGAGTGGCCAGGTGTATTGAGGTTGACTTCACAGACTTCGAAAGATTCAGGTGAAAAAGAAAGGGAGAGACGGGAGTCATAGTGCCCTCTGCCTTCCACCCACAACCACTCTGAACTTCCTTCTATATTTTCTGCATTCTTTTCTGAAAAGAAAGGGAGTGAAAAAGAAAGGGAGTGGAAAGAACACACACACACAACCACACACACACAAAACCTCACACACACACAACCACACACACACCACACACACACACACACACATATATATATATATATATATAATATATATATATATATATATAATAATAATATATATATATATATATAATATTATATATAATAATATATATATATATATAATATAACCATACACACACACACACACACACAAAACAAACAAACAAACAAACAAACAAAAATATTCATGTGGGTTAAAAACTTTGGTAAAATAAGCAAATAAACATCATATAAAAACGCCACCAATCGGTATCAAAATCTCAGGGAGAAAATGTCTATAATCTTAAGCTATGATATTCCACTTTACAGCTTAGTCTTTAGTGATCGACTATGACTCTGACTAGGAGGCTTGACTCGCACAGTCCTTATGTGCTGCAGCCCTGGGGGCTGGTTGGCCTTTGGAGAACATCTCCAACGCTGACTGTCCTTATGCCCACTTGGCCGAGAGAGTGGGGATGTACTGCGGGCAAGGTATCTCCGCTATAATCAAATTTCTGCCCATTTCCAAAACAGCAGCTGCCTCCTCTGCTGTTTTGGAAATGGGCAGATATACATCATGATACATGATATACAACAAAGATAACATTAGTGATATTTATTTACGTTTCACTTCTTCATGACCTCTGTCAGGCGCTGTTGGGGGATATAGTACTGTACTGAGTTATATCCAGAACACTTCCCAGTGCAAGTTCAACTGGATAGGTTCCATCGCGCGCGTGCGCACACACGCGCACGCATACAGCCATGCACGCACGCACATGCACGCTCTCTTTGTCTCTCTGTCTCTCTCTGTCTCTCTCTGTCTGTCTGTCTGTCTGTCTGTCTGTCTTTCTGTCTGTCTCTCTCTCTCTCTCTCTCTCTCTCTCTCTCTCTCTCCATCTCTCTCTCTCTCTCTCCTCTCTCTCTCTCCTTTCTCACAAACACTCACAACACACACACACACACACACACACATCCCCACCCACCCACTCACACACACACACATCCCCACCCACCACACTCATACACACACACACACAACACACACACACACACACACAACACACACACACACACACGCGCGCGCGCACAACACACACTGCCTCAAATCAAAAACCACATGTACATGCGTGTATATGACCAGGGGAAAGGGAGGGAATGGATGTCTTTGTTATACTTCTTTGCTCTGAATACAATAACTGTTGGTTATTCTTGTTTTCCTTAAATATGAGTATATTATGTGGTGAAGGGGATATGGGTGAGGATGTGTATGTGTTTGTGTATGTAAGTGTTCAAATGATACATCAGTTTCCTCTGTTTATATTCATTTGGTTGTTGTTTTGTTATTGTTGGTGGTGGTGGGGGTGGGGTTCTGGTTTATTTTGCTTTTGTTTGTTTTGGGTTTAGGGTGGTTTTCTTGGGGAGGGGGGGGGGTATTTTGGACTCTTTTTCTCGTCTTTTGTTAGTTCTATATTGTTCTTCATTTGTCTTGGCTGTTATTCTTGTCCTATGTAGTTATTGTCGCTGTTTTTTGTTGTGTACATATGTTTGTGTTTGTTTGATTGTTTATTTCCTTGTTGTTGGTTGTTTCTTGTTGATTTCTTTTTTGTTGTTGTTTTATTCAGTTGTTTGTATGGTTGAAGGTTTGTGTGTGTATGTGTGGGGGGGGGGGGGGGGGGGGGGGGGGGGGGAGAGGGGGGGGAAGCAGTTGGTGTGTTTTTTAAAATTTTTATTCTGTTTTGTCTTCTTTGTTTGTTTTTGGTTTGGTTTTTCGTTGTTGCTTATTTGTTTGTGTTATGACGGATAATTTTTCAAGATTTTTGAATTATTTGAATTGTATGGTCTAATATTTTTCTGGGTTTTTTGTTTTGTTTTTAATTCCACATATGCATATGTTTTTGTTTTTCTTGTTTGATTTGTATAGTTTACCATAGATTAGGTTTTTTATTTTATGTCTGCATATACATTATCTTTTTTTTTCTTGCTTTTTTTTCTTTAGATAGATGGCTTGATGAAAAAAAGCAAATGCACTGCTTATTCAATGTACCATCTGAAAATAAATGTTTGACTGACTTTGACACACACACTCTCATATTTCCCTGGAGTTAACATCAGTGCAGACTCCACTCTCCACAAAAGTCCTTCGGATGAGACTATAAACCGAGTCCCCGTGTGCGGACGCACGCAGAACATCTTGCGCACACGTTAAATCATGTTCCGCTTTTCGTAAGAGTAGGCCATTGTGTGCCGGTGGGAACGGATGACAAAATTTACAAACCGCATACACACGGGGACTGGATGTAAAAAAAAAAAAAGCACATAAGTGCTTATCCATTATCCTCGATATAAAATTTTTTTTTAAATAAAAGAATTTTTTTTTAATCACTCACTAACTCACTCACTTTTAACACCTATCGGTAACCATACTTCAAACTTCAACCCTCTAAAAATAAATAATTAGAAGCGAACCACAGGAACCTTACATTATATATAGAATTTTCTGTCGACCAACCTGTCCACAACTCTGAACAGCGAACCGGAGAGAACGACGCTTGCAAAACGCTGTAGGCAGCTGTATAGAGTGTGAGAGAGACACACACAGAGAGATTGAGATCGATTGCTTTGCAGGCCCAAATCAATCACATCACTACAGAGACGAAACAACATGAAGACCTTCTCCGGCAAAGTGGTATTGATCACAGGTAAGTTGTGTTTGGTGATAACAATAATAATGATGATCATGATGATGACAGCCATGAGGAGGAGGAGGAGGACGATGGTGGTGGTAGTGGTGATGATGATTTTGTTAATGTTATCGTTGTTGTTATTCTTCTCCTTCTTTGCAATTCTTCTTCTTTTTCTTTGCAATTCTTCTTCTTTGCAATTCTTCTTTGCAATTCTTCTTCTTCTTCTTCTTCAACCATGATGACAGTGCTGATGACGATGGTGACGAAGACGACAAAGATGATGATGATGAAATGTTGCTGCATTTACTGTATTTTTTTCTTATCTTCCCCCCCCCCCCCCCCCCCCCCCCCCCCCACCCTTCTTCTTTTGATGAGATAATGATCACGACAAGATGATGATGATGAGATGATGATGAGAAAACTAAGTCTGACGACGATTTTTAATATCCGAGGTATGAAAAGATATATTACAGTGATAGGATTTTATACGTTTGCATAACCGCCTTCCTACCTGCGTCACTCCTTTCTGTGCACGTTGCTGATGTGTGTGTGTGTGTGATTGTCTGCGACGTGTTTGTTGGTTGTGTTTTGTGTGGTATGTGCTCTTGTGGTTGCTGTCCCTTTTTGTGCTTCTGTGGTGTGTGTGGTGTTTTCTGTGTGTGCTGTGTCTGTGTGTGGTAGTGTTTGCTGTGTGTGCTTTGTCTGTATCTGTGTTGTCTGTGTGTGCTGTGTCTTGTGGTGTTGCTCTGTGTGGGTGTGTGTGCTTGCTGAGTGTGTAGGAGTGTTGTGTCTGTATGTGGGGCTGTGTCTGTATATGTGTGTCTGTGTGTGCTCTGTGTTGTGTGTGCTCTGCGTGTGTGTGTCTGTGTGTGTAAATACTCCTATCAAATGTTACTGGTTATGGTTGTGTTACATTGTATTCCCTAAAAATAATGGTCGAAGGATAAAGTTTCTTTTTGCGCGCGCGCGCGCGTGTGGGGTGTGTATGTGTGTACGCGTGCGCGTGCCTGGGTGTGCGTGCTAAACGTACTATGTGTTCTGTGTGCATGGGGTGCATGTGCTGTTTAATACATGCATGTGTGTGTCTGTGTGTGTGTTGTGGGGGGGGGGGGGGGGAGGTGTGCTCGCGCACTAACGTCAGAGGGAACATGCACATTCAATACCATGAGCATACCCTTGCCTCTGTGAGTGTGTGTGTGTGCGCGCGCGCGCGTGCATGTGTGTGCACATGCGTGTGTGTGTGTGTGTGGGCGCACACGAACGTTAAATCGCAAACGCACATTCAATACTATAAAGCACACGTTTTCCTGTTGATGTGTGTATGTGAGAGAGAGAGAGAGATTAAGAGAGAGCGAGATTAAGAGAGAGCGAGAGAAAGAGAGAGAGACAGAGAGAATAGATAGATAGATAGATAGATAGATAGATAGATAGATAGATAGATAGATAGATAGATAGATAGATAGATACGCTGTTGCATCAAAGAGAGCTTGTGTGTTTACACACGCCTACTCCCCATGTGCTCTACATACTGCTCACTTTCGGGTTGTGAAACATGGGTTACCAAAGGCCGTTTCATACACCATCCTATACAACACAACATAGCTTTTTACACCGTGTATGCTCCGAGTACTCTAGATTCCATTGCAAGATACCACAGCCTTGTCTCTTCTTTCAAAAAAAATCATCCCACAGACATACTAATTGCATAGCATGGCGTGCTATTATGCTCTTTCTAAAGAGGATTTCATCAAAGCAGAAACTCTAAACGACTAAGTGCTTTGCGAGCTTTCGTAGGCAACTGTACGGCTAAAAAGGTCTAGGCTGAAGTTCTATCCAAAACTAGATGTAAAATATTCACACACGCGCACATGCACACACATACACGTGCGATCGCTTGCGCGCGTAATTGCACGCACACACACGTAGATGCACGCACTCACACACGCGCACACACGCACGTACACAAAATGCACGCACACATGCACGCATACATGCATAGTCACGCACGCGTGCACACATACACACGCACGCACACATGCACACACGCACGCACACATGCACACACACACATGCTCGCATGTATGCCTGCATACACATAAAATAACACACACCCTAATTATCACTAAGAGTGAACAGACGTTAAATTGAAGACACATACACACACCACATATACAAACACACATCTCTCTCTCTCTCTCTCTCTCTCTCTCTCTCTCTCTCTCTCTCTCTCTCCCTCTCACACACACACCACACACACGCGCATACGCGCGCGCGCGCGCGCGCGCACTCACACACATACATACATGTACACACACACACACACATACACGAGATCAATCAATCTGTTTTGTTTGTATGGCCACATTGGATGGATTGTGTAGTGCCTGGTCTTTTCCTGCCTTGAAAATGTGCTGTAGGTCTGTCGGTGTCTCGGCCGACACTTTTCGATTGCAGGGAAGCTCTTTAAATATTTAATTCTTGAAAACAACAACTACAAAACAATTAAGATACGCTTGTATAAAAAGCCAGGAGAATGGAAAGGTGGGCAGAAAAAGAGAGAGAGAGAGAGAGAGAGAGAGATAGAGAGAGAGAGTAGAGAGAGAGAGAGAGGAGCAGAAACAAGAGGAGTAATCAAAAAGGGGAAATTTCTTGCACAAAATTTTCCATTAAACTGAGGATGCTGTTTAAACTTAAAGAGCCCCTAGCATACCCACGGGAGAGTGGGGGATGGGGGGGGGGGGGGCAACACAAAACAAAAAAATCTATCATCGACCCACGTACTTTCTTTTGACGAAACTGCTAGCCATAAAGTTGTCCAACAAGAAAACATCACTTTCTCTCTCTCTCTTTTGACACGAATGAGAACCATAGTTAAGTGTTTTCGCAAAATCCCCAACTCACTCGACTGTACACAGTAGGCCTACAAGCAGAGAGTTTGTCAGTACTGCAGATTCAGGCAAGCCTTTGTAGAAAGTTCAGCACTCTGCACAAAACAAGACAAGACAAGATGGCAGCGTTTGCCAACAAAGTGGTTTTGATTACAGGTAAGAGATTTGCAAGTTAAACCGCGTTGTTCGAGTTGGTACGTACTTATAATTATGTCTCCCAAAATGGCTTCTAATGAATATTTATTTCCTCTTTTTCCGGTTGCGCTACTTTTTCGAGTTGTTTTTGGGGGGTGTAACGAACGGGATCCGACGGGAAACTTGGAAACGGTGTGTGTGTGTGTGTGTGTAAGAAAGCTTATTTCCGATGCATTTATCCGACTGTTTGTAGAACTATGCAACGAAAATCTAGTACAGGCACACGCGTGTGCGAGCAAGCGAAAAGCAGTAGGCTAGGCCGTAGAGCTCGCGTATGGTATACATACTTCATAAACTGATACGGTACACATGAACAAGAACACAGGCACATGCATTTGTTTTGTTTTCAGTAATGTCTAAGCATAATAATGTTCAGGCTGTGTGTGTGCGTGTGTGTTTGCGTGCGTGTGCGTGCGTTTGTGTGTGTATGCGTGCGTGCGTGCGTGCCGCGCGCGCGCGTGTGTGTTTGTGTGTGTGTGTTGTGTGTGTGTGTGGCTGGGAGGATGTGCGTCAGTTTATTTTTCTAACAGTATGAAATTGAAAATCTGGTGGTTAAGGCGAATATTTGTGCGTGTGCAAGTGTGTGTGGAAGGGGGGTGGGGGGTTATGTGTGTCATATGTCAAAAAAGGGTAGGTAGGTTGGGGGGATCGAATATTTTCTGCATGCCTGAGCGTCAGCATGCCTGCCTGCGCGCGGCGTGGCGTGGTGTGTGTGTGCGTGCGTGCATGTGTGTGTGCACGCGAGCGTTGTGTGTGCGTGCGTGCGTGTGGTTGTGCACGACGCGTTTGTGTGCGTGCGTGCGGGGTGGGTGTGTGGTTGTGTGTGGTTGTGTTGAGGGGTGGGGGGGGGGGGTGGGGGGGGTTGTACAGGTCAGATGCATGTCGCTTGCTTGCCTACTTGAGAATTCGTCTGTCTCTGTGTGTGCTTTGTAAGTGACAGAAAGTGTGTTGCTACTTGCAGGTATGTACCAGTGTGTGGGAAGGCAATTAGTCATTTCTACTTAAAGGACTAAACATGTTTTAAAGTATTTCAGCATAGAAGGGGCAGGTGCAGCTTAGGCAAACAAAATAAAGGGGAGAGAAGAGGGAAAAGAGAGTGAGAGTGTGTGTGTGAGCAGATGGACAGAGAGATAGGAGAGAGAGAGAGAGAGAGAGAGAGAGAGTGTGTGTGGTGTGTGTGTGAGTGTGTGACAGAGACAGAGACAAGAGAATGACAAAGAGAGAGAGATAATTGAAATGAATGGATTAATAAATTAAAGAAATAGGAATGATTGGTCTTTTTTTCAAAGGTTATAAATGGGGCAATATTAATACTTTTTAATCCACAGAGAAAAGAAGAATGAATGAATTTTGA
Organism: Rapana venosa; assembly: GCA_028751875.1. Classification (NCBI taxonomy): domain Eukaryota; kingdom Metazoa; phylum Mollusca; class Gastropoda; order Neogastropoda; family Muricidae; genus Rapana; species Rapana venosa. The sequence goes on from CM054143.1 coordinate 42,846,149, forward strand.
AATCAAAATGAGTTATCTTTATTTTTTTCAAGGGTTACAGATAGCAAGTATCATTTTTGTTGTTGTTGGGGGAGAGAGAGAGAAAAATGAAAATGATCTTTTTTTTTCAAGGGTTACAGATAAGCATCTCCTACTTTTCTTTTTCAAACAAAACACGACACAGACACAGACACACAAAGACACACAACACCTTACACACACACACACCACATTGGATGAATGTTTTATTTTTCAAGGTTAACAGATAAGCACTCGCATAACTTTTATTCAACACAGAGAAGAGAAGAGAAGAGAGAGAGAGAGAGAGTGAGAGAGAGATTGAGGTAAGAAGAGAGATGTTAGAGAGAAGATGTATGGAGGGCGACACGGGTTAGTTTAGTATTCGGGATATTTACAGAATGGATTTCAACCAGGCCATACATTTACTTTTGGTGTGGGTGTTTTTCCCACCTCCCGACAGCATTAACACAATTTCGTACGTGGGCTTTTCAAGACACATCAATGCAGCACATCACGCACAGCCGACACACGCGCGACTGCACACTAACAGCAGCGCGCGCAACTACACACTCACACGCGCGCCACCACGTCACAGCAGCATACCAACATCCACACACGCCACGCACCAAGCACACACACACACCTAATCACACCGAGCGTGCGCGCGCATACCCACACTGCACAGGACTATCCACAGCACGTGCAACACAATCACACAAATCTTCGTCTAATGTACTAGAGTGAACATCGTTAAGTCGAAGCGACTAGACAAACTACGTTCTATGCGTCTTTACGCACACCAGCCGACATCAGTTCTTCACACTACGTAGCGCACAGTTTACAGTACGAGTCTGCACTACACAAGTAAGACCACACGCAACCAGTACACAAAAACTCACACACACACACCAACCGTACTAGATCGCGTACACTGGCTCATCGAGCATTTACGCACAACACGACGAGAGCCTCATTCACACTAGCAGAGCAGGAAAAGCCACTGTACTACCACAGTCGGATGCCCCACCTTCATACAGGCACAGTGAATAAATGTGTGGCCAATGGAGATAAATAATAACTACATGTTGACACAGAGACTGTGAGAGCAATTGTAACACTCTTCCCCATCTCTTTCGTGTGTAGTGTGTGTTTGTGTGTGTGTGTGTGGTGGTGAGTGTGTGTGGTGTGTGTGTGTGTGTGTGTGAGTCGTGTTGTGGTGTGTGTGTGTGTGTGTGTGTGTTATGTGTGTGTGTGTGTGGTGTGTGTGTTGCTATTCTTGCAGTAGCATAGCAGTTATAGTTGAGCTGTTGTAGCAGTACTAGAAGTAGCAGTAGCATCAGCTGCAGCCCTGTATAGTAGTAGTAGTAGTAGTATAGTAGCAGCAGCAGCAGCAGCAGCAGCAGCAACAATAGTAGGAGTAGTAGTAGTAGTGGGGGTGGTGGGGGTGGTAGTAGTAGTAGTAGAAGTAGTGGTGGTGGTGGTGGTAGTAGTAAGTAGTAGTATGGGGAGGAGGAGTAAAAGCAGCAATAGCTGTAGCAGTAGCAGCAGTGGTAGTAATAGTAGCATCAGCAATAGAAGCAGCAGCAGTAGATACCAACAGTAGTAGCAGTTGAAGTGGTGGTGGTGGAAGTCGTGGTAGCAGCAGCAGTAGTAGTAGTAGTAAAAGTGGCAACAGCCTATAGCAATAGCAACAGTAAAACTAATTTAGTAGCAGCAGCAGCAGTACCAGCAGTAGTAGTTAGCAGTAGCCGCTACCAACATCATACATAGCAGTGTTAAGTTGTAGTAGTAGTAGCAGTAGTAGTTATGCTTAAAGTAGCTTTGTTGCTTTTCCTAGTTTTGATACTGGTTCTTTTTTTTTTAAAGTACCCTCCTATTTCGAATAACACATATTGTATCAGTTTTGATAATCACAAACCATCTCTATCTTAATAATCGCAGACCATCTTACACACACATTAAAACCTGTTTCGACTTTCGGAAGCGTAGGCCTTTTTTTTTTTTTTTTTTTTTAGCCGGTGGGAACGGATGACAAAAATTATTTTACAAAACTGCTTACACACGAGGACTGGATGTTTTTTTAAAAGAAAATCTTCAAAAGAAGCACATGAGCGCTGATTCCATCATTGTCGAAATAAAAGAATTTATACAAAAAATAAATTATTAGATAGAAAGCGTTTTTCACAGAAGATCTAGCTATGGTTAAAATAAAACCTTGCTTAATAAACGAGGGAGGGGGGGGGGGGGGGGCATACTGTAGAACTGGGTCCTAACAGACATTGAAAACTAGTGCACTCCTGCTAGGTAAATAGTGTGGGTGACACAGGTGAAATAAAATTCTACTAGACTTTTTAAGGGGACCGCCCCCACCCACTATACCCCAACTGTCTCTTGTCTCTGCCCCCCCCTCCTCCTCCTCTTCTCTCTCTCTCTCTCTCTCCTCTCTCTCTCTCTCTCTCTCTCTCTCTTCCCCCCTCTCTCCCCTGTGAGATATTGAAATGTACTCTTGCTAGTTAAATAGTGAGGATGACACAGGGAAAATCAAAATCTACTGGGGTTTTACTATAGGCTAGAGGATTGCCCCCGCCCACCCATTCTCCATCTTCTCTCTCTCTCTCTCTCTCTCTCTCTCTCTCTCTCTCTCTCTCTCTCTCTCTCTCTCTCTTTCTCCTTTTTTAAAATTTTCTTTTCATTCTCCTTCCTCATTTTATTTCGCAGTTCCCTTTATGCTTTCGGCATCTTGCTGTTTACTTTCCCACACACACATTCTGTTCAACACCCATGAACATTATTTCATACTGGTAACGTTCTTTTGGGGACGGGATAGCTCGGTGGTCAGAGCACTCGCTTTCTCCCAGCCAAGTTAAGCAGCGTCGAGCACCACTTCGATGGGTGACCGTTTGCGCGTCTTGGCTTCAGTACAGTCCCCCACTTCACCCAGCTGTAAATGGGTAACTGCCCTTTTAGGGTCAGGGAAGGTAAAGCAGCGAGGGAGAGGAGATGGGCGCCGCCCTCAATATGCTGGCCCTAGAGAAGTGAGGTCTCTGACGCCTCGTTCCCCTTCGACCACGTAGGCTATGGGACACCTTTACTTTTAACGTTCTTTTGCTGCCTTCCTCTCTTGTCTTTCGTTCTATCCGTCTGTCAGCCTCCTCTGTGTGTGTGTGTGTGTGTGTGTGTGTGTGTGTCTGTGTGTGTCTGTGTGTTGTGGTGTGTGTGTGTAAGAAAGAGAGAGAGAGTGTGTGTGTGTCTGTGTCTCTGTGTGTCTGTCTGTCTGACTCCCCCTCCCCCCCTCCCCACGGCAATACAAACTCAAATAAAAAATATATCTGAGTGAATAGACACCAGATAAAGAACGCCTAAAACTCTTCACGCACTTAAACACGATCCCAATGCCATTGAAGGCAAAAGCGCGTTTGAATCAATGAATGCATGCGATACATAGTGCACATAATATTATATCTATATCTCTTTTTATTGTTGGGCTTGGGCTCGACCTAGGCCAGAAATTGTGTCGAGTCATGATGTAAGTAAAGCACCACAGCGAAGGAACGGCAGTAGAGTTGGTTTTGATCTGTATAAAAGTTGGCGCAGTTTATATCCGAGATTTTTTCTTTTTTGAAATCTTACACCATATGACAGCACCCCGATAGGGCCTCTGTGGTCAGTGGGGCAATAGGCCTACACGATATTGATTCTGGATTGGATTGGACTGAAAGCGCCAAAGCCTACAGGAAAATATTAGTTTGATTTGTTGCGTTAAGATTGTCTTCATCCATGACAAGCTGTTAGCATAACAGCTTATAGCCTATGCTCCATGAAAGGATGAGAAACAATCCTCTGAAGTCAGAATATGACTGCCTATAATTAAGGCATTATGAAAACAGCACATAATATATTTATATGTTATAATATATTCCGTTTTCTTTTGTTGTGGTTCATTTTATAGTGTTGTTATCATGTGACCTAGGGGGAATGTCTCACTTACTAACCAAATCACACACTAACATTCATCCACATACTATTCTACAGCTACATATTTTAACTTTGGTTACACCTTAAGGAAACTGACAAGTAGCAACGAATTTCGCGTTCGTATTGAACAAGAGCTGATGATAGATGTCGATTCTAGGTCAGTTTCATGGAAAACGATGTTTTGTATTTTGTGGGAAGGGAAGTGTGTTGACTATAATTTTTTTTCCCTTTTGTTTGGGATTAATGTGTGTATTAAGCACTCGTTGCCCCCACACCTACTTAATATTTTTACATCAGTCGAAATTCTTTTCTTTTCTTTTCTTAGTGTTTTGTATTTTTATTATTTTCATTCGTTAATGGAATACAATGGCCTTACATCCAGCCCGTTTGTATTGCGGATTTGTGAATTCGTCATTTGTTCGATTGTGTGTCTTGTGTGTGTGTGGTGTGCGTGCGTGCGTGTGTGTGTGTGTGCGTGCGTGTGTGTGTGTGTGTGTGTGTGTGGTGTGTGTGTGTGTGTGTGTGTGTGTGTGTGTTCTGACACTACATCGTATCAATTTCGTTCTTCTATAGTTTCAGTGTTATGTTCATAACAAAAACAGAAACAAACGTATCAAGAACAATCGTACTTCCTAAAGGACTGGGTTGACACCTGCTGCTTAACATCCACACCTAACCAGCCCCCTTCCAACCAAGCCAACTCCATTATGCATGCTTTATAGCGCATATCCCTCAAGGATGCTGATTTAGACATGGTTTATGGCCTCTTGTCTCACATATAGCAATCTGACCTGGGTGAGAATAGTCTCACTTCTTTGCCAAATCTGCCCTACTTCGTTCCAGTGGCTACACGTATTCTATAGCGAGTCGCTTAGGCGTGAACATACAACCTTGTTGAGATCGTTCGGGTATGGTTGACTGTAATGTATGCGAGATTGACTTGGGTTAAAGCTATTATGGTTTTCTCTACTATTTCGTTTTTATATTTTTTTCCTAAAAGGGAGGTTTTTGGGAGAGGGGGGGGGGGGGGGAGTGTGAAGGTCGGAAGATACGTATCATGTGTGAATACAGTTAAAACCTGTGTTTCTTCTTTACTCAGTAAGTGTATGGTGGTTTGTGTGGCATTTGTGGTCTAATAACAGTCAGATAGATACAGAGGGGAACAATAATCAGCATTATATCATTTATTCGTGGTTTATAACAAACGGTGTTGCAGTTCATCGAAAGTGGTCACGCTCCCCAAATTACTTCCTTTATCTTTTTAATGGATGTATATATATATATATATATATATTATATAAGAGAGAGAGAGAGAGAGAGAGAGAGATAGAAGATAGATAGATAGATAGATAGATATACATATATAGAGAGATATTATATAGATATATAGATATATATTGTGTGAGTTTTTGTGTGTGTGTGTTTCGAGATAGAAAATAGTATAACGTAATTACATTTCATCCTAGCCCCCACCTCATTCCTACCACATCCTTTTTCTCTTTGCCTCTCCCCCAGTCCCCCACTCCCCCACCACCCCCTCCCCAACCACCCACCCACCCCAGCGCCGCGATCCCTCCTTTGGATGTGAAGGCTTTGATGCGCTCTTTGAACTGTACACCCAATCATTCAAACTTCAAATCATCCACCCAGGTCGTCCTATTAGGCTACTGCACCTTCACCAGTCCCTGGCCGCCCATCTTCCGTGTATAACGACCAGAGGATCATTAATGTATCAAGTATTCCTGCAGCTCTAGACTAGACCATAGCAGCAGCTTCGGTGTCGGGGGCCATCGATCTAGTTGGATGGGAAGCCCGTGAAACACCGACATTGATTATTTTTCTCTGTGTGTGTGAGAGAGAGAGAATGACAATGACAATGACAAATTCTTTTATTTCGAGGATAATGAATAAGCACTCATGTGCTTTTTTACATCCAGTCCCCGCCCGTAGGGATACATCTTAATAATAATCCAATACTTATACGCTCACACAGTAGAAACAAAGGAAATAAACTTTTTCAAAACAAACAACCACCCCCCCCCCCCCCAAAAAAACAACAACCCCACCAACAAAAAACACAACAACACCCAACAACAACAAAAAACAAAAAAAATAAAAGAAAACCTAAAAACATCCCCCCTCACCCCACATCCCCCCCCCCCCCCCAAAAAAAAAAAGTCCCCCAACCAAAACAAACAAAAGAAAGAAGAAAGAAATCAAACAAAAAGAAGAAAAAAGAAAAAAAGAGAAAAACAAACAACGCACGCACACACACACAAACAACCAGATCGTCACACCCCTGTTGCATAATTTATAAAACACAATGGACAACTATGATCTATAAAACTGCATGGACATTCCCCAACTTAAACTTTAGGACAAAGTTGTTCCCGTGGAAACGATTAGGGGGTGTAAAGGGGCACCCGTTCATTATAAAAGAATTTTTAAAAAAATTCCACAAAGTTAATGTGAACGGCTCAAATCAGTTCCGGGGAACATATTTTGTCCAAATTTTTAAAGGGGAACGATGCCCCAGTGCAGTTTTTAGAATATAGTTGTCCAGTGATTTTTAAAATAATTATCAACGGGTGTGTGACGATCTGGTTGTGGTTATTGTATATGCGTGCGCGCGGGGAGCGCACGTGTATTGTGTGTGTAATTGCCCTTCAGGGATTTTAAAAAGTGTTTTTTATTTAAAGTTTTTTTTGACTTGCCCGCGTGTTTGTGTGTTGTGTGTGTGTGTGTGTGTGGTGCGGACGCCCCGGTTGTGGTGTGTGTGTTGTGGTGGTGTTCTGGTCCCTGTTTCTGTTCAATGCTCTTTGTCCTGTGTGTTGTGTCCTTATATTGGTCCGGGCTGAAAAATAGATTCTGAAACCCATATAAAAATTCCTGCTGATGTTTTTGTCTGTGACCCTATTGCGAAGGCTCCATGCCGGCATCGGGGGGGATACCCCAAGCACCTGGCCTCTCGGAGCCAGTCTGTCGTGACAGGCGAACGGGGGCCCCGTTTGAAAAGGTGGTCAGGGTGCGTAAAGGCTGGCGTCAAACCCAAACAGAAAGCAAGGTCCTTTGCTGGCTGGAGGGGGTTTGGGTAGTGGCTAGGTGGTTGGTTTGGGTTGGTTAGTTGGGCTGTTTTTCTGAAAAGAAGAGGGGGGTTTGGGTTTGTTTTGGTGGTTTGCTTGGGGGGAACAGTTGGTGAATGGAGGGTTTGGTTGGGGGGATGGAGGAGGTTTTGGTTGGTTGGTGGAGGTTTTGTTGGCTGGGGGGATGGTTGGTTGGTTGCGGGTTGGGTTTGGGCGGGATGGATGGAGCTTAGCTGGATGGAGGGTCGGTGGGGCTGGAGGGTTTGGGTTTGGGGGGGATGGACGGTTAGGGGTTGGGTTGGCTGGATGGAGGATGTTGCGGTTGGTTTGGCTGGCGGGTTGGCTGTTTCTCTGTCAAGATGGATAGAGGGGGGATGGGTGGTTGGTTGGATAGGTTTGGGTTGGGTGGCTGGTTTCTTTGGGGTGTTTATCAAAATGATAAGGGGTGGTTGGGGTTTGGAACTTTGGGGGTTGGGGGGTGGTTAGGTGGTTGGTGGGGGTTTGCTGGTGGTGACTGTAAAGATGAAATTTGGGTAGGGGTTTGGCGGTGGTGGGTTGAAAGGGTTGGGTGGCTGTTTTTTCGTAAAGTTGAATTGGCTGGTTGGTTGGGAGGTGGGTTGGTGGCTTGGCTGTTTTCTGTAAAGATGAAACAGAGGGGGGGGTTGGTTGGTTGTGTTTTCGAGGTATTTGGGGCCTGTGTTTCTGTTTTGGGATCTTGGCCGTTTCTTTTTTTGTCCATCTGCATTTTCTCTTTTACTGTCTTTGTCTGTTTGTGCCTGTGTGTCTGTTTCGACTGTTTGTCTCTGTCTGTCCGTCTGTCTCTCTCTCTTTCTCATTCTCTCTCTCTCACGCACGCACACACAAACACACACGCACACGCACATACACACGCATGCGCGCGCCCATTTTTTGTTATGGACATTAATAAGCATTTTACAAGCAATGCCTTGTTTTTCATTAGATAACTTTTGTATCTGAACCATGGTTATTATTGGACATTGTGTTAGCATTTTTAAAAGGGTAAAATCATTTGGACATTGTGTTAGCATTTTTTAAGGGCTAAAATCATTAGATGTGAACAGACCTTGAACAGATATCTCTCTCTGTGTCTCTTTCTGTCTCTGTCTGTCTGTCTCTTCTCTCTCTTCTCTCCTCTCCTCCTCTCTTCTCTCTCTCTCTCTCTCTCCCCCTCTTCTCTCTCTCTCTCTCTCTCTCTCTCTCTCTTTTCTCTCTCTCTTTTCTCTCTCTCTCTCTCCTCTCTCTCTCTCTCTCTTCCTCCCTCCCTCTTCTTCTCTCTCCCCCCCTCACCCCACCTCTCTCCCCCTCCCCCCGAAATTCAAAGGCACCGAAGACAGAAACTCTAAAGCTCTCATACACAGGACTAGGCCTACCAGTCATGGGAGTCAGGGAAGCGTGGCCACTTGTGGAGTCAGTGGGTGTGAACAGTAGGCCCTGGTTAGACTATAGCCTAACTGAACCGTAACGTTTTTAGTGGACATCACAGGGTTGTTGGGTTCGATACACATGACCGATCGTCTGCTTTATGCCTGGGGTTGGGTTTTTTTTGTCGTCGTTGTTTTTTTTTGGTTGGTCCTTTATGAGCTGTGTATGCTTCAGTAAAGTCGTCAAGTGAGAAAAACGTGAGAAAAAAAAAATTCAGCGTTGGGTTTTTTTCTTCCTCTTTTGAAGGTTAGGACATGTTGAAGAAGGAGTGAGAGCGAGTTTGAACTTGAAGAAGTGTGGAAATCTTCTGTGCTTTTTTGTCTTTTTTTTATTATTTAAAAAAAAATTAAGTTAATAGTTCCATATGAAGAACAACAACAAAACAAACTCTCACTTTTGATGAAACCTCAGAGCTCTTGCCGAGGAACAAAACAATCTTTAACATAGCTATGTATTTGGTGTACTTTTGTTAATTTCTTTGTTATTTTGTTTTCTGATGTTTTTTTTATTCTAACGAGTTACATTGATAATTTTTTTTTTTAGCTTTTACTTTTCAGTTTTAAAAAATTCCTGATTTATTAAAGGTAACAAGAGACTCAAATTTACACGCGAAAACATACACGTGCCAGGGTGTGGAGGGGTACGCACACACAAACGTGTGTGCACAAGCATACAGCCTCTCTCTCTCTCTCTCTCTCTCTCTCTCTCTCTCTCTCTCTCTCTCTCTCTCTCTCTCTCTCTCTCTCTCTCTTTCTGTCCTTGACATAACTATTAGTGTTACAGTAAGAAAATAACTTTTTATGTGTGTATGTTCGCACGCACGCATGTTTTTGTGTGCATGCATACAATAGCTGCTTGCATGCATGTTCACATTTTATGTGTGCGTGCCTATGCGCACACTGTTAACATGATAAATGTACAACATGATAAATATACAACATGATAAATATACAACATAATGAATATACAACATGATCAATGTACAACCACTCAGTCAGGCGATGATGTTGGTGTGTTGTGCAGGTACTGACCACAGCAGGCGACCTGTCAGACGAGGCCTTCCAAAACAAGCTGGTCAGCAAGACAGTGGAGAAATTTGGTCATCTGGATGTCCTGGTCAGTATGAGGAGAGAGGGGGGAGGGAGGAGAGGAGGGCTGGGGGGGAGGGGGTGGAGAGGAGGGCAGGGGGATAGGGGGTGCAGAGAGTTTGGAAAGGTGTTAGAGAGGTTAAGCAGCACCAGGTGTGGTTACCACTTGGATGGGTGACCGTTTGCGCGCCTTGGCTTCAATACAGTCCCCCAGCTCACCCAGTTGTAAATGGGTACCTTCCCTCTTTAGGGTCAAGGATCAAAAGCAGCGAGGGAGAGGAGATGGGTGCCGCCCTCAATATGCTGCCCCTAGAGAAGTTGAAGTCTCTGATGCCTCGCTCCCCTATGACCTTATAGGTTATGGAACTCCTTTACCTACCTTTAGAGAGACTTAGGACTCAGGATGTGAATACAGTCCCTAACTTGGAAATCTGCTGGGATGTAAAATGCAATAACAACAGGAACAACGGCTCCAAACCGGGCTGTTGTGTGAATGTGTGTGTATGCATGCGCTACATGCATATAATGATTCCGTGCACGTGCATACAATTATTACGCCAAGTATCTGCTTTAAAAAAATTTTTTACTGCCTACATATTTGCTTGTGCGTTTCGAAACAATGCAATCATTAAAACAAAAAATGCTGTATGTATGTATGTTCCATGCTTTTTGTCTTCCTTTTGGAATACTTGGAATTTCCAAATGCAACAAGTCTTTGCTATTGGTGAACCTCGAAGGAGCTCCTGCCGAGGAACAAGACAGTCTTTAAAATAGTGATGTCTTTGGTGTAGTGTTGTTTGTTTTTGTAGTTTTGTTTATGTGTGTGTATGTATGTGTGTGTATATTATTGTCTGTGTGTGTGTGTGTCTGTGTATATGTGTGTGTATATTATTGCCTGCGTGTGTGTGTATATATTATTGTCTGTGTGTGTGTATATATTATTGTCTGTGTGTATATGTATGTGTGTATATATATTATTGTCTGTGTGTGTGTATGTATGTGTGTGTATATTATTGTCTCTGTGTGTGTGTGTCTGTGTGTATGTGTGTGTGTATATATTATTGTCTCTGTGTGTGGGTGTGTGTGTGTATGTATGTGTGTGTATATTATTGTCTGTGTGTGTGTGTATGTATGTGTGTGTATATATTATTGTCTGTGTGTATGTGTGTGTATATATATTATTGTCTGTGTGTTTGTGTGTGTATATATATTATTGTCTGTGTGTGTGTGTGTATGTGTGTGTATATATTATTGTCTATGTGTGTGTATATAATTATTGTGTGTGTGTGTGTCTATGTGTATATATATTATTGTCTGTGTGAGTGTGTATGTGTGTGATATATTATTGTCTGTGTGTGTATGTGTGTGTGTGTATATATTATTATCTGTGTCTGTGTGTGTATGTATGTGTGTATAATTATTATTTGCCTGTGTGTATGTGTGTGTGTATATTATTGTCTATGTATGTATGTGTGTGAGTATATTATTCTCTGTGTGTGTTGTATGTGTGTGAATATATTATTGTCTCTGTGTGTATGTATGTATGTGTGTATATATTATTATCTCTGTGTCTGTCTGTGTGTGTGTGTGTGTGCAGGTGAACAATGCGGGCATTGCGCAGTCAGGCCTGCTGAGTGAGCCAGGCATGGAGGGTCTGCAGCGAGTGCTGAACCTAAACTTCATGGTCCACGCCTCCATCTCTAAAGTGGCCGTCCCCCACCTCCTCCGCTCCAAGGTAGGGGAGGGGGGGGGGGGGAGGTGGGGGGGGGGGAGGGGTGTTGGGAGGGGGGGTGGGGTGGATGAGGGGGTGTTAGTGTGTGTGAGGGTGGATGGGATGGGGGTGTGGGGGGAAGAAGGTGGTGGTGGTGTGTGTGTGTGTTGGGGGTGGATGGGGTGGTGTTAGTGTGTGTGAGGGTGGGTGGGATGGGGGTGTGGGGGGATGAAGGTGGTGGTGGGTGTGTGTGTGTGTGTGTTGGGGGTGGATGGGTGGTGTTAGTGTGTGTGAGGGTGGGTGGGTTGGGGGTGTGGGGGGTATGAGGGTGGTGGTGGGTATGTGTGTGTTGGGGGTGGATGGGTGGTGTTAGTGTGTGTGAGGGTGGATGGGATGGGGGTGTGGGGGGATGAAGGTGGTGGTGGGTGTGTGTGTGTGTGTTGGGGGTGGATGGGGTGGTGTTAGTGTGTGTGAGGGTGGGTGGGTTGGGGGTGTGGGGGGTATGAGGGTGGTGGTGGGTATGTGTGTGTTGGGGTGGATGGGTGGTGTTAGTGGGTGTGTGTTAGGGTGGGTGGGTTGGGGGTGTGGGGGTATGAGGGTGGTGGTGGGGTGTGTGTGTGTTGGGGGTGGATGGGGTGGTGTTAGTGTGTGTGAGGGTGGGTGGGTTGGTGGGTGTGGGGGGATGAGGGTGGTGGTGGGTATGTGTGTGTTGGGGGTGAGGGTGGTGTTAGTGTGTGTTAGGGTGGGTGGGTTGGGGGTGTGGGGGGGATGAAGGTGGTGGTGGGTGTGTGTGTGTTGGGGGTGGATGGGTGGTGTTAGTGTGTTGTGAGGGTGGGTGGGATGGGGGTGTGGGGGGATGAGGGTGGTGGTGGGTATGTGTGTGTTGGGGGTGGATGGGTGGTGTTAGTGTGTGTGAGGGTGGGTGGGTTGGGGGTGTGGGGGGATGAAGGGTGGTAGTGGTGGGTGTGGTGTGTGGGTTGTGTTTGTGTGTGTATGTGAAGTGTGTGTATCTCTGTGTGTTTTGTGTGTCAATGTGTGTGTCTGTCTGTGAATCTTGGTAGAGGGGGGGGGGGGGCGTAAGAGGAAGGAGGGATGTATGTGAGGAGGATGGATGTGAGTGTCTGTGCATGCATGCGTGCATGTAATATGAGAGAGAAGATGGTGATGATGATATGGATGATCATCATTATCACCTTCATCATTGTTGTAGTTGTTACTGTCATCTTGTGGTGATGAAAATGATGATGATGATGATGATGATGATGATGAATACTGTGTGTTCTGTGATGCAGGAAACATCGTGAACATCTCCAGCAACTTGGGCTTCACTCCGGTAAGTATGTACAGACATTGTACTGCTGACACTACATGGTTTGAGTGTTAACATGCATAATTTACTCACAGGCATGTCAGTATACACATGCGTATGCATGGAAGTATGGGCACATACGTGTGTGTGTGTGCACGCACTTGCGTGTGTATGCCAATATAGACATGCATACAGACCAGTAACACACATACGCGCACACATATACATACGCGTGCATGCATACATACATACATACATACATGATTACATACATATATAATTACATACATACATAATTACATACATACATATATAGTTACATACATACATGTGACAACACACGGAAAGCAGACCACCACATCATAAAAAGAGCAATGAACTTTGTAGTGGATGGAAAGAGACCAGAGGGAAGACCTAGCAAAAACTGGGCTGCCTGTATTGCAGATGATCTTAGAGAAAGGGGCATAAATAAGGAGGAAGCTCAAAACAGAGAGATGGAGAAGGCTCATCAATGTCAAACCTCCCCTGGGAGAAACATGACAAAAAAGGAAGAAGAAGAATGACAACACACACACTACGTTCTCCACGAATTTCTAGCAGCTCTCCATGAGGAGAGCATGTAGCCACAAGTCCAGCGCCACATTTTTATCTCTTTATGTGTTTTTGATTTCCTATGAGAAACCATGCAATGGTTATCGACAATGCCTTTTACTATCTTCCATTTCCCCAACATTATTCCAATTTGCTTGCTGGCTCTAATGGAAGGGAAACAACTCTTGGATGGAAAGCTTAATACGGGATTAATGTCCCTAGACCTTTGCGCTGATTTTGTGTGTGTATGTGTGTGTGTCTTTGCTTTGATTCAACATCTTTTCATATTAAGTAATAATGGACAAAATAAAATATGTGTGGTCTTCAATTTTACATATCTTTGTGTGTGTGTGTGTGTGTGTGCGCGCGTGTGTATGTGTGTGCACGCGCGCGTGTGTGTGTGTGTGTGTGTGTGTGTGTGTGTGATCAGTCTGTAGGTCTGGGACCTATCTGCATCAGCAAAGCAGCCATGGATATGCACACTGAGGTCATGGCTATGGGTACGTCAGTGTCTGTCTTCTCTTCTCATGTTCTGTCTGTCCGCCTACCTATCTGTCTGTCTGTCTGTCTGGCTATTCTTTCTCAGTGTCTCTGTCTCTCTCCCTCTGTCTCTGTCTTTATGTCTTATCTGTCTGCCTCTGGTTTCTGTCTCTCTGTCTCTGTCTATTTTGACTGTGTCTGTCTCCGTCTGTCTGCTGTCTCTGTCTCTCTGGCTCTCTCCCTCTCCCCAAATAACTTCCAATGGTTCATGTTTGTCATTTTTCTTCCATGCACAGCATTGTAAAATACAAAATACACATGCACATGCATGTATGTGTATGTGTGTGTGTAAAGAGAGAGATTTATATAAGAGGTGTATATATATTCACACATTTTACGCGCAGGCATGTGTGCATGCATGTTTCTGTTTGCATGTGTCGAGAGTATATGATATGTACAACACATGCAGGCAAATGAATGACTATTTTGTTCACATATAAATGCGTACATGTCCACAAGCACATGTATGTGTGTGCGTGTAACTGTGTGTACATATGCGCGCATGCACTCTCACGCATGAGTTGATATGCTCTGTAAATTTAGACAGATTGGTATGCTTTACAGTCATTTACAAACCATGTGCATCATCATTTATTTCTTCTTTTTTTTTCTGTGTGCAGAACTGGCCCCTAAAGGAGTACGGGTGAACTCTGTCAAGTAAGACTTTTCTCTTTTTTGGTTATAACGTGTTAATGTGTTTGTGCATATCTTTGTGTATCTGTCTCCATATGTCTTAAGTTAAATCCTGTTCTGCTTTTCGAAAGAGTAGGCCTTTGTGTGCCAGTGGGAACAGATGACAAACTTTACAAAACCGCATACACACGGGGACTGGATGTAAAAAAGCACATGAGTGCTTATTCCATTATCCTCAGGAAAAACAATCTGAGTGCTTTGATTTGTTGCTTTACAAGATTCAGCGCTATATAAATTCCATACATTATTATTATTATTATTATTATGATTAAGTGTGTTTGGGTGGGGGGGTGAGTGTGTGAGGAGGGGTGGGGGGGGTGAGTGAGTGTGTGTGAATTTGTATGTGTTTATGTGTGTGCTTGCTTGCTTGCGTGTGTGTACCTGTGTGTGTGTAACTGGGTTTGGGTGTGTGTGCATGCATACTCGCTTCCTTGGTGTGTGTGCGTGCGCATGCGTGTGTATGCATAGTCGCTTCCTTGGTTGTCTCTAGTTGATCTTTCTCTGTTGCTGTCTTTATGTTTTAGTTGTCTACCTGTTATTCTGCCTCCCTCTCTGTCTGTATATATGTCTGTCTGTATGTATGTCCACCTGTCTCTCTGTCTCTCTCTTTCTGTCTTTCTGCATGTGCGAATGTGCTTATAACCACACGCACAATTTGTATGTGGATGCTTGTGTAAGTGAGTGAGTGAGTGTGCGTGGCTTTGGTTTTGCATGTGTGTATGTGTGTGTGCATGCATACATGCGTTGGTGTGTGTGTTACAGTCCAGGTGTGGTGAGGTCAGACATCAACCGTTCTATGCAAATGGACAAAGCCCAGTATGAGCAGGTAACTGGGTTTTTTTAAATTATTATTGGGTGGTTGTTGTTTTTTTTAAATTTGTGTAGTGAAAATGAGAAATTGAGACTGTTTCATATTGTCCGGGTGCATGTGTGTGTGAATGTGTGCGTGTGTGTGTGTTTTTGAGGAGAAGGGAGAGAGAGAGACAGTACGTGTGCATGTTTGTGTGTGTGTGTGAAAATGTTGAGAGAGAGAGCGAGTGTGTGTATGTGTGTGTGGTGTTTTGTGTCTGTTAAGATTTTATGGGAGAGGAAGAGAGATAGAAACAATGTGTGTGAGTTAGTGTGTGTGTGTGTGTGTGTGTATAACCCCACATGTTTGCAAATGTGTGCACACCTGAAACTTAAACTATTCAATTTCTTCTTAAATCAATTTCTCCACATAATTAAACTTGCAGAGAGGTAATAGGCAGAAAAATACTCATAACAAATACTGCACGATGCTAATATCAAATATTCCCTTTAAAAACATTATAAAGTATGTTCTTTCGAGCCAGATGGCCCATAGAGCCGGAGCTTATCCCGGTTTTTGTAGCGTTAAGCGAACTGATGGTTGTTCACCACCCCTGTGACAGGACGCTAGTCTGTCGCCAGATACTTCCCCAGCAGAGCTGGTACCCACTTGTACACCTGGGTGGAGTGAGGAAAATAGGAGTAAAGTGTCTTTCCCAAGGACACAACACCGAGCCGAGCGGGGATCGAACCCGCGACCTCTGGATCACGAGTTGACCGCCTAAACCACTCGACCACGGTGCCTCAAAAACATTATAAACAACCCTTAAAGGCAATAACTGGAATGAGAGAGAGAGAGAGAGAGAGAGAGAAAGAAAGAACTAAAATCAAACAAGCAAAAACACAAATAACATCCGGCCCTTAAAGGCATTAACAATTGCAATGGGAGAGAACCGCTTTTAAAAAAAAATTCATATCTTTACATCACACCATAATTTTTTTTAAAGTCATACCTCTGATTGTTTTTTCTTATGGCAAAAAACCCTAATCTTAAGACATACATAGTTGACACGTGACAGTACTCATCTTTTCTTAACGGATGAAAAGAAAATGCCTCTTTTAGACATGCATATATAACAGTACACATCTACATCACATATATCAGACACATCATTATATGTAACAATACACATCTACATCACATATATATATCAGACACATCATTATACGTAACAATACACATCTACATCACATATATCAGACACATCATTGTATGTAGCAATACACATCTACATCACATATATCAGACACATCATTATACGTAACAATACACATCTACATCACATATATCAGACACATTATACATAACTGTACACATCTACATCACATATATCAGACACATCATTATACATAACAATACACATCTACATCACATATATCAGACACATCATTATATGTAGCAATACACATCTACATCACATATATCAGACACATTATACATAACAATACACATCTACATCACATATATCAGACACATCATTATATGTAGCAATACACATCTACATCACATATATCAGACACATCATTATACATAACAATACACATCTACATCACATATATCAGACACATCATTGTATGTAGCAATACACATCTACATCACATATATCAGACAATCCCCTCCCCCTACACACACTCACTCACACACACACACACACACAACACACAACACACACACACACACACACTTTCCCGTCTGATATCTCTGTTTAGTGGAAGGACGTTAAACTGAAGAACTACTCATTATACATAACAATACACATCTACATCACATATATCAGACACATCATTATACATAACAATACACATCTACATCACATATATCAGACACATCATTATACATAATACACATCTACATCACATATATCAGACACATTATGCATAACAATACACATGTACATCACATATATCACACACATCATTATACGTAACAGTACACATTCTTGTAGGAGAACTGCTTGTCGTTTTCAGATTTAGACATGCATATGTAACAATACACATCTTCATCACATATTATATCAAACACATCATTACACATAACAGTACACATCTTATGGGAAAATTGCTTTTTGGTTTCAGAGTTAAACATGAATATGTAACAATACACATCTACATCACACACATTATTGAGGGCTGGACGGGGGGGAAAAGTCTTTGTTACTTACTTAATCTATTACCCTCATGAAATAAAATTGCGTTTATGTATAATCAGACACATCATATACATAACAGTACACATCTGACGGGAGAACAGCTTGTCTTTTTCAGATTTAGACATTCATGTGTAACATTATACATCTATATCACACAATATTATTGAGGGCTGGATGAAAAAAGTCTTTGTTACTTAACTATTGAGGGTTAGATGAAAAAAGTCTTTGTTACTTAATTATTGAGGGCTGGACGGAAAAAAACACTTTCTTACTTAATCTATTACCCTCGTGAAATAAAATAGCGTTTATGTATAATCAGACACATCATATACATAACAGTACACATCTTATGGCAGAACATCTTGCGCACATGTTAAATCCTGTTCCGCTGTTCGAAAGAGTAGGCCATTGTGTGCCGGTGGGAACAGATGACAAAATTTTAAAAACCGCATACGCGCGAATTAAAAAAAAAAAATCATCTGAGCGCTTTGATTTGTTGCTTTACAAGATTCAGCGCTATATAAATTCCATACATTATTATTATTATTATTATTATTACGGGAGAACTGCTTTGTGCCGTTTTTCAGATGCTGCAGGGCCAGGCCAAGGTGCATCCCATCGGCAGAGTCGGGGAGCCTCAAGACATCGCCAACGCCGTGGCTTTCCTGGCTTCTTCCGAAAACTCCTTCGTCACCGGTCTTCACTTGGCTGTGGATGGAGGCGGCCATTTCTGCACCAGCTACAACCTCCAGTAGAACGACTCTGAGCTCTGGAGTCTACGCTTACAGTAAACTTCTGGAGTCTACGCTTACAGTAAACTTCTGGAGTCTACGCTTACAGTAAACTACCTACATGTCACGCCCGTTTCGTCTGCCAGTTTTCTTACCTGATGAGCTCGTCTCCGTACATGGCAGTTTTTTGCACTTGTAGTCGCCTGTTTTGGTTGGTTTTCTTCTTGATTGGAAAGAAGGGCTGATTTGAGACTGGGCTTTTTTGTGTGTGTAGTTTTTTTTTCCATTTCTTGTGTATATTTATTTGTGTATGTGTAGATATTTAATCATATGTTGCAAACTATGTTGAGATTATTTGGTTGGTTTTGGGTTTGTTTATTTTAAATGATAAAGCTGCTGTTGTTTTGAGATTATGAGTAATGCTAGATTATGTTCTTGGAGATTTTTTTTTTAATTTGCCTTTCTTGCATTTTTCATTTGTCTTTCAATCCTTCTTATTTCTTCTGTGTTTTTCTTTTAGCATCGTTGTTGTTACAAGCTGTTTACAAGATGACTTTAAAACCATACGGGACCATAATAGAAATCATATAACACTTGTAGTGTACTTAATCATAGCTGTTATTATTATTGTAATCCTGGCGGCATTTTAGATAACAAAACTTTGTATCTCAGTACAATAAATATTTCATAGTTGCAAGCAAATTGTTGTTTAATGTATTATCAATATTTGGAATACAAGTAGCCTACAATCAATATTTGTTATTGCAAGTACACTTTACCTCTGTTAAGATTGTAATATCATTGTTGATCTGTACAAAACTACTACAAGGTGCACGCACAGAATGATGATTAAAATAAATCCCAAAATGTAAATCTTGCAGGGTTTACAAAAAGAAAATTAAGATAAGAACAACACTGAAAACCTTGCTTTTGGAGAGGTGGAAAGATATATGTGTATATATAGAGAGAGAGGAAGATAGATAAATAAGTAAACAAATAAAAAATATATAGATATAGATATATATATTGTGAATGTAGAAAGTAGAAAAGAAGAACAAAAAATGGAGGGAGGGTGAGAAAAGCAAAGATACAGTCAGTTTTGTTTGGAAAATAGAGTGCGCATTCACAGTCTTCAGTTTCCACCGATAGCATATCAGCGTCGCATTTTATTTCTTGTGCCCTTCACTTGAAAAAGAAACATCAAAAATAAGAAAAGATTGTAGATGAAATTGTAACCGTTTCACAGGCAGCACGAATAATGTGTAGTCATTTGAGCCCATGTGCATAATAAAACTACATGCTTATGCACTTCCTATGCATTTGTTATTGTACCTTTCAATTTTTCAGATACAATTTTTTGGGAAATGGAAAGAATTACAACTTTGCTGATTTTTGTTCTCTTTGTACTCTTATTTATACATTCTGGAACAATGTTTTGGTACTGTAATATTTGTATTTTTGTAGAATACTTGTTATATGATACTCAGGGCTTAATCTGCTTTTGTTTGTAACTTACTGATGGCTTTTTTCTAAAATTCTAACTTGCTCAGAACTTGCTGTATTTAGTAGATCTAATGAAATATGAATGACTGTGTATTTCCGTGCAAGTCAAAGCAGTAAGCAACTTTTATAAGCAAGTTGTTCTTTTCATGGTGAATACTATTTTCTTCATTGTTTTACTTTTTATTGGATTTAGGTCAGTATCAGATTATTTGGCAGTGTCTGTATTTGTTTTCAACAAGGATTTTTCAATTCACACTTGGTGTCAGTATGCCATTTGTCGAATGTCGTCAGGGCTTTTTTCCATTCAGAAGAGATGCGCCTATCTGAGGAAAAGCCCTTTTTTGGTTTAAATCAAAATTTTTTTTATATTAAAACAGTAGTAAACGTCAGCCTTTTTTGCAGGCACAAAAAGTCGTCTCTTTAAACACGCAAGCAAAAAGTTGCCCGGGGAAGTTGGCCCTTGCCTTTTGGGAAATCAACCAAAAAGGGACTCCCTTTTTGGAGCACTAAAACATGAAAAGCTTGGTCAAACAATGAAATTTAAATTAAAAATGTTTTGATCTTTTTGTGCATAGAATTGTTAAAAAAAAAAAGGTAAAAAAAACAGAAGTTGAAACTTTTTTTTGTTTGGGGGGGCATATTTTCTAAAAAATTTTGTGGAATCTCTTTTTTTGCGGGATTTGCTGTAATTTTTTTTTTTTTCTGCCTTTTAAATATTTTTGTTGTATTTCTGTCAAATATTGGCAGATGCTATAATTATATTTTTTTTGTCTTCCCTTTGGGCTGTCTCATCTAAAGGATTGGTTTTAATAATTAATTTTGTTTGTCGTTAATAGATTTCCTAATAATCTGTTTTTGGTCAAATAATATCTGTTGTTTAAAAAAATATTCAAAAACCCCGTTACCTGACGTTCACATTCTTTTTTATTTGTAGGGTTTGCTGTGTGCATTGAACGAGAATGCATTTTTGGCTGTTGTGTTGTGTGTTCCCCAGCTTACATCTGGGGGTCCCCCAAAAAGTGCCCCTTACCACTCATCCCTTGGGAAAATCATGTAGATTGAAATTGCACACGAAGGAGAAGTTTGCGTTATGACTGTTTTTAAATCCACCCCAAAAGGGCACCTCCCCACTTCAAGGATTTTTTCTCCTTTAAAGGAGAGTGCAGATTTTTTGTTAAGGTTGTCACTGCGAAGGCAATCTCAACAAACTATAAAAACATTATGTGTAGGCCTTAGCATTAGCTGACATCAATAAGACAAAGCTTAAGTCTGGCCTGGCTGGTGGATTTTATTTTACATTATTAGTAAAAACGTTTTCCCCAAAATGTATTTAAAAAAAAAAAGAGCTTTTAAACCTTCAGTAAAAAAAATCGACACTACTGGGATAAAGCATATTTGTTTTTTTGGCTCTTTAAATTTTCCCAACAAGTGCCAAAAAAAGAGTAATGGAATTAATTAATGATCCCCAACGAAAACACTGCTGGGCCATTTTGCTTCCCGCAGTCCAGTTCCCGCTACTAGATTACGTAAAATGCTCTCTACCAACGGGGTTGTCTCCCTTAGTCTCTCTCTCTCTCTCTCTCTCTCTCTCCTCTCTCAAACACACACAAATAACAGGCGCGCGCACACACCCGCACGCCGAAGCAAATACGCACACAACATACAAACATTACCAACACACAAAAAAACACCACACACGCGCGCGCGCGCGTCAAAGAAAAGAATGAGGAGGAAAGGAAGAAAACCCAAATGGGGCCTGAAAAAAAAAGAAGACAAGAAGCAGAGGAAGAACAAGAACAACAACATCAACAACAACAATAACAATTGCGAAGAAGAAGAATTGTGAAGACAAGGAATAAGAATTATTGCGAAGAAGATAAAGAGGAAGATGGAGGAGGATATTCTAGAAGGAAGAGAAGAAGAAAATAAATGGTAAAGATGACCATGATGACGATGATTATGATACGATGTATATTTGGGAATGATAAGCAGCAACAACAACAAAAGCCCCACTGATAACGTGTTAGACTATATACTTATTAATGAAAAAAAAATTGGGTATACAAAAGGAAGTACGATGGGGTATGTCTTACGTTTATAACTTTCATAAAATATCTTAAAACAAAGTACACTACAGAAGAGTATGGTGCCAGAATAAACCAGCAATACGTAGAACTTAAAAGGCAGATTGCACTATTACAAAAAAATAATTTGTGACAACTGAAAAGCGTGCCTACTGGAACTCTGCATTTCTTATAACCATTTTCATTTCACGACTTAGTTTGAAAAAAACACCACTGCAAGCATTATTATGACTCCATAAATATAATTATCGTTGGTGCAATCCCATCAACACTGTAAAGAAAGTTGTTTGTTTGTTGTTGTTTTTTTTAATGTCTTTTCACTACATGTTGATTTAGACACACCCGCATTCATACCAAAGTACCTATTATTACACACCCTCTCTCTCTATCTCTCTTTTTCTCTCCCTTACACACACACACACACACCACACACACACACACACACACCACACACACACAAACAGTCACACACAAACACACACGTATATATATAATATATATATATTATATATATATATATATATATATAATATATATAAATATATATATATATATATATATATATATAACTAATTACAATAATGGTCTTACTGGTGAAGAATATATGACTTCAGCAACTGACATTATGAATTTCTGAGAGTCATATAAAACTTCTTGACTAGTGGCATATTTCTTATGAATATCTAAACCTCTTCTTTTATACATGTCAAAAAGAATTGGGCAATCAAACAATAAATGGTGGATTGAATGGGGAATAGAACAACAACATGTTACATTTTTTTAATATTTAATATTCCATGCATTTAATCTCAGTTTATGTATTAGAATTTCTAATTTCCGTGGGCAAGGAAACTGCTGATAATGTTTTTTTAATCATCTTTGAATGCACGCATTTCATTAACTTAGAATGAATGTCATAAGAGGACAATGCCAGACTAGAGGCAAATACTTCAGTGCTATATTCAGAGGCACCTTGTTTTGCCAATGAATCAACCAGCTCATTCGAATAAATTCCACAATGAGAGGGGATCCAGCAAAAAGTTATGCTGATGCCTCTGCTTGCAATAGAATGTATCAGGAATTTAATCTCAAATACAATATCATTCCTTATTTTACCATGCCATGTCTTTAAGGCCATTAAAACTGCTTTTGAGTCAACGCAAAACAGAAATTGGCAAACATCAACAGCAGTATCAGATAAAAAATTCAAAGCCATAAGGATTGCAAATAATTCAGAAGTAAAAAT
>CM054143.1:42874144-42889144 GCA_028751875.1 Rapana venosa
GTTCCCCCCGTCTTGGGACGTTTGCTCCAGATAGGTGAAGTCTCCACCTCTTCAACTCCTGATCCCAACCCCAACCGTCGATGTCCTGCTGTTTAACTTTCATGGCTTGCACTTTTGTCCATTCAGCTTGATCCAACCTTTTGCTGCGTTGTCTTCCAGTTTTTTATTTTGTGTTGTAGATGTTTTCATGGTTGATGAAAGGGGAGGGCGATGTCGTCTGCAAAGTAAAGGTCTTCTAACATGTTCATGAGTCCCATCTTATCCCATTTCTTCTCACCTTCCACTTTTTCTTCTCATCACCCAGTCTATCACGAAAGGAAGGGGAATCCTGACATGCAAGCATCCCTGTTTCACCCGGTAATCACTGGGAACCAGTCTGTTGTTTCGTTGTCAACAATGACGGAGCACTGAAAGTCCTCGTACATTGTTTTGACCATCGGATGATTTTTCTGTGGATTCCATATTGACCCCATGATGATCCAGAGACTGTCTCGGTGTATGGAGTCAAAGGCCTTTTCAAAGTCAATGAAGTGTATGTACAGTTCGCGTTCCATTCGTTGACTTTTTTAAAGATGTTCCTGAGTATAAATTTTTGGGCCGACAGTTCCCCTCCCCTTTCGAAATCCAGCTTGTTCTTTTCTGAGAGATGCGTCTACTCCTTCTTGTATTTTTGTTGATGGGATCTTGCTGAGCACTTGCTGGCCAAGGGTAGTAGTGTAATCCCACGCAAGTTTCCACACTCCTGAAGATTTCCTTTCTTTGGAATCTTGCATATGAGTCCTTTCGTCCATTGTGTTGGTACTGTCTCCTTTTCCCAGACGAGGTCAAATATCCGTTTCGTTCCTTGCCGGGTCGTTTAAATGTCTGCTTTTAGCATCTCTGCTGTGATCGGGTCGGCTCCTGGTGCTTTTTCCTTTCCTTTAGGGTCTTCAGTGCTTTCTTGATTCATGGATGGTTGGTTCTTCTGCTGAGATGTCTAGTTCTTCCACTTCCCCCTGGTCATCTTGTGGGGGTTTCATTCGGTGCGTCCCTGTTGAGAACTTCCTGGAAGTGTGTTCTCTCCATCTCCTCATCTGGCCTCTTGATTCTTTACAGCTCCCCTTCTTATCTTCACTGCTGCTACTGGTCTAGTGCCTTGGTTGGTGAGCTGTTTTCACAATGCTTTTACAGTTCTTTCTGTCCCCCCATTCCTGCTGCGTTCTGCGCCTCTCTGCTTTTCTGACATCCATCTCCTCTTGTCCCTCGTACGCTTCTTTCACCCCTTGTCTTTTTCCTTGTATGTTTCCTTCATTCTATTCTGTATTCTCTCCGAGTGTGTACTGTGATTCTTATGTTGATGCGCTTCCTCTGATCGATCAGCTTCCAGCTGTTCTCACTGACATAACTTGCTCTTTCCCTTTCTGTAGCCAAGGGCCCCTTCTGCTGATTTGATGTAGGCGTTCTTCTGATGTTCCCCCACCTCTTCTACATCTTCAGTTCGGTTCTGTTCTCTTCGAGTTTGGTCTTCACTGCGTTGCAGAATTCTTTCTTATATCTTCGTCCTTCAGTCGTTCAACGTCCAGTCTTGTCTGGTGTTGTTGTTGTTTCTGCGTGAGTTGAGTCTAACTTGATCCTCGTCTTCACCAGGTAGTGATCGCTGTTGGCATCTGTCCCTCTGTACTCGGGAGTCTTGTATGATGATCTCCACTGTCCGCTGATCAATAGGTGGTCAATTTGGTTTTTCACTCTTCCGTCCGCTGATGTCCATGTTGCTTTTTTGGAATGTCTTTGTGTGGGAATAGAGTTCCCGTGATAACTAGTCCATTCAGCTGGCAAACTCGCATAGTTTCTGTCCATTGTCGTTCTGTCTCCCAAGTCCATGAGTACCCTTGTCTTTCGTATCCAGTGTTGCATTTCCCACTTTTGCGTTTAGGTCTCCATGAAAAGATGATGATGTCGTTCTTGTTGCACCCGTCCACTGTTTCCGGGGGTTGTTGGTAGAACTGCTTTCCCTTTTTCCCGGTCTTCCCTCTCGTTGTTTCGGTGCGTACACTTTTTATAACTGTCATCCGTCTGTATTTGGAGTAGAATCTTGCTGTAATGATCCTCTTTTTTGACTGGTGTCCATTCCATGAGAGACTTCACTGCGTCCTGGCTCATCAATGATGGCGACTCCTCCCTCGTGTAGTTTTTTGTCTCCACTGTATATCACTGTCTGTCCTGATGCCAGTTAATTTTTCCAGCTCCTGTCCATCTGGACTCGCTGATTCCCAGAATGTCCAGTTTATATTCTATCATCTCTCTCGCGATCTGTGCTGCTGCGCCTCCTCTGTACATTGTCCTTACGTTCCAATGTCCAATGTTAAGGTTATTTTTGGGGCTTGCAAAGGATCTTGTCGGACGGTGACTTCCGCAGGCTTTCACCCATCGTCGTCATGATGCCCGTGCCCGCGATCCCCGCTCCCCCCAGGGCTTGGTTGAAGTTATGTTTTATAGTTTCTGTAATTTTTTTTTTTACGGGAGTAGGTAGTTGGCCTTCTGCCCAACCCCCATACTTGGAGGGCCAGTGGTTTTCTGTCAGGGTGGCCTTCCCTTAGACTGCGTTGGTCCACGGTGCAATCTCCCATCCGCCACCCGGGAGACGCGCTTCTACGCCGTGCAGTCCCCGCGCGAGGGTTTTTTTTTTGTTGTTTTTTTTCATATAATGTCTTCATAAACATGAGAATCAAGCAAGATATGGTGCTCATGTTTTACTTTCTTTTGGCTACAGAAAGGACAATCCTTTCTTCAGCAAATTAACCAAAATCGATTAACATTTCGTTTATGAGTGGGAGCATGTTAATTTGAAATAATAATAATAATACATTCATGATTAATAGCAACACGAAAGTAACATGTATCCACATTATTGGTATGTCTTTCTTTTTTTGTGTGTAAATAATTTATTTGACCCATAAACTCTGCCTCTGTCTCTGTCGCTCTCTCTCTCTCTGTCTCTCTCTCTCTCTCTGTCTCTCTCTCTCTCCTCACACACACGCGCGCTCGCGCATGCACGCACCCACGCACGCATGCACGCACACACACTTATTTTGTGCCTACCCAGCCTATTCTCCTGCCTTTTTCTTCTAGCAAATCAGAACATTTTCTTATAAACTTTAACGAGCTGCGCTGAAGTCAACGCACGCGCGCGCGTGCACACACACACACACACACATACACACACACAGAGGAAGAGAGACAGGCGGATAGATAGATAGGCAGACAGATGAAGACAGAGATAGGTCTGGGAGGGGGGGGGGGGGGGGGTAGAGGAAGGAAAGAAAGTATAATGAGGGTTGACAGGAAGGAGGTCAAAGGGTCAGCTGGGCGTGAGAACTGACCACTGCGAGTGTGATGACTGACCACTGGACATAAACCACGGCTAGGCTATCTCCATCCTTGTTTGCTTCTCTGTGTGTGTGTGTGTGTGTGTGTGTGTGTGTGTGTGTGTGTCTGTGTCTGTGTCTGTGTGTCTGTTTCTGTGTCTGTGTCTGTGTTATGTGTGTCTGTGTGTGTGTGTCTGTCTGTCTGTGTGTGTGTGTTGTGTATGTGTATGTCTGTGTCTGTGTGTCTGTGTCTGTGTCTCTGTGTCTGTGTGTCTGTGTCTGTGTGTCTGTGTGTCTGTGTGTGTGTTTTAATTATTATTTTTATTCTATTTCCAGGACAAACCATTGCTATTTCCATTCTTATTTGTCTGTGTGTGTGTGTGTGTGTGTGTGTGTGTGTGTGTGTGTGTGTGTGTGTGTGTGTGTGTGTGTGTGTGTGTGTGTGTCTGTGTCTGTGTCTGTGAATGTGTGTGTAGTGGTGTGTGTGTGTTTGTTTTTATTCTATTTATTTTATTCTATTTGGAGGATAAATCACTGCTATCTCCATCCTTATTTGCCTCTGTGTGTATGTGCGAGTGAGTGCGTGCGTTCGTACGAGTGTGTGTGCGTGCGTGTGCATGTGCGTGTGTGGGTGTGTTACAGAGACAGACAGACAGACAGGGCAGGAAGAAAAGAGATAGAGGGGCACAGAGGAAGAAGGAGGAGAGAGGCGTGAGAGCAACTAAGAATGGAGGGTGGGGTGGGGAGAGGAGAGACAGACAGACAGACAAGCGAGTATATTAGTCGAGCAAAAATCATTGGATCTGGTCACCATAGCACAGTCTCTTTTCACGTTCCATTTTCGGTCAAAAAAACCCAACTTACAGAAAAAATACTATCAATAATCAAGCAAACAACATAAGTAAGCAAGAAAGCAAGCAAGCAAATAAGTAAGTTAGTGAGTTGGTAAGTAAGTAAGTTAGTGAGTAGGTAAGTGAGTGAGTGAGTGAGAGAGTAAATAAGTAAATAAGTAAGTAAATAAGTAAGTAAATTAGTAAGTAAGTAAATACATAAATAAGGGAGGAAGGAAATAAAGAAGTAAGGAAGTACTAACTTACTAACTAGCTAACAGACTGACTAACTAACTGATCAATCAACATTAACTACCCAACTTGCTAACTGTGGGGGACAGGATAGCCTAGTGGTTAGAACATTGCGCTCGCAATCTGACGACCCGGGTTCGATTCCCGTTCAAAGGGATATTTTGCTTTGGAGTTAACATCAGTGCAGACTCCACTCTCCCCAAAAGTCTTTCGGATGAGACTATAAACCGAGGCCCCGTGTGCGAACGCACGCGGAACATCTTGCGCACACGTTAAATCCTGTTCCGCTTTTCGAAAGAGCAAGCCATTGTGTGCCGGTGGGAACAGAATGCAGAATTTACTGCTTACACACGGGGATTGGATGTGAAAAGCGCATAAGTGCTTATTCCATTATCCTCGATATAAAAGAATAAACAAACCAAAAAACTGTCTACCAAACTACCTACCTACCTATTCTTTCTACCTACCTTCCCACTTACCTACCTTCCTACCTACCTACCTACCTTCCTACCTACCTACCTACCTACCTACCTTCCTACCTACCTACCTACCTACCTTCCTACCTACCTACCTTCCTACCTACCTACCCATTTACCAAACTAACTAACTTCCTTGGTTTAATCATGAACAGCCGTCTTGGCGCAGTGGTTAACCCGTGACGTGGGTTATGGACTGGAAGGTCACGGATTCGAATCCCATAAGAGCCACAGGGATTTTTCGGACTCCCGACTGGCTCCTACCCAGAGTGAGTGTGCTATGGGCTCATTGGGAAGACTGGGACCACACAGTCGAGCTTTATCCTTCTTTACGGATGCGAGTTTGAGAGTGTTGCTGAGATTACCTGACCAACACTGCAGGTGTCTGTATCTCTCAGGCCAGGTTGGCCCCAGGATATATTATGATAGAAAACGTCGAGTACAGCCCTGTCACGCAGTCTCAAAGCCCACGCACTTCCATAGCGGCATGTTACATCATCCTCATCATCTAGATCATCGTGGTCTCATGATGACCTCAGATTTGGGTTCCCCATACACTTCTGCGCCTGCGCAGAATTTGTGCCAAAGACTTCAGGATTGAGGTCACGAGAGTGGTTGAGGACGATGAATGGTCGGCACCCTAAGTGGCATCTCACTCAGTCTGGGCTTCTGGACCTGAGCTATTACTGTTCATCAGTAGGTGGCTTATTAATGCGTCCTGCGTTTGTTAGCTCAGAAGAGCGCCCACTGAACACCATCTAATCGACCCACAGCAGTGCAGGGCTCTCTGGTCGTGTGCCCACGACGACTGACATTGATCCAGCTCCCTATGCTTGTGTGCCTGAGGATTTTGAATGTCACGAATCTGGTGTGTGGCTGGGGAGGTGATATGAAAGGGTGTCGTGGACCAGTGAACAGGACACATTACATAGACATATGAGGCCAGACCAACAACACACAACACAACAACAACAACAACGGGGCACCTAACAACAGAGCACCTATGCTTGTTTAAAGTCAATCATTTTATTGAATAAGTGTGCCAAGAACATATCTGTCGAACTAAATAACAACAGTCCTGTAAGAAAATTTGTCATTTAAAATAAATTAGAATTGAGATATGTATGATGAAATGATGATGATGATTTGGGGAGATGATGATGATGATAATAATATTTTTTTTTTTTTTTTAGTTTAAAAGAAAACACATGACCCTTCTTATTTCCTTGGCGTTTTCACATGCACAGACGCACGTATACAGGCATGTTCACCAGACACCCAACCCACGACAGCCAACGCACGCGCGCACGCACGCACACACACACACACACACACACACACACATAAACACAGACAGAGACAGAGACAGAGAGACAGACAAACAGAGACAGAAAGAGTCAGAGACAGAGCGAGAGAGAGAGAGAGAGAGAGAGAGAGAGAGAGAGAGGAGAGAAGAGAGAGAGAGAGAGAGAGAGAGAGAGAGAGAGAGAGAGAGAGAGAGAAACAGAGACAGAACAAACACGAAAGATAAGGAATATGAGGAGTTAGAGGCAGCAGAAGTAAAGAAAGAAAGCAGGTCCATACTAAACTAGGATCAGATTTGTGTCCGCGATAGCGCTCCTCTGATTCCCCTCATCAGCCAGTTGGACTTTGGCACAGTCCAGATTAACTGATATCTATCCCTCCTTGCCTCTCTCCTCCCTCCCCTAATATAGCCAGCCCTTCAGGCCTATACCCTACCTCCCACACTTTGCCCCTAGTCCGTCCTGCAAATGCACTTTTTACCCCTAGGGCGAATTAACGCCCTGTTGGCTGCACTTCACGGTTATCTTTTGGTTCCATTTTTGTTTTACTACTACTACTACTACCACTACCACCACCACCACCACCACCACCACCACTACTACTACTACTACTACTACTACTACTACTACTACTACTACTACTACTACTACTACTACCATCACCACCACCACCATCACTACTACTACTATGTATGTATGTATGTTTGTCCGTCGTGTCCGACGATGACCATCAAAACAGCAGAGGAGGCAGCTGCTGTTTTGGAAACTGGGCAGAAATTTTATTATAGTGGAGATGCCTTGCCCACAGTACATCCCCACTCTCTCGGCCAAGTGGGCATAAGCACAGTCACCATTGGAGATGTTCTCCAAAGGCCAACCAGCCTCCAGGGCTGCAACACATAAGGACTGTGCGAGTTAAGCCTCCTAGTCAGAGAGTCATAGTCGATCATTAAAGACTAAGCTGTAAAGTGGAATTCCATGAGTGGGAAAGCCACTGGTCATACAGCCTATCACTTTGCTGTTGCCCCCAGCGTCAATGGTTTAATCAAGAACTGGGATAAAGCCCAGGCGCTGACGGCAACTACTACTACTACTACTACTACTACTACTACTACTACTACTACTACTACTACTACTACTACTACTACTACTACTACCACTACTCATAATAATCATATTTATAACCATAACCATAATCATAAGCCTAATAATACATAGAATTCATATAGTGCTGAATCATGTAAAGCAAAGAAATCAAACTGGTCTAAAGCAAAACGTCACAATACCTAACAAACTAAGGTTTTTTCAACTTTCATTTATTTATTATTTGTTAATTGTTAATTTATCTATCTATTTATTATTTCGGGGATAATTAAATAAGCATCCGTGTGCTTTTTATTTTCTTTTTTTTTACATCAAGTTCCCGTGTGGCTTGTGGTCTGTACATTTGGTCACCTATTTGCTCAGGGAAAAATACATCTCATTGTCAATGGAAGCTCTGGTGACTGACCACTCAAGCCATCATTATGCACACTCGTTTGATGGTTTTAAACCGTTTCGATCTTTCAGCATCCCCGAAGTCGGAATCCAGCTGCCTAAATAGTGGGTAAAAACGCAAACATCTCACTCACTATTGGTAAACCTCGGAGCCGGTAATTAAAACAACACACACACACACACACACACACACACACACACACACACACTTTCAAAAAGGTAGATCAGCAATTGATAACTTAGTTAAACTAACAACACAGGTCAAACAACAATTTGCGAGAAGAAAAAATCTACTCGCAACATTTTTTGATGTAAAGAAAGCCTACGACCAAGTTTGGCATGCTAAATTGCTGCATAAACTGAAGACTATTGGCTTTTCTGGGCATTTTTTCTATTATATTAAAAGCTTTTTATGTAACAGAAGTATGCAAGTGAGAGTAGGGAATGCATATTCAAACTTTAGGTCATTGCATATGGGTTTACCACAGGGTTCAGTTATAGCCCCTTTTCTGTTTAATATATTGATGTATGATTTACCCACAAAACTGTCTAAAGACGTTGTCCTAGTACAATATAATGATGATATTATGTATATGGGTGAATGTCACTATGAAGCATGCTACAACAAAGAGTATGATAAACTATACCAGAAAAGTATATCAGAAAGAGTTAGATAATTTACATGAATATATTTTTGAAAATGGCCTGACATTATCTACAGAAAAAACGCACATTATGCTTTTTTAATAATGGTAGTGATCCAGATACACTGCCACAGTTTACGATTAGAGGGGAGCCAATCCAGTATAAAAATATGGTAAAATTTTTAGGCATTCAACTTACATCAAAATTAACTTGGAATGCTCATATTGGATACATTTTAACAAAAGCAAGGAAATGCATCAAATTTCTTAAAATGGTTATCAGACAGTCCTGGGGACAAGATATCTTCACTCTTAAATGCTTGTCTAAGTCACTTGTACGTTCCAAACTGTCTTATGGACAAGAAGTCTTTTTCAGTGCTCCTAATTATTTACTTAAAAAACTCCAAAGTATAGATTGTAAGGCATACAAATTTGCACTTGGGGTTCCATTCCATGCATCCACCACAGAAACTTATAAGGAAATTGGGGAACTTCCCCTAGCCGAATACCGACAACTTTCATGCGCCAAATACGTGTTACGAAGCACGAATGACAAAAATTTTGTCTGTAGTGAATTAAAAGTTCAAGCAGAAACGAATTTTCCAAAGAGGGCTAAACAAATTTCGTGTTTAATGCCTATTGGCACTTATGTATCAGACCTCTTTCAAAAATCTAAACTTAATCAATATGATTTAGAAACACAAAAAGAAGCTTTACCATGTCCTACATGGGAGATGGATAAAGCCTGTTTTGATATAGAATATATTAATGAAAAAAAGAATGAAAATCAAAACATCATGGTTGCAGATGTTCAGTCGCATATTGAAAATAAGTATGCTGACTGCTTAAAAGTTTATACAGATGGATCTGTTTTAGAAAATCATGACACGGGCTCTGCATTTGTCATACCAGCACTTAAAATTTAGAAATCGTACTATCTTGGTAAACATCGTTCAATATTTACAGCTGAACCTATTGCAGTTCTTATGGCTCTTAACTATATTCTTGATTTTCCATTTTCCTTCTTTCATATCTTGCTTTGTGTTGACTCCAAGTCAGTATTGTATGCTATAAAATCCCCAAACTTCAAGGTCTCCGGAAGTATTTTTGAAATTAAATATGTCATACACCTCCTAAGTTTAAAAGGTATTCCTGTTTCTTTTTGTTGGGTTCCTTCTCATGTTGGAATTTTTTCAAATGAGTGGGCTGACAGAGCTGCAAAAAAGGGGGCAAAACATGATATGGAATCGATAGAACTGGACGTTCCCTTATCTATACAGGAGGGATACCAAATATTAAAACAAACTTCATGGGTTAAGTTTAAAGAATCTGATCAATTCAAGGAACGATATTTTAAAAGTTGTCTGACCACTGCCCATATTTCTTGTTATATGGCTCCTTCTCAAATAGATTCGCGTTTTATAACAGTAAGGTAAAGGTAAAAAAAAGGTAAAGGAGTCCCATAACCTATCAGGTCGTAGGGGAGTGAGGCGTCAGAGACCTCACTTCTCTAGGGCCAGCATATTGAGGGCGGCGCCCATCTCCTCTCCCTCGCTGCTTTACCTTCCCTGACCCTAAAGAGGGCAGGTACCCATTTACAGCTGGGTGAACTGGGGGAACTGTACTGAAGCCAAGGCGCGCAAACGGTCACCCATCCAACTGGTAACCACGCTCGACGCTGCTTAACTTGGCTGGGGGAAAGCGAGTGCTCCGACCACTGAGCTATCCCGTCCCCAATAACAGTAAGAAGGGTTAATTCACTATATTTTAGAATGAAGTTAAATGCATTCCTTACAAAATTTTGTAAATATGTTAGATGTCTATGTGGAGATCATATTTCCAATACTCATATCATATTTGTAAAACCTTTTTACCTACATTTTCTTAACAGTCTCTGGAAGATGTATTTGAAAATTCAAAGCTAGCCTTTGCCATTGCCAGATGTTTATTGCATAGTCCACTTGAATATTTATTATAGTTACATTATTGTTATTTCATGTTTCCACATTGTTGAGTTTATATTTTGCTCCTGTTTAAAAGTATTGTCATTACTTTTCTAGGGTTGTTTTTTTTTTGGTTTTTGTTTGTTTGTTTTTGGGGTTTTTTCAAATTTTATTTTTTAATTTTTTCCCCCGCAAAAATACCAACACTGATGCTATTTCTTAACCTTTTCTCCTTCCACTCCTTCCCCCTTCTATAACTTCCACTACACTTTCTATTTCCCTCGTCTAATATCACTCTAGAGTGAACAGACGTTAAATTGAAGACAACAACAACAACAACCGCGTACGCACACACACACACACACACCGCGCGCGCGCACGCCGCGCGCGCGCACACACACAAACACACACACACACACACACACACACACACACACCCACACACAACACACACACACGAGATGTGATGTTATTAAGCTGCAGTCTGTTTTTGTACATCTACCTTCATCGGAGACGGGATAGCTCAGTGGTCGGAGCACTCGCTTTCCCCCAGCCAAGGTTAAGCAGCATCGAGCTTACCAGTTGGATGGGTGACCGTTTGCGCGCCTTGGTTTCAGTACATTTCCCCAGTTCACCCAGCTGTAAATGTGTACCTGCCTCTTTAGGGTCAGGGAAGGTAAAAGCAGCGAGGGAGAGGAGATGGGCACCGCCCTCAATATGCTGGCCCCTTGAGAATTTGAGGTCTCTGACGCCTCGCTCTCCTACGACCACATAGGTTATGGGACACCTTTACCTTTTTATGCTTGTTGTGCTCATACTTCGTGTGATGCTGCTATGCTGTTTTGCTCTGATGAAATTCTGTTTAAACCAAGAAATCGAGTACATACTGTAACTCCTCGTTTCTTTGAAGTCTACTAGGCTGCTAAGATACTAAGGAGTTTCCTTGGTATATCATACACAGATCATATCACTTATGAAGTGAAAGCCAGAATTTAAAACGCCATCGAACCATATGAAGAGCTTCTGACTTCAAAGGGAAAAAAAAAACCAAACTAAAGTGGTACGGGCACGTCATACGAACATGTTGACTGGCCAAGACTGTCCTACAGGGAACTTTACAAGGAGGGAGACGAAGAAGAGGCAGACAGAGAAAACGATGGGAAGACAACATCAGAGAGTGGACTTGCATTGAGTGGAACGATTTGCTACAGAAAGCAGAGGACCGTGCGCGGGTAGTGGAGGAAGCTGGTTACAAAATCTTCAGTGGTTCCCCCAAGGTCTTCAGGACAACTGGATAGGTGAAAGTGAAGTGAAGGAAGACTGCTAGACTTCCAATCACACGATACATACACACGTTATCAAGACTGCTAGACTCCCAGTCACACGATACATACACACGTTATCAAGACTGCTAGACTCCCCATCACACGATACACATACACACGTTATCAAAACTGCTAGACTCCCCATCACACGATACACACACACGTTATCAAGACTTCTAGACTCCCAATCACACGATACACACACACGTTATCAACGTAGAAACACAACCAGACATTAACTGGGTACTTTATCGACTTTCTTATGACCACCTGTACTGACGTAAGTCTATTCCCGCAATCCCCATTGCAATCAGAGATTGCTTTTTTTTTTATACCTTCAAAATGTTTTAAAACAAGCGCACGCACGCGCGTGCACGCACACACACATACACACACATGCAACACACACACCACATCAAACACGCAACGCGCGCATACACACACACATGCAGATACATGCACACACACACATGCACACACACACGCGCGCGCACGCACGCACGCACACACACACGGGCGCGGACGCGCGCACACACACACACATGCACACACACACAGCACACACACACACACAACACACACACACACACCACACACACACACAACACTTACTTCTAAGTTGCACTTCTCAGAAAGCACTACTTCACCTTGATGCTAACGTTAGAGTGCGGCCTTAAGAGGATCTGGACTGACACCCCCCCCCCCCCCCCCCCCTCCCCACCCATCCCCATGCCCACCCACGGGGTCAAGAAGCTCTGTTAGGAAACTTGCAGACCCTGCAGCCTACTGCTGCCTTTATTGTAGAGGTAGAACTGTCCATCTGACAAACGCTAACAAAAGAAATACCTGAACAAAGTTTTTGAAATAAGCGACGTTTTGTCCTAGATGATTCCTTATAGAAAACTAAAACGTGGAGTGTGGTCTTTGTCATGAATTTATCAGTGTCACTGATAGACTCTACTAGACAAGACCATCACCAGACGTTTTCCCGCCAGGTTGTACAAGCAAATCAGATTTGCCATCAGGTAATAAGATGATTTCTCTCTCTCTCCCTAACCCCCCCGTCCCCCAGCCCTGTGTGTGTGCGTGCGTGTGTGTGTGTGTGTGTGTGTGCGTGCGTGCGTGCGTGCGTGCGTGCGTGTGTGTGTGTGTGTGTGTGTGGTTTCTCTGTCTCAATGTCTGTGACAATCTAATTAACAGACTCATGTGTTCTTAATATTTAAGTCGTAGTTGTTTTTCAAATCAACAAACCCATTCAAATGACGAGATGTGAAGGAAGGAAGGAAGGAAGGAGGAAGGAAGGAAGAAAAGAAGAAGAAGAAGAAGAAGAAGAAGAAGAAAGACACAAACAAAAACAAAAAAACAAGAAACGAGAAAAAAAAGAAGCTAACAACAACAACAAAAAAAGTAACAAGCTACAACAACAACAACAGTAACAACAACAAAAACAACAAGAGCAATAGCAGAGAAGGATGAATATCATTTAATTAACTGCTTTGCAGACACAAGTATACAGATGTAACATTTGTCGCCTTTGGCTCTTTGTTGTTGTTGTTTTTCAACAGTTCCTCCTTTTTTTTTCTTTCAGTAATTTGCTTCCCCATCTTCGCCTGTCGTGCTGTTCCTGCTTCGCTCATTCAAATCTCTCCGCCTTAACTACAATTCTAGGCTTGTCATGTCAAGTCACAGGGTCGAAGGCAGCCGGAATGACATGGGCCGAGCTGAAGAGGACCTCCCAGGGCCGAGTTCGTTGGAGGGAAGGGTGTTGTTGTTGCGGCCCTATGTTCCCCGGAGAATCCAGAGGCATAAGTCAAGCAGGCCATGTCTTATCCCCAGGGTCAGAAGTACAGAGGAAGCAAATCAATTTTAGGATCACCTTGAGGACACCAACCAGAAGGGCCCTGTCCTGCCCTGCACTGCATGCTGCTGGGTCACTTTGATGGTGTTGAGTGGTGCCTGTTCTGAGCTAGCATACTCAGGGCACCACCTCCTTAACCCGCTACTGACGACAACATCAGCAAAGTTGTGGGGCCAGACTGAGAGAGACACCCGCCTGGGGGTGGTGACCACCGCAACTTCCCTCCAGCAACCTTCTCCCATGGGGGACGGGTTAGCCAGGTGGTCAGAGTGATGCGCATTGCGCTTGTGAACTGCTGACCCGGTTTCAAATCTCGTTCAAGAGGATTTTTCCTCTGGAGTTAACATCAGTGCCGACTCCACTCTCCCCAAAAGTCCTTTGGATGAGACTATAAACCGAGGTCCCGTGTGCGAACGCACGCAGAACATCTTGCACACACGTTGAAACCCGTTCCGCTTTTCGGAAGAGTTGACAATGACAATGACAAATTCTTTTATTTCGAGGATAGTGAATAAGCACCCATGTGCTTTTTTTACATCCAGTCCCCACCCATAGGGATATATAAGAGAGAGACAGAGACAGAGAGAGAGTGTGTGTGTGTGCGTGTGTGTGTGTGTTGGGGTGGAATTGAACCTAAGACTTGTGTTTTTTGTCCACCTGCTGGGCAGAGTAGGCCATTGTGTGCGGTGGGAACAGATGACAAAGTTTACACAACTGCATACACATGGGGACTGGGTGTAACCAGACACATGAGTGATTATTCCTTTATCCTCGAAAATAAAATAATAAAATAAAATAAAACTTCCTATCCCGAATGCTTTGCAGCAACTGAGGTCACGAGGAGACCAGAGTAACAAGGGCTATCAAAATTTAGAGGCGGTTATCTTTCATTGCTTGATGGTAAATGGTGACATGACGAGAATGGTGAAACGATGACCGCTTATTGAGAGCATCTGCTTTGAGACTACTTGACATACGCTTCCCATCATGGTATACCCCTGCAACAACTAGGTCTGAAAGATACAGACATTTGCCGAATTGATCAGGTAATACAATCTGAGCAACATTTTCAAAATGACATCGGTAAAATGGTGATACTTGTGTGCTCCCTGTATACCAAATAAGTTCATATCAAATTCACTCTAGGTGGGAGCCAGCCAGGGTAAAAAAATATATAAAAAACCCAACAAAAGAAAAACCCCGAGCAACAAAAACAACAGAAAGAAAACCCAAAGACTCTGATATCGATTTCGCAGGCAGAAATCCAACGAAACAAACCATGTGCTTTGACTCTATAATCTTCTTTTTTTCTATGAGTAGTAAATCCAAATCCATGATATTTTGGATGCTTAGTTTTCGAATGGATGTAAAAAAAAATGTAAGTGTTTATTCCATTATCGTTGAAATAAAAGAATAAATAAATAAATAAACTGGATGGCGGTTTGTTTAAATTGTTTTTGTTTTATGGTTTGTTATGTTACGGTTTTGCTATTGATTTTTTTACCGCGAATAATTATGCAGTATGGA
>CM054143.1:42896644-42906644 GCA_028751875.1 Rapana venosa
TCTTTCGCATTCCTTCTTTTCTTTCGCATTCTTCTTCTTCGCATTTCTTCTTCTTCGCATTCTTCGCATTCTTCTTCTTCTCTTCGCATTCTTCTTCTTCTTCTTCTTCTTCTTCTTCTGCGCAATTTCTTCTTCGCATTCTTCTTCGCATTCTTCGCAATTCTTTCTTCTTCGCATTCTTCTTCTTCTTCTCTCTTTCTTCTTCTTCTGCACCAATTCTTCTTCTCAATTTTTCGCAACTTCTTCTTCTTCTTCGCATTTCTTTTTCGCAATTCTTCCCTTCTTGTCTTCGCAATTCTTCCATTCTTCCTCTCTTCGTCTTCGTCTTCTTTCTTCCTCTTCTCTCCATCCTCCTCCTTCTTCTTCTTCTTCTTCATTCTTTTCGTTTCTTCTTCTTCTTCTTCTTCTTCATTCTTCTTCTTTTCTTCTTCTTCTTCATTGCATTCTTCGCAATTCTTCGATTCTTTCGCAATTCTTCTTCACAATTCTTCTTCTTCTCTCAATTCTTCTTCTTCACATTCTTCTTCTTCTTCGCATTCTTCTTCGCATTTCTTCTTCGCATTCTTCTTCTTCGCATTTCTTCGCATTCTTTTTCGCATTCTTCTTCTTCTTCATTCTTCTTTCTTCTTCCTTTCTTCTTCTTTGCATTCTTCTTCTTTGCATTCTTCTTTTCTTTTGCATTCTTCTTCTTTGCATTCTTCTTTCTTCACAATTCTTCTTCTCTTCTCAATTTATTTCTTCTTCACAATTCTTCTTCTTCTTCTCAATTCTTCCAATTATTCTTCTCCTCCTCCTTCTTCTTCGCAATTCTTCTTCTTCTTCGCAATTCTTCTTCTTCTTTTTCTTCGCAATTCTTCTTCTTCTTCGCAATTCTTCTTCTTCTTCTTCTTCTTCTTCTTCTTCTCTCTTCTTCTTCTTCTTCTTCTTCTTCTTCTTCTTCTCTTCTTCTTTCTTCTTCTTCTTCTTCTTCTTCTTAATTCTTCACAATTCTTCTTCCTCCTCTCAATTCTTCTTCTTCTTCTTCGCAATTCTTCTTCCTCTTCTTCGCAATTCTTCGAATGCTCAGACATTAGCTGTTGTTGTCTGTCATATGAGAGATAGTGCGTTGTGCTGCCGTTAATCATCTGACAGGTGGTGGGCTTGTTTCTGATGTTTGCTTGTTTGTTTGTTTGTTTATTTGTTTGTTGTTGTTTGGTTG
Source organism: Rapana venosa (assembly GCA_028751875.1). Classification (NCBI taxonomy): domain Eukaryota; kingdom Metazoa; phylum Mollusca; class Gastropoda; order Neogastropoda; family Muricidae; genus Rapana; species Rapana venosa. The sequence goes on from CM054143.1 coordinate 42,897,843, forward strand.
GAGTCGGCACTGATGTTAACTCCAGGGTAAAATGTTACCAGTGTTGGTCAATGTTTATAATTATTAGTTATTCTTGGTTTTGTTATTATTTTGGTTTGTGGAATTTTTTTTCCAGTTGTTGTGTTTGTTTGTTGTTGTTTGCTGTTGTTTTTGCTTGTAGGAAGGGGGGGGGGGTTCGTTTGTTTGTTTGTTTTCTCTTCTTTTCTTTCTTTCTTTCTTTCTTTTTATATCCTTGCTTTTCTTATATTCGTTCATCGTTGTTATTGTTTGTTGCTGTCTCTTTTTTTCTCTCTATTATTGTTTTACTCTCTTAGTTTTCCGACTTTTTTTCTTTCTTTTTAAATTAGTTTGTTTCTTTCTGTCTCTCTGTCTGGCTTGTCTTTTCTTTTATTTCTTACCTTTCTCAGTTTGTTCCTTGTATTTATTATGTTTCAATTTATTTTATTCCTATTGTGGTTTTTGTTCTTTCTTTTTTCTTTTTTTTTCTCTTTTCAATCTTTTCTCTCTTTCAATTTATTTCATTTGAATAAGAAAAGAAAAGAAAAGCAGCAATACACGCACACGCGCACACAGGTACACACCCACACAATAAAGAAGCATATTCTTATAAGCAAACAAATGTACATGCAGATGAAGAAAGAGAGACAGAGAGAGGGAGGGAGGGAGAGAGAGAGAGAGAGAGAGAGAGAGAGAGAGAGAGAGAGAGAGAGAGAGAGAGAGAAGAGAGGGAGAGAGAGAGAGAGAGAGAGAAGAGAGAGAGAAGAGAGAGAGAGAGAGAGAGAGAGAAATCCGCAAATACAAAATAAATAAATAAAGAAGAAGAAGAAGAAAGGAAAAACAAACAAACAAACAAAAGAACAACTTTTTCGTCGAACGCTCAGACAGCAACTCCTAAACAAAAAGTAAAACGCTAAAAAAATCAACAAAGAAAAGAAAAAAACAACAACACGAAGACGGAAACAAACAATACAACACACTTAACAAAGGATGATAAAAGAAAAAAATTAAACAGAGAAAGAAAAAAGATAAGATTTAAAATGGTTGATATTCAAACGAAAAGCACAATAAAAATTAAGTTGAAGTGACAAATTATACAGACTGAGACATCTTAGGGAAAACATCAACTGAAATCAAAGTAATCAATAGAATAATGCAAAAACCTTCCTTTTGAAAAACGTTAAATAGGGCATAGCAGTTTAAATGTCAAATCAAATTAATGAATACATAAATTCGGTTGTGGACAGTAGAAATGTTTGAAAATAAAAGTAGATATTGATATTATGCGAGTGGGTCACTCCATATGACGTATAACTTGATGCAGGTGCATAGGCACATAGTCTAGTCTATAATTTTTTTATCTGTAAGAATCAGAATATCAGATCTGCAACAAGCTAATGTGTTTTCCATATCTTTCGATTTCTTCTTCTTCTTCGCATTCTCCTTCTTCGCATTCTTCTTCTGTCTGTCTGTCTGTCTGTCTGTCTTTCCATCTGTCTGTGTATCTGTTTGTCTGTCTGTTTGTGTCTGTCTGTCTTCCTTCCTGTCTTTCTTTCTTTCTTTACGATTATACCAAATGTCAGAAATTATCAATATGTTGTTTCTAAACTTATCATAAATGCAAAGGCAGCGAGGCTATGTTCTATCTCTAAATTTATCATAACTCTAAATACAGCGTGATAAAAATGATAACGTTATCAATTATGCCTATCTACCGAGGATTGTTTTGTTGTTGTCATGGTCATGTTTGTTCAGCTGCCAGTTTATTGACTTTATTCTGATTGATGATAATCTATAAGCTGTTTGCTTGTTGATGCTACTGATAGACTTATTTACGATGTGTTTGGGTTGTTAAAAAAAAAGAATTTATATTTGAAACATATCATACACAACAACAACATAAAAAAATTGAACAACGGTTCTATATTTTGCCCCAGAAAGTAGAGGAGATTAGACAATAAAACTCAAAACACTTGACATCAAAAACAATAATAACAACAATTTATAGATAAGCTACAAATAAACAAGCAATAACAGAAAAAAGATTCACTATATAAAAAAATATAAAAAAGAAATAGACACACTACATGACTCTCCAACACTGGATCTAGGCTTTTAACATTTTGTCCTCAGTAAATTTGATTACTTCAAAAGCAATATATTTTTAATCATACACTAGAAAGCAGATACAAACAATAAGGAAAAGACAAAGAAAAAAAACTATAATTAATATCAATACAAATCATAGCACCCGAAACAAAATCAACACAGACACATATGATAACTACTAAAAACAAAACAAAACAAAAACTTCGTACGCACGCAAAACAAAAACATCAAAAAACTACTTTGCCCGGGTGTGTGTGTGTGTGTGTGTGTGTGTGTGTGTGTGTGTGTGTGTGTGTGTGTGTGTGTGTGTGTGTGAGAGAGAGAGATGGGGATGGGGGGGGATCGGTTGACTATTTAAAAAAAGACAAAAAAAGACTGTCTTCCAGAAATATGAAAATCACCAACAGAAAACTCATTTGAAAAAAACGTAAAGAAAGAAAAATAGACATCAACACTTACAGACTTGAGTATATACATGGGGAAAAAGTTGGGGGTTTCTTTTTGTTGTTGTTGCTGTTATTGCTTATCCCTTTTGTATTTGATTTTCCTTTTGTTCTTGTTCGTCTTCTCGTTTTCAGTCTCGCTTTTCTTGTTGTTGTTATTGTTGTTGTTGTTGTCGTTGTTGTTGTTGTTCTTCTTCTTCTTCGCATTCTTCTTCCTTGCATTCTTCTTCTTCTCTTCCTCCTCCTCCCTGTCTTTCCTTTGATTTTTCCTTTCTTCCTTTCCACTCTCTTTAGCTTCTTTCTTTCTGTCTGTCTTCTTTTCCTGTTCTTTCTTTTCTTTTCTTTTCCTTCCCTTTCCTTCCCTTTCCTTCTTTCTTTCTTTACCTTTCTTACTTCTCTTCCTCTGTCGCCTCATTTTTGTCATTCTTTTTTCCCCCCTTCCTTCTTCCTTTATTTCTTGATCATAACCACCACTACACGTGTACCCCTACTACCATCTCCATAGTTATCATTGTCATCTTCGTCGCATTCGCTGTTCCCATTACCATCATCACCATTAGCATCAATAATACTGTCGTCATCGTCATTGCGGCCACCGTCGTTTTTATTGTCGTCATCATCATCATCATCATCAGCAGCAGCAGCAGCAGCAGCAGCAGTACCATCATCATCATCTTCTTCTTTTCTTCTTCTTCTTCTTCTTCTTCTTCTTCTTCTTCTTCTTCTTCTTCTTTTCTTCTTCTTCTTCATCATCATCATCATCATCTTCTTCTCTTCTTCATTATCATCATCATCACTATCATCATCATCATCAACGCCATTATCATTAAATCATCGATCACTACCTAAGCTTTTCAACAAAAATGGAACCACACCAAATACCACCACCACCACACCACCACCAATCCCGAGATAAGGGAAGAACAAGACGTTCGCACGCATGTATATATCACAACGCACGCGCGCACACCACCACATACACACACACATACACACACATACACACTACACATCAACAAACACACACACAAAAACATGGCAGGATGGAAGGAATAATGTTTTCTGTCTCGAAACACGTTTCTGTGGGGAGGTTGGGGAGGGAGGAGGAAGGGAGGGGGGGGACGTTATAAAGAGGGAGGAGGGGGGGGGGGGAGAGAGGAGGTGGGGGGGGGGGGGAATGAGGGGGTAAACTGGAACATACAGCAAGCGACTAACTGTGATCAGCAAAAAGTAGCATGTTGGCGGGCAGATAACAAGAAGAGGGGGGGGGGGGGGGGGGAAGGGAGCGAGGTGAGGTTGGTGAGGGGGGGGGGGGGGGGGGGGGGGGGGGGGGGAGGGGGGGGGGGGGTGGGGGGAGGGGGGGGGGGGGAGGGAGGGGGGAGGAGGATGGGAGGGTTAGCTGGCTAGAAAGGGGAGAGGAGGGGGGGGGGGTGGGGGGGGGGAGGAAGGAGCAATTCCAATTTGGTATACACGTGCAAAGATAACACACCCATTTGAACAATGTCATAGTCAATCCAGCCCGCTGCTCTCACTCCCACTTCACTCAACTCACAACACTCTTCAGGTCCACCACCACCACCTACCACCACGACCACCCCTACCCACCCACCACACCCACCTACCCCAACCACCACCACCACCACCATCCCCACCACCACCCACTACCACTACCACCACCACAAGCAACAAGCATCTTCCGACTCTATACAGTTCTCTAAAAGGGCGGAGTCACATGATTTTTTGGGGTTTAACCTTCCCTTCTTATTGGTCGACACTGGGGGATGCTTTTCCCCCCACAAGCAGCAGCAGCAGCAGCAGCAGGGGTAGAAGGGGTGCTTTCCTTTCCTACTCTTCCAGCCGGGCTTGACTTGCCTGATGTTCCAGAGATTACCACCGCCAGTTCTGGCACCCAGAGATCAGTGATTGGCGTGTGGCGGCCCCACCCCTTTACAGACAACTTGGAGAAAGAGTTGGGAGGTGCTGCTGCAGCAAAGAACCCCCTCCCTCCCTTCCTCCTACCTCCTTCCTTCCTTCCTTCTTCTGTCTTCTCTCTCTCTCTCTCATCCATCCCACTTCCCTCACTCATCCCTCCTTCTCTACTACTCTCACACACCCTCTCAGCTGGGCTCTCTCTCTCTCTCCTTCTCTCTCCTTCTCTCTCTTGCTCTTTCCTTCACTCTTGGTGGGCTTTGGGGATCAAGGCAGACAGCGGCTTGGAAGTGATGCAGGCACCAAATGGCGCATACAGCTAGTCAGAGCTAATGATGCTCTCTCGCTCTCTCTTTTCGCCTAACCTAACCGTCTTGCCAGATAGAGAACCTTGTCACACTCGTTAGCTCCCCTTCTTCACTTTCTCTTGTCTTTTTCTTACTTAACGTATTCCACGCCAGCGCCAGAGTTTTGAGGGATTGTTTTTTCTGGTTTTTTTTTTTTTTTTCTTCTTCTTTCTCTCGCCTGCTTCGTCTGTACGCCTTCTCCTCTTCGGTGTTCATGTCTTGGGAGTCGTAAATTAACTCCAATGCCGGCTATCTACCGCTAAGCGCTTACGCTTATCATCTTCGGTTGCGCTCTGGCTGGGACAGGGGACGTCGGAGGGAGGGTGGGGGAAGGAAGGCTTCGGGATCAAGTAGCCTAGCGGTGGTAGCGGAGAAAGAAAGAACCTGTTGAAGGGGACAGGAGAGATTGGAGGAGCCAGCCAACCCGAGCCAGCAGTTCTGCTGCCCTCCCAAGCGCACGGGCCGTGCCAAGGCGTCAGTGACACGGGTGGCTGAGGTGAGGTGAGTTGAGGGAGTGAAGGGATCCGATTTCTGTGCCGCGGCCGCCTCATGTGACAATCTGCTTGGAGGTATATTTGTAGGTGAGTTTGTGTGGATTGACAGAAGTCTGGTTAGAGTGTTACTATGATGGGATTGTTCAGAGTGTAGAACGCCGTGGAGGAGGAGAGAGAGAGCGTTGTGTTTGGGAGGCAAGTGTGAATTAAGGTACGTACTTGTCTCATAGATTTATTTTGTGATCAGGGAACTGAATTTGACTTTTACTCTTAAAAGTCCTATGTTCCAATCTATTAAAGTATCGTCTGGAATGAGTGCCTTTACCCATCGTACAATTTCCAATGTGGTGCATTGAAATTTTGTAGTTTTTTTGGTTTTGTTATCAAAGATATTTCATTGGCCTTCTTTATATGTAACAAGGTCTTCGTGCGATACTGTACATAAACATACTGTAAATAAACCTAAAGAAGAGCTGTTGTATTGTTCTCCTCAAATACGATGGGCGCACTAACTCAGAAAAATCGATGAACACGTTTTTTCAAAAAAGGATGACATATTCTGTTCAATCTGGCGGCGTTTTGTTCTTTTTATTCGTTTTAACTGTTTGGAACATGCATAATTTTTGTGAAAATGTTGAGACTGGTATGGAAAAAGGATTGTAATCGCCGGTAAGTGACCGAGAAGTTTGGTGATAGAAATTTCCGTCAGAGCCTCTGTGTGTGAGTGACACAGTGACCATGGAGTGTGAACTGGACCGCAAACCCTTCGACGGAACTCCCGTCCTGATGTCTCAGCCCCCAGCCCCTCCCCACCACTTCCACCCTCACCACTCCCACCTCCACCACCACCACCACCCTATGTCATTACCCCACACCCACTCCCTCCCCACCACCTACCCCTCCCCTACCACCCCCCACCACCTCACCCACTCCCTCCCCAACAACCACAACCACAACCACCACCATCACCACCACAGCCTGGGCATGTTGAGCCACCATCATACTCCCACAGAGCACGACATGGAAGCGTTAGCCACGGGGATGACGCAAGTCACCAACACCACAACCAACACCACAACCACCAACAACGACAACAACAACGACAACAGTAAAAGCATGGAACCCAAACTGGAACCCGAGGAGAGAGACAGCGGCGGGGAGTCCCCGAGCACCACCACCAACACTCCGGAATCCCCCTCCGAAGGGTCCGAGGACAAAACCAACAGCGCCACCGCCGCTACCACCAAGAAAACCGGCGTGGGAGCTCGCCGCTCTGAGAAGCCTCCGTACTCGTACATCGCCCTGATCGTCATGGCCATCCAGGCGTCGCCCACGAAGCGGTGCACCCTGAGCGAGATCTACCAGTTTTTGCAGCAGCGCTTCCCCTTCTTCAGAGGCACCTACCAGGGCTGGAAGAACTCGGTGCGGCACAACCTCTCCCTCAACGAGTGCTTCATCAAGCTGCCCAAAGGCATAGGCCGCCCGGGCAAAGGACACTACTGGACCATCGACCCCGCTGCCGAGTTCATGTTCGAGGAAGGGTCGTTCCGGAGAAGACCGCGAGGCTTCCGAAGGAAGTGCCAAGCTCTGAAGCCCTTCGGGATGCTGAACGGGATGGCGGCGGGGGCCGGCGGGATGATGACTGGCGGCTATTACGACTTCATGCAAAACGCAGCGGCCATGTCTCAGCAGTCGGCGGCCATGGCGTTCTCGGGGTCCGGGATGGGTGGTGGTGGGGGGATGGGGGGAGGAGGAGGGGGAGGAGGGAGCCACCACCCCCTCTACCACCACCCTCACCAGGCGGCCTACGACACCTCCCAGATGATGATGTCCGCCGGCATGGGCGGCGGCAGCGGCAGTGTCCACCCCCACCACCACCCCCACCACCCCCACCACCACCACGCGGCCGCGGCCATGCAGCAACACATGCAGGTGGCAGCAGCAGCGGCCAACTGCGGAGCTACACCCCTCCTCCTCCCCCTCCTCCCCCTCCTCCTCCTCCTCCTCCTCCCCATCACCACCACCACCACCACCACGCTCTGCCCATCACCTCCTCCACCCTCAACAACGCCATCAACAACCGCTACGCTCAATCCTGCGCCATGGCGGCAGCCGCGGGCATGGCGGGCAACGACTTCACTGGCTCCCAGCTCACCACGGCATCGGCCGTCAACAGCCTCGCCGTTCACAACGTCTACGCCGCTGCCACGGAGCGCGCTGGAGGTTCGGGCGACCTCGCCACCTCTTCCTCCTCCTCCTCCTCCACCTCTTCCTCCTCCTCCTCCTCCGCTTCTGCTCTTCAGGTGGCTCTGGGTATGGGTGCCCAGTGGGGCTCAGGCACTGGCACGGGCGCGCTGACCCAGGGCGGGGGTCGGTTCTGCAAGCAGCAGCCCGTGTCTCCGGCAGGCAGCACTGGGTCCCTGCACAGCATGTCTCCTCCGTCCAGTTCGGACACCACCAGTCCCTACACTGCCGCCCTGGGTGGAACAACGCCTGGTGCAGGTGCTGGAGGTGGTGGAGGTAGTGGAGGTGCAGGTGGAGGTGGTGGAGGAGAGCCTGTGGATCTGGCTTTGGCTGGTGAGTGGAGGTGTTTAGTGTGTGTGTGTTGTGTGTGTGTGTGGGAGTGGTTGGGGTTGTGTGTGTGTGTGTGTGTGTGTGTGTGTGTGTGTGTGTGTGTGTGTGTGTGTGTAGGTGTGGTGGGGTTGGGTGTGTGTGTGTGTGTAGGTGTGGGAGGGGTTGGGTTGTGTGTAGGTGTGTGTAGGTGTGTGTGTGTAGGTGTGGGAGGGTGGGGTTGTGTGTAGGTGTGTGTAGGTGTGTGTAGGTGTGTGTGTAGGTGTGTGTGTGTGTAGGTGTTGGAGGGTGGGGTTGTGTGTAGGTGTGTGTAGGTGTGTGTGTGTAGGTGTGTGTGTAGGTGTGTGTGTAGGTGTGGGGGAGTGTAGTGTGTGGGGGGGTGTAGGTGTGAGTGTGTAGGTGTGTGTGTGTAGGTGTGTGTGTGTAGGTGTGTGTGTAGGTGTGGGGGGTGTAGGTGTGGGGGGTGTAGGTGGTGTGGTGTGAGTGTGTAGGTGTGTGTGTGTAGGTGTGTGTAGGTGTGTGTGTGAGTGTGTGTGTAGGTGTGTGTGTGTAGTGAGGGTGGGGTTGGTGGGGTGTGGGTTGGGGTAGGGATTGTGTGGTGTGGGGGAGGGGGTTTGAGTGTGTGTGTGTTGTGTGTGTGAGTATGTGGTGTTGTGTGTGTGTTTTTGAGTATGTGGTGTGTTTGTGTGAGTATGTGGTGTGTGTGAGTATGTGGTGTGTTTGTGTGAGTATGTGGTGTGTGTGCGCGCGCGGTTGCGTGTGTGTGTGGTGTGGGGGGTGGGGTTTAGAGTGTGTGTGGGAGTATGTTTGTTGTGTGTTGAGTGCGTGCGTTTGCGTGTGGTGGGGGGGGGGCGGGGGGGGGGGGGGGGGGGGGGTGGTTCTGGGAGATGGTTTGTTGCTGTTCATTTCGTA
>CM054143.1:42914144-42934144 GCA_028751875.1 Rapana venosa
TTCTTTTTTTTTCAATCTGCAGATGAAAGAGATGCCTTTTGTCATTACTACTACTACTGAATAAATAAATTAATAAAATTAATAATAATATTCACAATTATAATGATAATAATACCAACAATGATAATGATAATAATAATTGGTAATTGTGATAACATTAACACTAAAATCTGCCAGGGGTTTTTTTGGTGGTTTTTTAAAGAATTTATTTCCTATCATATCTTTTTTTTTATCCTTCAGTACTTAAAACTTAAGAAAAAACGACCAAACACACAAAAACAAAACAACCAAAACAACCAAAACCCATCAATAAACATACAAAACAAAATCAAAACAAACAAAACCATCAACACTCTTTATGAGCTTCAAGGCAAAAACGTTTCAAATTGCTTCCTTTGTCCTGAACATCCCATTGGTGTTTTTGTAGTCAGTAACAATGTTAATAGTTGCCTCATCACTCAGATAAGGTCTAGAAACCTAAATCAAAGGAAAGTACATCATAAGCTAACACTAACAGCAAAGGAAGAAGAAAAAAACGATTGGGAGAAGAAAAAAAAATGAAAATGAAAATATGGTCTTTTCCAGGTTCATGTCCTTGACAAAGTCTCTCTCTCTCTCTCTCTCTCTCTCTCTCTCTCTCTCTCTCTCTCTCTCTTCTTCTCTCTCTCTCTCTCTCTCTCTCCGTCTTTCTTTCTTTTCTTTCTTTCTTTTTATTTTGTTTCTTGGCTGGCTAGAGCTCCCAAGTTCACAAATTGTGAGGGGTTTTTTGGTTGTATTTTTGCGTATGCAGCTGGGTGGGGGTTTTTTTTGCCCACCATAAAGGTAGCTGCACTCCGATTTCGGGGATGTATTCCTCTTTTAAAATGTGCAAAACTTGGCCAAACAATATTATTGATGAATTTGAAAAGAATGAATATACCTTATTGAGGTCACACACACATACACTCACACACACACACACACACACACACACACACACACACACACACACACACACACACACCCCACACACACACACACACACTCACTCACTCACTCACTCACTCATACACCCAAATTGTTCAGATTGCTCCTATGATAAAAATCGGTTTTGAGTGGTTGTGGATTGATGTTATTTTATTCTTTTTCTTGCTGTTGTGTTGTTTTCCCAATATTGTGTGTGTGGTGAGTGAGTGTGTGTGTGTGTGTGTGTGTGTGTGTGTGTGTCTGTGTCTGTGTCTGTGTCTGTGTCTGTGTGCGTGTGTGTGTGTTGTAGTGTCATTAAGTTTGCTGATGAGGGATTTTCTACACTAAATTAACAGCGGCTTTCTGTGCTTAGTTAGCTCTTACTTTCAATTAGTATTAGAGTCGTGTGTTCGCTGTTTTTGTGTGTGTCCTTTACACTGTTGTTTTTTTCCACGTTTTTTTTGTTTGGATTTTCTTGTTCGTATTGTTTAGTCGGTGGTAGTCGTCACATGCACACAGGCAGGAGTTGTCTTTCTTAGTAGTTTGCCAAGTATCGTATAGTATGATACATATCATCTGCTTGTGTGTGCGCGTGTGTGTGTGTGTGTGTGTGTGTGTGTGTGTGTGTGTGTGTGTGTGTGTGTGTGTGTGCGCGTGTGCGTGTGTGCGTGTAACAAAACAAAAACGGAAAGGGGATGGGAAGCCTAAGAAATTAATTTAGATTTTTTTTTAAAAAGACAGAATGAAAGATTGAAAGAAATAAAGAAAGGTAAATCGGAGAGAAAAATGGATATCTTTATATGATATATTTTTTTTTTTTATAAGAAAAGGTTAGTGAATACACACACATTCATTCATTCTTTCATTCATTCAATCAATCTATTACTCCTTTATAAGCAAATTCAACAAATCATGCAGTTGCAAGTTAAAACGAATGTTTGCTCAACACCAGTGCTCAGATAAAGTTCTTGTCTAAATATTGTTGTTGTTCATGCTGTTACTGCTGCTGCTGTTCTTGATATTGTTGTTTTGATTTGTTATAGGTTGATGGGTGTGGTTTTGTTGTTGTTTTTTAAATTGTTAATCACATTAGTGTTGTGTGTTTTTTAAAAATTATTTTATTTAATTTGCAACACACACACACACACACACACACACACACACACTTTCTGATCAAATTGTTTATCCCTTCCACCTGTTTCCGTGTGATTTGGTTTTACGATTATTTATCTTTAAAAAAATTTTTTTATAGTATTGCTTGTTTAAAAATGTATTGATCATTTATTTATCTATTTGTTTATCCACTCGTGCATTATTGCTTTATTGTTCTATCAAAATTTGTCGGCTACAAGTCTGCTGTACTCACTTCAAAGAAGTTAGAAAGCGCCCCCCGCCCCCCCCCCCCCCCCCCCCCCCCCCCCCCCCCCCCCCCCCCCCCCCAAATCCACCCGATCCCCACCCTTTGAAGGTTTTATTCCCCTGTCTTTTCGCAAAATTCTCAAATCAAATAAATAATGTTTTGGGGCTCTCTATGATTGGCCCTTTTCAAAATGATCAAACCAAATAAATTGCAGTTTGAACAACACTTCATTAATTACTCCGGTTTGTGATCGATTTTAAAGAAAATAAATATTGGATTTGTCCTGTTTGGTTTGTGTGTATCGCACACAGTAAACGCAACGCGCTCTGAGGCATCACACTGCATCGTCTAATAAGGAAAGGAAAATGACTTCAAACATAGAGGCAATGATCATTGGATTTTTATTATTATCGTGGAATCAATTTAGCACATTTTTCTTAACAAATCGAATTAAAATGGGACTTTTTCTCCACAATGAGAGCGAGTAAAAAAACAAAAATCAACCAACAACAACACCAGTCTAAAGAGCAAATTTTGGCAGAACAAAAAAAGTTGTCATCGCCGAAACGGCACAGATTCAGATGACGAGGCAGGCAATAATAATAATAATAATAATAATAATGATAATAATAATAATAATAATAATAATAATATGGAATTTATAGAGCGCTATATCTTCCATGGAATCAAATCAACACGTTTTTTCTTAACAAATCGAAATCAAATGGGGACTCCCCACCCCCCCTCCCCCCCCCCGATGATGAGAGAGATTAAAGACCAGAGAGCAACTTTTGGCAGAAAGATTTTTTTTTTTGTAAGTTAAAACTAATAACATCATCGCCCAAACGGCACAGACGGAATCAGATTCGTTTCACAGGCGCGATACAGCTTGCCTGTGCTATTTCTCTCCTCTCTCTGGAGCGAAGTGGTGGTGGGTCTCTCTACCCCCAGAAAAACAACAAGTGTTCAGGCAGTTAATCGCCTCATTAGCTAGTGGCGCTGGACAGTGGCACCAGCACACACACACACACCACATACAGACCCTGGAGGAGGGGGGGGGGGGAGGAGGGCGAAGGGCAGGGAAGGGTTGGGGGGGGGGGGGGGTGGGGAGAGGAGGGGATAGGAGCGAGGAGCCCCTTCCCTTCCCTTATCCCACGTGCGGATAGCTGGCCCCAACTGTAATAACAGGCCGGGCCTGACTTGCTCCAAAAATGCACATGCCAGGAACGATTACAATATTCCCACCGCTAGGTGGAGCTGTTTCCCTACTGTCAGCGCCAGGGGGCGCTGTCGAGGGATCACATTCTGCGCATGCTCACGTCCAGAGAAGCCTCTTCTCGGGCCAACTATCGCCCTGTTCTCGTTCCTGACGAGATCACCGCTGTTTCTTGCAGTGTGAAGACCCAAGATGTAGGGGAGAGAAGACAAGCGAGGAGTTCTGTCCCCTTTCCTTTTTAGCAATGTTTTTTCAAAGCTGCTGCTGCGGCTATGGATTTGAAGTAAAGGTGGGGTTTGGAACGTGGAACACAGGGTGCTCCTGGTGTTATCTGTCAGGGGAGAGGTCTTGTTAGCAGGGCTGCAGACAGAAGTGGCCAATTTGAAGAAGCTCAGAAGATAATACCATGTCCCCCTTCTCCTTCAATGAGAGGATGAAAATAAGACTAACTGATAACATAGCCCTGCGAAATTGAATGATGATAAATTTGGGAATGTATCATTAGGCCTAATTGTAAGTTTTTTTTAGCAGTGAGAAGATTTAGAGGTTGAATTACAATGGCAGTGGCTGTGGTGGTGTTCTCTCTCTCTCTCTGTCTCTCTATCTCTCTCTCTCTCTCTCTCTCTCTCCCCCCCTCTCTCCCTCTCTCTGTATGTGTGTGAGGGAGAGAGAGATTTGCAGTTCTCTATTTTGCTGAAATATTTGCACTAGCATTTCACACTCTACAGACCTGAAATTTGCAAAATCACTCTTGCCCAGACAAGAGCCATGGAGTCATACATTAATTCGTAATCTGCATTGACTCCACAATCACAAAATGATTTCCTGTTAAATCAAATGAAAAGTGTTTTTGTTTGTTTCATATAGCAAATTATGCATATTGTCATCATAACATCAGAATAGATGAGCCGAAAAAAAACCCATCCATTCATTTCTAGTGGCATGTGGTGTTTAAGTCTTAATGACTGACAAAATCTGATTCACTTATGGTTCCTTCTGGGCAGTGTAAGGCAAAGTCTGGGGAGATGAAACTAGCCACCTCTACTGTCTCCTACCCTTTTAGCAATTTTTTTAATGCAGCTGTGAAATTGAAAGAAAGTCATTTTAAAAAGTATTGTTTGGTACATGGAATAACCGCAAAACCATCGAAACCATGAGTAGCCCTCAAAATTGTGATCATTTCTTAATACAGAATAACCACCCACAAAGAAAGTATGTTCTTTCGAGCCGGAAAGCCCATAGAGCCGGAGCTTATCCCGGTTTCTGTAGCGTTAAGCGAACTGATGGTTTTTCACCACCCCTGTGACAGGACGCTAGTCTGTCGCCAGATACTTCCCCAGCAGAGCTGGTACCCACTTGTACACCTGGGTGGAGTGAGGAAAATAGGAGTAAAGTGTCTTTCCCAAGGACACAACACCGAGCCGAGCGGGGATCGAACCCGCGACCTCTGGATCACGAGTTGACCGCCTAAACTACTCGACCACGGTGCCTCCCACCCACAAAGAAAACCCTCTCCAAAATATGCAACCACATTAATTTAAAAACAGCACAGAGAGAGAGAGAGAGAGGGGAGAGAGAGAGAGAGAGAGAGGAGAGAGAGGAGAGAGAGAGAGAGAGGAGAGAGAGGAGAGAGAGAGGAGAGAGAGAGAGAGAGAGAAGAAACAACAACAAGAAGTAAGGGGATAGGAACTTGGAGCACAAGGTTTTCCTGGTATTATCTTTCAGCAGAAATGTCTTATTAGGCAGACTGCATCAGACAGAAGTGGCTAATTTTAAAAAAGCTCAACAGATTACACCCTGCTTCCTCTGGAGGTGGCATGAGAGGGGAGGATAGAAGACCAGCAGATAAAATAGCCTTTGAAATAGATTGATGCTAATTTGGGGTGTTTGTAATTGTAATGTGTATATATATGTAGTGGGAAGGTTTTATATAGTTTGGTGTTGCATATGTATGGTGGGTGTTTGGGTGGTTGTGGTGGTGGTTGTGGTTGTGGTGGTGGTTATGTGTGTGAGAGAGAGAGACTTTCAGTTTGTTTTGCTGAAACACAAACATTTCAGATCCTGAATTAGTCGATTAGAAAAAAATAGAATAATATAGACTGTAAATATTCAGTATTATTGTAGGGTGATTATTTTCAAAGCACTATATAAACTTGTACATGAGCCTTGATAAAACACATAAAAGAAAAATGGCTTACAAGCAGTATTGTAAACCATTCTCTCTCTCTGACATGGTCATACTGTTAGCTTTCGTTCTTGGGAGACAAAGAAGATAGAGGAGAAAAACACTTTCATTATAGCAATGTTTTCAAAGCTTGGCCTTTAAAGTTGAAGTAAGGGGACTGGAACGTGGAACACACAGTCCCCAAAGATTTAGGCCTATCATTCAGTGCAGAAGTCTTGTTAGCCAGACTGCAGCAGACAGAAGTGGCCAATTTGTAAAACGCTCAGAAGATAACACCCTGCTTCTTCTAGAAGTGGAATGAAAGGGGACGAAAATAAACCAGCTGATAGAATAGCTTACGAAATTGGATGATGATGCATTTTGGAATTGCTAGGCCTAAATTGTAATTTGTTGGTGCCCATGATTTATCACAGTTCTTGATTAAACCATTGACGCTGGGGGCAACAGCAAAGTGAGAGGCTGTATGATCAGTGGCTTTGCCACTCATGGAATTCCACCTTACAGCTTAGTCTTTAGTGGTCGACTATGACTCTTTGACGAGGAGGCTTGACTTGCACAGTCCTCATGTGCAGCAGCCCTGGGGGCTGGTTGGCCTTTGGAGAACATCTCCAAGGCTGACTGTCCTTATGCCCACGTTTCCAAAGAGTGGGGGTGTACTGTGGGCAAGGCATCTCCACTATAATCAAATTTCTGCCCAATTTCCATAACAGCAGCTGCCCCCTCTGCTGTTTTGGAAGTCATTGATGAACACAACGGACAAACGATAATTGGTTGGCAGTAAGAATATTTTACTGGCTGGTTTGTAATTGATTCTATGGGTGATAGTGATTGCGGTGAGCTGGGGGTTAGGAGTATGGGTATAGGAGTGGTAAGACAGACAGACAGATAGATAGGGACAGAAAGACATACACACAGGCCAATACAGAGAAATGAGACCAAAAGACATAGAGGCAGACAAACAAACAAGTGGACAATACCCTTTTAGTTCTTTGCATTGTTGGTTGGTTTTTCTTAGTTTGTTTTTTGTTGGTTTTTGTTTGTTTGTTGTTTGTATTGTTTTGGTTTTGTGGGTTTTTTTGTGAGGGTGGGGGTGTTGTGTATAGGTGTGCTAGCATTTCATATTCTGAGAATGTGAACTGTTCAAAATCACCCTTGTCTAATTTCTAAATTTGGAAATGTGTACTTTTTTTGTATGCTTTCACTCCGGAGTAAAAATCTAAAATCAATGTTTTAAGGTAACAAGGTGGTAAAAATTGTCATTCTGACTTGTTACCTGAATAAAACAGATCTTGAACACACACAAACACTCTCTCTCTCTCTCTCAGTCTCTCCCCCCCCACCCCCTCACACACACACTCTCTCTCTCACACACACATACACATATACACACACACTCTCACACACACATACTCTCTCTCTCACCTCTCTAACACACATACTCTCTCTCTCACTCTCTCTAACATACACATCTCTCTCTCTTACACACACATACACACACTCTCTCTCTCTCTCTCTCTCTCTCTCTCTCTCGCTCTCTCTCTCTCTCACCCTCTCTCTACACACACACACACACACACACACACACACACACACACACACACACACACACACACACACACATCTATGACTAATTTCTTATGGTATGCTTGTCCTGCTACCCTCTCTGACAAGCTCAAAAGATAACCTTCCCCTTGCTTCTTGTGGAACTAGAATGAGCTAGAGAGGACGATACGAGAATAAGACCAGCTGATAACACAGCTTGTCAGAGAACCAGACTGATATAGTATAAAGTTTGAGAATTTGTCGTGGAACCTTGTTTGTGGTGGTGGTGAGGTGAGAAGTTGTATAGTTTGGACGGTGGTGGTGGTGGTGGTGGTGGTGGTGGTGGTGGTGTGTGTATGTGTGTATGTGTGAATGAGAGAGATAGAGATGGGAAGGGAGAGAGAGAGGAGAGAGGGAAGGAGGAGAGAGAGAGAGGGAAGGAGGAGACAGACAGACAGAGAGAGACAGAGAGCAGGGTTTACAAAACAGGGGGAAATGGACAAAAAAACATTTTTTGTGAGTCACGGAGAAAGAGAGACGAGGGAGACAGAACAGAGATAGACGCTGTTACGATGTTAAAAAAAAAAAAAAGTAAAGGTGTCCCATAACCTATAAGGTCGTAAGGCAGCGAGGCGTCAGAGACCTCACTTCTCTAGAGGCCAGCATCTTGAGGGCGGCGCCCATCTCCTCTCCCTCGCAGCTTTACCTTCCGTGACCCTAAAGAGGCAGGAACCCATTTACAGCTGGGTGAACTGGGGGAACTGTACTGAAGCCAAGGCGTACAAACAGTCACCCATCCAACTGGTAACCACGCTGCTTAACTTGGCTGGGGGAAAGCGAGTGCTCCGACCACTGAGCTATCCCTTCCGGGTCCCTGGTGTAGACAAAGAGAAACTTGTTATTACTTAGGGCCATAGCCCATGACCTGACCACCAAATGGAGTCACAACTGGCACAGTTGGTTGTTTTGTGTTCCCACAGCCATAGAGAGTTTGTAAACATGAGTGCTTCCTTACGACCATAGAGATTCGTAAATATGGCTTATTTTGCGTCCTTTCGACCATAGAGATTCGTAAATATGACTTATTTTGCGTCCTTACGACCATAGAGATTCGTAAATAGGGCTTATTTTGCGTCCTTTCGACCATAGAGATTCGTAAATATGGCTTATTTTGCGTCCTTTCGACCATAGAGATTTGTAAATATGGCTTATTTTGCGTCCTTACAACCATAGAGATTTGTAAATATGGCTTATTTTGCGTCCTTACAACTATAGATTTGTAAATATGGCTTATTTTGCGTCCTTACGACCATAGAGATTTGTAAATATGGCTTATTTGGCGTCCTTACAACCATAGAGATTTGTAAATATGGCTTATTTTGCGTCCTTACGACGGTAAACGTTTAATAGGTATGGGCTGTTTCGTGTCCTTACCACCATAACATTTTAATGGGTGTGGGCTTTTTTGTTAGCGTCTTTATGACCATAGAGATTAGAAAACATGGAACATACAGAGAGGGGAAAAAAGAAGTTATTTTAGGTCTGCACGAGCATAGTTTGGGGGGGATGGGGGTGGGTGGGGAGTTACTTGTTTGTTTGGTTTTGCTATGCTTTATATTTGGGCAATTTTCCTGGGGGTGGGTGGGAGTATCTTGCATCCCTACGGCAATATGTTTGTTTTTTTGTATATAATATTTGTTTTGTTATATTGCGTTCCTACGACCATAGCGGTAAAATAAAATGCTTGCTGGATTTGCTTTAACTAGAAAGTGTCCTGTCTTTTTTTGTTGTTGACTTTTTTGGGGGGTGGGCGGTGACGTGTACAATGTCTTGTCTTACCCACCTCATGCTCTTTAAAAAGAATCTGTAACTGATGACTAAAACAACAAAACACCTCAATAAAAACGAATGCTTGAATGAATGTTGTATTGAACCAACTTTTTTTTTACACTGGTTATTATAATATATAGAAGAGGTAGTTGTTCAAAGAAATATTTAAAAACTGAAAGCAAAAAAAATCCCAGCAACGCTTTAATCACAACTGCTGAATCCTACCAATCGGAGGTGATTTTAATTATTTGTTTGATATCAATATATATCCTCTAAAATAAAATGACTATGAAACAAATGTGCCTTGAGAAAAAAAGACTTTTCTATCTTCTTCTTCCCCTTCCTCCTAATTTCCTCCTTTTTTCTGTTTTCCCTTCTTCTCCTTTTCTTCCTCCTCTCTATCATTATTTGCGTGGTGATGCTGCTGCTGCTGCTGGTTGGTGGTGGTTGGTGGCGGCGGCGATGATGATGATGATGATGATGATGATGATGATGATGATGATGATGATGATGATGATGATGATGATGATGATGATGATGAGGACGACGACGACGACGACGACTGTAAGTGTAAGACATTAAGGGGAAAGAACCCACTCGTTGGGAATGGGGTTCTTCTCTAAAGATCCTCTCCTGTCCAGGTCTCAAAGACTTTCTTTCTGTATTTCTTTTTTTCTCTCTCTCATTTTCTCTGTCTTTATTTCATTCATTCTTTCTTTGTTATTTTCTACCTTCTTTCTTTCTTTCAGCAGGTGGACAAAAAACACGAACAGTCTTAGGTTCAATTCCACCCCAACACACACACACACACTCTCTCTCTCTCTCTCTCTCTCTCTCTCTCTCTCTCTCTCTCTCTCTCTCTCTCTCTCTCTCTCTCTATATATATATATATATATATATATATATATATCCTAAGGGCGGGGACTGGATGTAAAAAAAGCACATAGCTGCTTATTCATTATCCTCGAAATAAAAGAATTTGTCATTGTTGTCTTCTTCTTTGCAATTCTTCTCGTTCTTCTTTTGCATTCTTCTTTGCATCCGTCTTCTTCTTCTTCCTCTTCTTCTTCTTCTTCTTCCTCTTCTTTTTCTTCTCCCTATTCTTCTTCGCAATTCTTCTTCTTCTTCACAAATTATTATTCACAATTCTTCTTCTTCACAATCCTTTCTTCATCGCAATTCTCCTCCTCCTCATTCTCCTCCCCCTCCACCGCCTTTTCCTTTTTTTGTGGGGCTGTTATTCTTAATGTTGTCTTCAATACCATCATCAAGTTATTATGACTGCTTGTCTTGTTGTTGTTGTTGTTGGTCTTGTCGTTTGTTGCCGCCTTTCCTATATTATTGTTGTTATGATTATTTTTCAATGTCAGTCAGCCCCCCCCCGCATGAAGCTGCCTTCCTCCCTCCCTTCCTTCTTCCCTCTATCAAGATAGTCATGGTCGGCCAAATAAACGTTCACATCTCTGTCTGTCTGTCTGTCTGTCTGTCTGTCTCTCTCTGTCTCTCTCTCTCTCTCTCTCTCTCTCTCTCTCTCTCTCTCTCTCTCAGTCTCTCTCTGTGTTTATTTATATTTTTATTTCACTCTGTTTTAAAACTGTTTTCTTTTGCTTTTTTTGGGTGGGGGAGGGGGGAAACTGATGTTAAAAATTTTGTTTTTCTTTTTTGGGGGGAGGGGGGGGGGGGGGTGTTGGTGGAAGATAAGTGTCAGTGTCAATGCAGTGCCAGCATCAGCTACCAAACAAACCACCCCTATATGTGTGTTTACCTAACCATCCTCTACCCCCCATACCCCCCACCACTACCACCGTAACCACACGACTCCTTCCCCTCCTCTCTCTCTCGTTCTCTCTCTCTCTCGTTCTCTCTCTCTCGTTCTCTCTTCTCTCTCTTCTCTCTCTCTCTCTCTCTCCTCTCTCTCTCTCTCTCTTCTCTCGTTCTCTCTCTCTCTCTCTCTCTCTCTCTCTCTCTCTCTCTCTCTCTCTCTCTCTCTCTCTTCTCTCTCTCTCTCTCTCTCTCTCTTCTCTCTCTCTCTTCTCTCTCTCTTCTCTCTCTCTCTCTTCTTCTTCTCTCTCTCTCTCTCTCCTCTCTCTCTCTCTCTCTCTCTCTCTTCTCTCTCTCTCTCTCTCTCTCTCTGTTCTCTCTCTCTCTCTCTCTCTCGTTTTTCCTCTCTCCTCTCTCTCTATTTTGTATCACCCTTTCCCCTCACCCCTCCTCCCACTTGAATACTTCACCCCCTCCCCTCCACCCCCCTCAAGATGGAAAAACCATCTTCTGACACTGACACACCAACATGCATACAGACTCAACAATGAAGAAGTCCCAATCCTGGGGTGGGGGTTAGTAGTGTGAGTAGTGAGTGAGTCCTCTCCCACTGAGATTGTGTGCCAGAGTGAAGTCTCTTTAATTTTCAGCTAAGAGTTGCTTTCTGTCTGCCTGCGTCTGTCTGTCTGTCTGTCTGTCTGTCTGTGTCTGTCTCTCTGTCTCTCTCCTCCGTGTCTGCCTCTCTCTTTTCTCTCTCTCTCTCTTTTCTTTCTTTCTTTCTTCTTTCTTTCTTCTTCTTCTTCTTCTTCTTCTTCTTCTTCTTCTTCTTCTTCTCTTCTTCTTCTTCTCTCCTCCTCCTCCTACTCCTTCTTCTTCGTAAGTACCTGTCCACTGATGCAACATCCAAACTAGTCCCGTCTCTAATTCTTTCACGTCTGGACTATTGCAATTCTCTTCTGGCTGGTCTGCCAGCATCATGAATCCACTCCCTTCAACGTATACAAAACTCTGCAGCTCGACTTGTCCTCAGAAAGAGAAAATATGAGCGCATAATTCCTCTATTGCAATCTCTCCACTGGCTGCCTGTGCCACAGAGAGGTAACTATAAAATCAGTACCCTCTGTTACAAATGTCTCCACAAAACAGCTCCCTCCTACCTCTGCGACTGTCTTCACCTATACACTCCTTCTCGTTCCCTCCGCTCTGCTGCAGATACCTTGTGCTTACGAATACCCAGATTCAACCAATCCACTGTTGGCCGTCGCTCTTTCTCTGTTTCTGGTCCAGTGATTTGGAATGACCTCCCTCTCTCCCTTGCCAAAAGCCTACTTACGACACTTTTAAATTCAGCCTCAAGACATTTATTCCAAATCTGATTTTCCCCCTCTTGTTTCATCTCAAATCTATCCCTTCCTAAAACAGCCCAAATCCCATCACACTGCCAAAGTGTATAATCTGTGTGTGTGTGTGTGTGTGTGTGTGTGTGCGGGCGGGCGGGCGGGCGTGTATGTACATTTGAATTTGTTAACTCTGTTAATTGTTATTGGTTGTATGGGTGTGTCGAATGCAAGCGCTTTGATTTCTTTTTGCAATATATAATGCTATATATATTCCATTTCTTCTTCTTCGTCTTCTTCTATGTTGTGTCATCGTCGTCGTCTCGCAATTCTTCTTCTTCTTCTTCTTCTTCTTCTTCTTCTTCTTCTTCTTCTTCTTCTTCTTCTTCTTCTTCTTCGTAATTCTTTGCAATTCTTCTTTGCAATTCTTCTTCCCAATTCCTCCTCCTCCTCCTTCTTCGTCTCCTCCTCCTCCTCCTCCTTTCTCTTCTTCTCAATTAAAAAAAATCATCATTGAATGATTAAAATAAGAGGAAGCAGAAATAGAGAGACAGTGGTAGTAATTGTAGGCATGATCCATTTATTTTTTTTACTGTTGTTATTTTTTTCCAAGGACAAGTTCATAGTCATATTCAAAGAGTATATATTATATTTATGGCACGTAAGGATAGATAGTGACGTAATATACAGACATTATTCATGTCGTATGACATATTCTTTACCACATCATTATGAAGTATGGGTGTCAACATCAATTGACCTCAGAATACACACACACACACACACACACACGCACGCACGCACTCACAGTGACAGATACAGATAGACAGAGACATTGAGTGACAGACAGAGACAGAGAAAGAAGCTGCAGGAGGATGAGGAGAAGGAGGAGAAGGGTGTGTGTGTGTGTGGTGTGTGTGTGTGTGTGTGTGTGTGTGTGTGTGTGTGTGTGTGTGTGTGTGTGTGTGTGTGTGTGTGTGTGTGTGCTTACCAGCTTCTCAAGATTGATTTCAGATTAAGATCTTCATATTATCTTTGTTCGTATAATTCAATAGTTGAATCATCATCATTGTAATACATAATAGTAACAATACTTTTTTTTAAACAAAACCTTCAACAACAACTATCCTCTTTACCTCTCCACCTATTCACACAGATGTGTCGAAAAAGACATGGGGAAAACTGGGAGGGACTGGGAGGGGAGAGGGGAGAGTGGGAGGAGGGGGAGGGGAGGAAAGGGGGGGGGGGGGGGGGGGTGGTTGGAGACTGTCCAAAGGAGGTCTCATTACTAGGACTGGTGATGGGATATTCTGATGGGGGAGGTGTGTTTTTTGCATCGTCACCGCCTGCACACACGGCGGCGTACGTACGCCCTGAGTGGGGACGGACAGACAGACAGACAGACAGACAGACAAAGACACAGAGACAGACACGCAGACTGACTGACTGACTGACTGACTCACACACACTTACACACAGAGACACAGACAGACAGACAGACAGACAGAGACACAGACAGACAGATAAGCAGAGACACAGACAGACAGACAAGCAGAGACACGCACAGACAAGCAGAGACACAGACTGACAGACAAACAAACATAGACACAGACAGACAGACAGAGACACAGACAAACAGAGACACAGACACAGACAGACAGCAAAACGCCAAAAGACACACAGCAGAGACATAGAGAAGTAGAGACAGAGAGTGCAGTGGTATAGATAGATAGATAGATAGATAGATAGATAGATAGATAGATAGATAGATAGATAGATAGATAGATAATTATTACAGAGCCTACATATAGGCTAGTAGCAGGCACAGAGAGAAGAGAGACAGAGACAGAGAGCAGGCAGCAGAGGCAGAGGCAGAGGCAGAGAAGGAAGGCAGGCCACCCTAGTAGAGACGACGCCGAAATGCAATGGTGCGAAACCAAGCGGGACAACCTCCGTGTTTGCTTCTCTCCCCTGCCGGGCCGTGCAGCGCTATGAAGCTGCTGTTAGAGTTACCGTTCTTGTAGGGGCCACCCAGCTTTTTTGCAGCTCTTGGGGAGAGAGACCCTGTGGCGTTTTTAGCCCCTTGTAAAACTTTTAATACTGCTTGTAGGCTTATAGGGGCTAGTAGTAGTGGTGGCTCTCTTCTCCCTCCACACACTAACAGCTGACTTGTTGCATGCATAGGGGGAGGGGGGGAGGGAGTATATGTGTGTGTGTGTGTGTGTGTGTGAAGGGGAGCATGGTTCGGAGAAGGGTGGCACAGAGAGACAGACAGACAGATAGTGAGACAGACAGATAGTGAGACAGACAGACAAACATAACGATAACGAATTTTTATTTTCTGAGGGTAATAGAATAAGTACAAGACTTTTTTTTACATGGAGAGAGAGAGAGAGAGAGAGAGAGAGAGAGAGAGAGAGAGAGAGAGTTGTGTGTGTGCATGTGTATGTGTGTGAACAGGTTTGAGAAAGGATGTTTTTTAGAACAAACTGCCAGTAGTCACAGTTTTGGAGATTTTAAATGTGTTGCTCCTACGTTAAACATTATTGATTTCAAATAGCAAACACAACATTGGTGGTGCTCTATTGGTTCTTTCTTTAGTTGTAAACAGTGTCCATCTTCCTTACTTGTTACCAATATTGAAAACATTGATCAACTGATAAATCATTTGGTGTAGCAATACAAGGCAAAGTTAGTTTCAAAGGGGCATGAAAAGGCTGGGTTACATTACATATTTCAATAAACTAACTGAAATATGAAACCTTATCTGGTCTTTTTTTTTTAAAGTCATAAGATTTGTCATTGAAACAAGATAGTTACAGTGATAGATTTCATTTCTGCTTCATGAACACAAGAATAGCAGGTATAAGAGAGAATACAAGAGAGGCGTTCTTAATATCTAGTTATCGTAATATCTAGTTACCTAAGCAAATTCAAAATGCCTTTAATGTCGTCACCAAAAGAAAATGAGTAAGTAGATGCTTGATTTTTCTAGGGGGGAAAGTGAAATTTCCCTTGTTTGGATTTTAGAAATACTTTGTCAACAAGGAAGTACAATTGGAGATGTAATGAAATCCATCGTTTAAATAACAAAGCTCTGCAATGCTTCATTTCCTTTGATTTCCTTTCATTGCCTGGCGGGATAACACCATCTGAATCAATGAATACAAGATGTCAAATCAAAAGACAAGGATACTGACCAAACTCTTATTTTTAAAAAAATTCTTGTTAAGAAATAGCACAAAGTCATAGGTCAAACATTAAATTTTAAAATGGAATAACAACGGAGTTTTTGTATTAGAACACACAAAATTAAAATTAAGAAAAAGAAGACATTTTCCAGCTTTCATTGCTTGTAATAATTGTAGATTATTTGATCAACATATTAAAACAGTTTTAAAACACTGTCACCGTGTTGGCATCTGCTTTGAATTGTAAATAAGATAAATTAATGAATGAATACTTAGATAATAGAGGGGAAAAATTTGAAACAAGTGTGTCGATATTTTGTTTTCTATTTACTGAGAATACTGACTTTGGTTGACATAAACCAATGCTTAACTGCAGCCCAATTGTTTGGAACTCACTCTCTCTCTCTCTCTCTCTCCTCTCTCTCTCTCTCTCTCTCTCTCTCTCTCTCTCTCTCTCTCTCTCTCTCTCTCTCTTTTCATGTATTATTTATATTACAGACATCTGGATGACGTATTTTTTCCCTCTTTCGTTCGTTTTCTTTCCTTTGTTCTTTCTTTTCTTCGTTCTTTCTTTTGCATGTTCATTATTTGTTCTAAAAGGTATTTTACATTGTTTTTATCATTAATGATTTTACGTATTAATTTTATCACGTATTTTTTTAAATTGTTTTATTCATCTTGTGCAATTGTTCGTGTATTTGATGAACAGATTACAACAAAAAGATATACATCTTTTTAAAAGTTTTTATATAAAAGTAAAGGTGGCCCATAAAGACTTAGGGGAACGAGGCATCAGAGACCTCACTTCTCTAGGGGCCAGCATATTGATGGGGGCGCCCATCTCCTCTCCCTTGCTGCTTTACCTTCCCTGACCCTAAAGAGGGCAGCTACCCATTTACAGCTGGGTGAACTGGAGAACCATCCTATATATAATAACAGTATAACGGAAGATCACCAGCTTATTCACGGTATAACAGTATTAAGTTGTTATTGGTTTTTTTCCTCTCTCCCTCTCTTTTTGTTTTTTGTTCTTTCTTTTTTTTTTAAACTCCAGTTTGCATAAGGCACACAGAATAAGGATCCTCAACAACCAACCCCCCCCCCCCCCATCACCCTGGCAGAGTGTACAACCTTTGTGTATGTGTGTGTGCTTACATTTGAATTTGTAAAAACTATCAATTGTAACTGGCTGCATGTGAAAGACTAGAATGAATGAAAGCTTTGATTTGTGGTTTGTTGGGTTTTTTGCAAGATATAGCGCTGTATAAAGTCCGTGTATTATTATTATTATTATTATTATTATTATTATTATTAAACCAAGACAGAAGATTACCTGCATCAAAACACAAAAAGAGACTACCATCGATCAAATAAAGGAACCAACAGGTGAGCAAGCGAATGGAATGGTTACAAATCGTTGCTCTTGTTGCGTTTGTGTTTGGTTTTGTTTTTGTTTTTTTAATGTTTTGTTTGGTTTGGTTTTTTATTGGTGTTTGTTTGGGGACGAGGGATGTGCTTTGTTGTTTTTGTTGTTGTTGTTTTGTTTTCCTCAGGGTAGGGCTAGGTGTTGCTATTTTGTTTATTTTGTGCTATGGCTTTATTGGGAGGGGGAGGGGTTGTTTTTAAGTGGGTTGTTTGGTGTGGATTTTTTTTTTTTTTTTGGGGGGGGGGGGGGGGGGGGGGGGAGAGGGGGGATGGGTTGCTGGTTGGTGACTGTTTTCTTAAAGTTTTGTGTGTGTTAGCTTTTTTTCCAATTTAGTTTGCGGTGATTTTCATTGAGGCTTTTTTTTTCGTTGGTTTGTTTTGTTGTTTGCAATGTCATTTTGTTTAATTTATCCAGCCCTGAGAGAGAGAGAGAGAGAGAGAGAGAGGCAGACGTAGAGAGAGAGAGAGAGAGGCAGACGTAGACAGAGACAGACAGAGACAGACAGACACACACACAGATACACACACAGACTTCTCTATATCTCTCTTCTTTGAAATGAATTATTGTAATTATTCAGTACCATGACGGGTAAACGGCGTTGCTTATATTATCATGTCCCGCCGTTTGCACGTATTATAATTTTTTAAAGAAATAAAAACATTTTGTTAACGGGAAAGAAAACAATGATAAGGTTTAACATAGAAAGAAAATGAACACGCAGAAATATAATGAACACGCCGAACAAGCTATACTGTTGATTTGCGCATAATGCTGATAATATTTATCATCATCCTACAATTCATTCATTCATTCATTCATTCATTCATTCATTCATTACGGAATCCTAAAGTTAACTATTTCTTTTTTTAAATAACTATTTTTCATTTTTAAAAGTTTGTGTTGGTCTTTCTGGTATAGTTATCATCATTTGACAACTAAATAATCAATTAATTCATTGTGGAGTCCTAAAGTGAAATATTTCTGTATTTTTTATATGTATTTTGGAGTGTTGTTTTTTTAAATCGAGTTTGTGTTGGTCTTTTTAGATTTGTTGTTAGTCTTTTTCTTTTGTTATATGTAGGTGTTTTTTTTAATATTTTGTTTAAGTTTGTGGCTTATAATTGGTTCTTAATTTTTGGTTTTTACTCCTCCATCTGTCTGTGTGTATGTGAGAGAGAGATATATAGACAGACACAGACAGAGATAGAGACTCTCTCTCTCTCTCTCTCTCTCTCTCTCTCTCTCTCTCTCTCTCTCTCCCTCTTTGAAATGAATGATTGTAATTATTCTTTACCCTGACGGTTGAAAAGGGTTTGTAAAGATTTCTCTCGGTTTTGTTGTATTTATTTTACAGAATGGAAACAGTCATTGAGTTTGAGAAAAACAACAACAACAAAAACCAATGTTAAGGTTTAACATGAAAAAAACCCACCCGAATTCAACGGAACCTGTTTCAGTAATTTGGGCAAACTTCATTATGATGACGAAAACAACAATAACAATCATCATCATCCTGCAAATAATCAATCAATCAATCAACCAACCATGTGGCCTTAAAACTAAGCGGTTCTAACCCACTCCCTTTCCCGCCTGATTTATGTGATCATGATCATGATTTTTGGTTATTATTGTTGTTGAAAGGAACAAAATGTTAAGCAACAGATACATTGTCGCATATAAATTTTAATTTGCATTGGTATCCTGAGTGAAAAATGTATCTTTTTAAACCTTTTTTAAAAAAATGTGTTTGTGTGATATGTTTGTGGGAAAGTTTCCTTATGGTAAATAAGCATACACAAGTTTGTGTCATTTTACATGCACTGACGTTGACTTGAACACTTGAAAAAATGTACACGGTTAACTTAGATGTTGAGACTGTATTAAGTACAGACACCTAAACAAACAATTTAAAAAAAAACAACAACAAGGTAACTAACAAATTAGCTAAACATTTAACTAGGAAAAGAGGCTGGTTCACGTGGGTCATTTATTGCGTGAGCATCTTTTCTCATTTTTGAAAGTCAATTTTTGTTGCGTTTTTCGTTTTGTCTTGAAATCGACTGTACACTCTGCATGCGCTATGAAATTATGAATGTCCCTTTAGCGTTTTTCAAGGAAGAAACATGTTCTTGTGTGGCAGTAGTTGGTGTTTACGGGCATAATCTAACGTTATAAGTGTGTTGTGTGTATAAATTTGATATTTGTTTATCTTGATATTTGTGGACGGTTGCATGCGTGTGAATGATTTGAATGCAAGCGCTTTGATTTGTTACTCTACAAGATTCAGCGCTATATAAATCCCATACATTATTATAATTTTGTTTAATTTATTATTATTATTGTATTTGTTGTTGTTTGTGGGTGCGCTTGTGTGAGCGTGAATCGTCTTGCTTGCGTGTGTGTTTGATTGCTATTGTTTTTGTTGCTATTGTTGTTATGGTTGTCGTTGATTTGTGTTTGTTTTCTATTATTGCTTTTGTGTTTAAGTGGGCTGTGGTAAGCCTCACTTGCATACAGTTCAGAAATAATCATATAAATGAATTATCGTATTAATTAATGCGGAGCTGAGATAGTCGTTACCCAAAGGAATATATATAATCATGCAGCTACCATTAAACATGGTACTGAGAGAGACAGACAGACAGACAGACAGACAACATTACAACGGTGGTGGGGCTATTATGAGAGAGAGAGAAGTGAATTCAAGCACAGTCATTGCATGGATGCTGATCGACTACCAACTATAATATTGCTTTGCAATTTTTTTTCACAAGTATTGTGTATTTTCTCTGCTAAATCGTCTCACAGAATAAAATTTGGAGCACTGCATTAGAATTAAAGTTAAATTAGTGCAAAGAGTGTGTATTTTTTGGGCTTAAAAAAATCAGTTTCCCCCCTAAGGACATTGGTCATTGTGTTTTGCTCTGCGCGAATTGCTCAAACTGATGACATTGTAGGTTTAAAAGAAAGGAGGTAAGCTTGCCTGTGTGTGCATAATTATTGGTTATAGATGTTAACAACAACAAAGAATGGAAAGATGATTATGATGGCGAAGAAAAGAAGAGAAAGAAAGAGAACAGTAGATAAAATGAGAAGAAGAGATAGAAGAACAGAAAAAAATCAGAAAAGGCAAATTATATACATTCTTATACTCGTCTTTCATGGATTTGAGGCGATTTGTGTTAAAAACGCTAACTGAAAATATTG
>CM054143.1:42939144-42949144 GCA_028751875.1 Rapana venosa
TCTCTCTCTCTCTCTCTCTCTCTCTCTATCTCTCTCACACACAGTATTCTTTATGTTAATTGGAGTTGTCAAGCCATTTAGCAGGTGTGAACTTACATTGTATACGCTGTGTCAAAGGAAGCCATTTGCTGTTAACTAGGCGTTTTTTCTGTCTTTCTTTTTCGTTTCTTTCTTCGGTTTTTTTCTTTCTTTCTTTCTTTGTCATGGCTGGAAGTGTAGCTAGATATCTTGTTTTTGTTGGGATTCTTTTTTTATCCCTCTCCAACCCCCTCCATCCCCCAACCCTCCCCCCCCCCCCCCCCCTCATGAAAAGCAAAACAAAGCACAGGCCAAAACAGGTTCACTTTTCAAAGCAAAAACAAAACAAAAGCAACTACAAATCCAATACAAAGGAAAAGTAAGAAGAAAGATGAAAGAACGAAAGAAAGAAAAAGATTAACGGACAAACAGCAAAAACCATCTAAAGAGACGCGAAGAAGAAGGGGGGGGGAAGAAAAAGAAGAAAGGCGGGACAAAATGACAACATAAAAGACAAACAAACAAACAAAAAAACAAAAAAGGAATTCAAGCCCAACCAGAGACAAGTAAATGTCAATTTGCTAAGTGTGTGTGTGTGTGTGTGTGTGTGTGTGTGTGTGTGTGTGTGTGTGTGTGTGTGTGTGTGTGTGTGTGTGTGTGTGAAAAAGAGACAGGTGTGTGATATACTATTTTTCCAGTCTTTTCATATCAATTTTACGTTTCCCCGTGGGGATGCCGGGGGTCCGTCAGTATAAATAGCATCCCCACCTTCTGGAAATCTGTGCTAGAAATTTCCTCTTTTCTATCACTCTTTATTTCTGCCTTGTTCCTTTTCTTTCTTTTTTTCACCTCCTTCTTGTCTATTTTCTACCTTCTTGGTCCATTCTGCTGCCTTTTTTGCCCAGAAAGACTTAAAAGATCAGAACTCTCTCTTATGTCGAAGTCGGATGCGCTGGGCCT
Organism: Rapana venosa; assembly: GCA_028751875.1. Classification (NCBI taxonomy): domain Eukaryota; kingdom Metazoa; phylum Mollusca; class Gastropoda; order Neogastropoda; family Muricidae; genus Rapana; species Rapana venosa. The sequence continues at coordinate 42,940,123 of CM054143.1, forward strand.
GACTTGTCAGGCGCTTAACTGCAACGCAACGCTTTTTCGCTCATAATTATGACAGACATTATTATGACAGTTGCTGTCTGAGCGTTCGATGAAGAAGAATATCAATTTTGTTTTATAATATTATATTTCATGGAATTATTTCTGTCTCTTTTTTTCTTTCTCTTTTGACAGTTTTTGTATGAGCTTTGAAAGAGCCAATAACAATTTCAACACATACAGACGATTTTTATTTGTCTGGCTCTCTGTCTGTGTGTGTGCTTGTTTGTTTTTGTGTTTGTTTTTTATCCATCCAAGTTTCCACTATAAATTGTAAGAATATTTTCTTTCTTGTGTAAGTAGGATCCGATTTTTCAAGTCCTTCGGATGAGACTATAAATCGAGGCCCCGTGTGCGAACGCATGCAGAACATCTTGCGCACGCGCTAAATCCTGTTCCGCTTTTCGAAAGAGTAGGCCATTGTGTGCCGGTGGGAAAAAATGTCAAAATTTTCAAAACCGCTTATACACTGGGACTGGATGTAAAAAATCACATGAGTGCTTATTCCATTATCCTCGATATAAAAAAAAAAGTCATATGAGCGCTTTGATTTGTTGCTTTACAAGATTCAGTGCTATATATAAATTCCATACATTATTATTCATTATTATTTTTTTCCATTCTTATTTTCTTGGAAAGGGAGTTTGAGAGGGCAGGGTTTGTATTTGATTATTGTGTTTGTTTCAAAGTTTGTTTCTTCTCTCTTATTTTGTGTTTGCGCGATGGTATCTTCGATCATTTAACGTCGTCAGTGTCGTCGTTTCTATTACCATTGTGTTGTCTTCTTTGGTTTTCAGTCTAGTTTATTGTGAATTTTTGTTGTTATGCCTCGCTTTTTGTTTTTGTTGGGGGGGGGGGGGGGGGGGGGGGGGGGGGGGTGCGCGCCTAGAAAGGAAAAAGTCTTGGTTTCATTATTTCTTACGTTTAGTTAAACTGAAATTTACCACTCGCACACGAAGTTATAGTAGAGGCATTTCAAGTGCTACTGCGTGTGTATTGTTCTCTCGCGTGCGTTAATGCGTGGTGCGTGCGTGTGTGTGTGTGTTTGTGTGTGTGTGTGTGACTGTGTGTGTGTGTGTGTGTGTGTTGTGTGTTGGTGTGTGTGTGTGTGTGTGTGTGTGTGTGTGTTTGTGAGTGTGTGTGTGTGTGTGTGTTGTGCGCGCGCGTGCGTGTGTCTGTGTGCGTGTGTGGTGTGTGTGCGTGCGTGTGTCTGTGTGCGCACGCGTTGTGTGTGAGTGTGAGTATGAGTGTGTGATGTATGAATATTATTGACCTATCTAAATTATGCTTTTACTCTTTGTGACGCTTTTGTAAACACATTTTTTTACTTAAGAAAAGAAAAGAAAAAAGAAATCGAAACTTTTCTCTCCTCGCCTCATTAAGTAGTGTTTTAAAAAAATCCCAAGTATGAAGTAAAACAAAACAAATCAAAACAAAGAAAAGATTTTTTTGAAAAAGAAACAAAACACAAAACAAACAAAAAATAAACACGCCCGATGAAGCAAACTGGGAATCCCTGCTCTGAAGACCTTATAAAACTACAATCAACTCTCTTCCCCCCCCCCCCCCCCCCCCCCACCCCCCCCCCCCCCCACCCCACTCCCCTCCCTCCCTTCGTCCCCTTGCCTTTCACCAATCCTTTCCAAATTTAAATAGCTGAAACGTGCAAAAGGGATCACATATTAAGCAATTCTGTAAATGAATAAGTTAAACAAAAGAAAAAAAAATACATACATCACTCTCCAACCAACTTCATCCGCACAAAACGAAAACTCAAAAACTAACAAAACAGCACCAATTTTTTAAACAATTTTAAATCAAAACTAAAGTACACACACTTCCCTCCCAAAACAAAACTGCACTATAAGCAAGTAGGTGAAAAGTCGCGAAACACTAAACAATAAATAAATTCATTTTTAAAAAGAAAATAATCTAGCTTTCAAAATCTTTTAAAAGACCATATTCAAATCCCTTTAAGTGAAAAAAAAAAAAGTTTCACCATCAAAAAAACCCCGAAATCTTGCTCGAACACTCACACTCCAGCAAAGGAAAACAATGGCATCAACAAAACTAACCATCAAGAAAAAAAAAATGCTAGAAGCAAAAAAAGCCACAGACAAACAAACAAACAAACACAACAAGAATTATTTTTTAAATAAAACAAAAGAATCGAAAGTTAAGCAACAACAAAAGTGTTCAAACTCAGTCGCTCTATCTTTCACCACTAATATTCTGTTCACGACCAATAACAACAGAAAGCCACGCACGCACGCAGACGTCTGTTTTCTTCAGTTTGCACTTCTCTACTTCCCCTCCTCTACTGCTACCTCTACTGTAATACTGCTCTAGCAACGACCACCATCATCATCGTCGTCACCATATCCCAAAGTTTACCAAACTTTCGGCAGAGGGTTTATTTTCGCGAGAGTTGTATCCCTTGCCAAAGATGGCGGCAGTGTTTAATATAACGTTTCCTAGGTCAACAAGACAAGGCCTTCCGTCGTTAGGATAGCATAAATAAGTACTGCTCTCTCTCTCTCTCTTCTCTCTCTCTCTCTCTCTCTCTCTCTCTCTCTCTTCTCTCTCTCTCCTTCATTGACTCAGAACTCTCTCCCTCCCCCTCCTCTCTCTCTTCTTCTTCATTGACTCAGAAGCAAGTTCATGATTTTCAAAGTTGTATTTACATACATAGAGGCGACGTGCGTGCCAATATAATATACATTCTGTCCATCCTTACTGGAACCGTTTGTGGAGAGAGAGAGAGAGAGAGAGAGAGAGAGAGAGAGAGAGAGAGAGAGAGAGAAGTTTACTAAACATCTCCAATAGGTTTATTTGTCTCCCCTTGGAGCGATGGTTGGTTCATGAAGAAGGGGCCAAAGGTTCTCTCTCTCCCTCCTCTCTCTCTCTCTCTCTCTCCTCTCTCTCTCTCTCTCTCTCTCTCTCTCTTCTCTCTCTCTCTCTCTCTCTCTTCTCTCTCTCATTACACACACTGACTCCCATCAATAGGCTGGTGGGATCAAGGGGGTGTAGGGGTGGGGTGGGGGTGTAGGGATGTTGTGGTTTATGGTGTTGGCCCAACAGAATAATAAATAAGTGAGGGGTCGACCCTCTGTGCACAGTTCATTATTTTAAGGTTACTAAATAAAGGCCAAGAGGTTGGTGGTGTTAGAGATGTGTGTGGAGAGGGGGGGGGGGGGGGGGGGGGAGTAGATGAAGAGAGGCAGGAGGTGAGGGAACAGTGTCTTACTTCTGATCTGAAAAATGTTGATGGTAGGGGTTCTCCGCACTAAATTCAAATAGATGTAAAATTAATCTTTTTTTTTCAAATGCAGAAGGTGGATAGGACAGGGAGATGAAGACTGTAGGCCTTTGATTTGGTAGCTGAGAGTAATTTTACAGATCTCTAATGCTGTTGTGGACTTCTTTCTTTATTATTATCTCAAGGTGGTTACATTACTGTGTAGGCTATATGCTACATATGCTCAACGTCTTTATCACATATTCAAAATATCCCAATTTGTGTTTTTTGTTGTTGTTGTTTTTTGAAAATGAAAAATCGATGTTGAATCTTATATGTTTGATTAGGGTGGGGTTTTCTTGGTGGTTGTTGTTGCTGATAATATTTTCGGAAAAAATAACCAGCTACGGCACTGCGTGTGCAACCCACATGGCCAAATCCACAGTGTTGGTGCAAAGCCTGTCGTCTTTAAATCACCATAGACTCTAATTTGATCCAGATTTGTGACAGTTGCCTTTCCCAGACACCCCGCATTTTGTATATATAGTCATTCTGATGTTTATTCCCACCCACCAATCACTGTCGTGAAGTGACACTCCCTAAAAAAAATAATCCTAAAGAAAATACTTGAGCACTACCACTTAAAACTTCATGAAATGATCCATGAATATGTCAGTAGGTATACCCCAGCCAAGGTTAAGCAGCATCGAGCATGGTTACCACTTGGATGGGTGACCGTTTGCGCGCCTTGGCTCAGTACAGTTCCCCAGTTCACCCATCTGTAAATGGGTACCTGCCCTCTTTAGGGTCAGGGAAGGTAAAGCAGCGAGGGAGAGGAGATGGGCGCCGCCCTCAAATTGCTGGCCCTAGAGAAGTGAGGTCTCTGACGCCTCACTCCACTACGACCTTATAGGTTATGGGGCACCTTTACCTTATATGGTCTATACTTTTTAAAAGTAAATTTATATATATATATATATATTATATATTTATATATATATATATAAGAGAGAGAGAGAGAGAGAGAGAGATAGATAGATAGATAGATAGATAGATAGATAGATAGATAGATAGATAGATAGATAGATAGATAGATAAAGATATATAGATATAGATATATAATCAATGAATGCAACAATCAATACATAAACAGAAGTCTTCCAAGGAACTATCTGACCGTCATTAAGTTAATAGAGACTGACAAACAAACAAACAAACAACCCAATTTCCTACAGATAACCAACATAACCACCATAACAGTTAGAAAGCTAAAATACAAATAAAATTAGTTAAAGAGATTAGGGCTAAGTGCATCTCCACGAAAATGTCATCTACTTTAGTGTGAATAAGCATTGTGACCAGCTATAGTTAGTTGACCTTGTAGGAATATTTTTATGATAATTGCTTTGATCTGTTTGCTTGTACACAAGATTCAGCGGGTTATAAAGTCCATCTAGTTTTATTATTTTTATTTGTCATTATTATTATTATTATTATTATTATTATTATTATTGTTGTTGTTGTTGTTGTTGTTGTTGTTTTGTTGTTGTTGTTGTTTTGTTGTTCAGTCATACCATGCCATACCATTGCAATTCAGCACAAGAACTTTCCGTCTCTTCTGCTCATTCTGTCTATCTGTCTGTCTGGCGCTCTCTCTCTCTCTCTCTCTCTCTCTCTCTCTCTCTCTCTCTCTCTCTCTCTCTCTCTCTCTCTCTCTCTCTCTCCCTCTCCTCCCCTTCAGATAAACAGACTTGCTGGCGCACTACTCATATAGACAAGGCACAAACAAATAGAAAAATAGACAGATCAATTGACAGACAGTCATTGGACACACAAACAAACCACTTGGTTGTTTTGATGATGTTGTTTGTTTTTGTTGAATTTTCTTATCTGGTTTTATGTTTGTTTTTGCTTCTTTTTTTTTGGAGGGGAGGGGGGAGAGTTTGGGATTGTTTGTTTGTTTTTGTGTTGTTATTGTGTAGTTTTTTTTCTGTCGTGATGTTATATCTAATAAGGACAGGGATTAGATGTAAAAACAAAAAATAAAAATATATATGAGTGCTTATTCATTATCTCATAATTATAAGAATTTGGTTTGGTTTTGGTTTTATTTGAATCTCTCTCTCTCTCTCTCTCTCTCTCTCTCTCTCTCTTTTTTTTCTCTCTCTCTTAACCTGCATCAAGCACAGACAAATATGCAGACAGACAAACACACTGATTGATGCACTACTTAGAGAGAGAGACAGAGAGAGAGACAGAGAGAGAGAGAGACAGAGAGAGAGAGAGAGGCCACAAGCCACAAACCACCACACACACAAAAAAGAAGATAGAGCAACAGGCAGGCAGACAGGTAGACAGAGCACTTTTCTTCTGCAAACTGATTCAAGTTGCAAAGACAACATTGTCAGCATGTCTGCACAGATCTCTTGTGGTATTTAGTGCGTGTTTGTCTGCCTCTTAGAGAGAAAGAGAGAGAGGGGGGGAGGGATGGAGATGGAGGGAGGCCCAGTGAGAGAGAGAGAGAGAGAGAGAGAGAGAGAGAAGGGAGAGAGAGAGAGGCCCAGAGAGATAGAGAGAGAGGGGCCCAGAGAGAGAGAGAGGAGAGAGAGAGGGGGGGGGGGGCAGAAGAGAGAGAGAGAGAGAGGGGGGGAGAGAGAGGATGATTTATATGTTTATGTTGATAAAAGATTGTTTTAATATTTCTTTGTTGCTTGTCAAAATTATAAATGCACTTTCATTGTAAACAAACAACAACAAACCAACTCTATGTATCCTCGATATAAAAAAAATTAAATAAATAAATAAAACCACACACACAAACACACACAACACACACACACAAACACACACACACACACACACCTCACACACTGATGCTTATCCCTCTAGACACGGAATAAAGTATTTATATTGAATGTTACGAACTCTTTTAAAGCTACTTTGCTTTTCCTGAGGTCTCATTTCCAGCTCTAAGAATGGAAAGCTTTTCCACGCTCGTTGTTTTAAACGACTTAAGAACAGGTTTGTTTGCTTGTTTTCTTTTATGGTTTGTTGCTTAGAATTTCTCTCTCTCTCTCTCTCTCTCTCTCTCTCTCCTCTCTCTCTCTCTCTCTCTCTCTCTCTCTCTCTCTCTCTCTCTCTCTCTCTCTCTTCTCTCTCTCTTGAGTTTGTTGTGCTTCTTTCCTTGTGCTTTTCTTTATAAATTCTAAGGTTTCCTCTGCAGTAATCCTTTGCTGTATATTTGGATGATTTTTTTTTTGGTTGGGGGGTGGAGGGGGGGTTCTCCCCTTCCCCCGCCTCCCACCCCCAAACAAACAGAAAAACAGAGTGCCTTGGTTTTTGTTGTTATCTATTTTGTTCTTGTTGCTGTTGTTTATTTGTTTGTTGGGGGGTGGGGGGGGGGCGTGTTTGTTGTTCATTCTATTTCTTAGGTTGGATTCTTTTTTTAACGTAAAAATTTTGTTTTCGGGTTATTTTCTTTTCTTTTATTTGGTTTGTATGGGGTTCGGGTATTCATAGCGGTGTTTCAGAGTTACGAGAACTTGTTTTTTTAACCGTTTTACAATGAACCTAGTATCTAATTCATATTTCCATAGGGGCGAAGGGGGTTCTTAAAATTTTGAGCGCATAATTTATTGTCTAATCAATTTTGTATTTAAGTATTTGTTATTTCTGTTTTCTATATTTCGATTTGTAAACGAAATGTATATTGATTTGTCAACAAAAACTTATAACTCATGTGGAATACAATAAGAATAACAGCAGCAACAACAACTCTGTACGTTATACACGCGCACACACACTCCTACACACACACACACACTCACACTCACACACACACTAACACCTCACACATACACTCAACATACATGCACACACCTATAGAATAGGAAGATGACTGATTCATTGATTGATTGTTTGGTGAGAAGATTAGGTGAGATTGAAATATTTGAGTTGACTGTTAAGTTGATTGATTGATATTGTTATATTTTGTATATCTTAAGAGAACAAGTAGCACCAATCTATAATTGGATTTTGACTTGGGATAAACATTCATGCAACAGGATTTCATTTTCTGTTGAATTAATACCCTAGTTCACACACACACACGCACACACTAACAAACTCTCTCGTCCCACATCACACACACATCTCACACACACCGACACACACACACACACACACACACACACACACACGGGATTCATTTTGTTTGAATTTAATATAACCCTAGTTTCTCACACACTACACACAACACACACGGACACACACACACACACACACACACACACACACACCACACACTTCACCACACACACGCACGCACGCACGCACGCACGCACGCTACGCACGCACGCACAGGTTGGTTTTAGTTATTTTTGACATGACATCACCCCCTTCCGCCCCCCCCCCCCCCCCCTCCCCCCCCCCCCCCCCCCCCCCCCCCCCCCACCTACACACACTATCACAATGCCCATTCAAAGGATTATTTTAAGTATTTTGAACTCTCTCTCTCTCTCTCTCTCTCTCTCTCTCTTTTCTCTCTCTCTCTCTCTCTCTCTTCTTCTCTCTCTCGCTTCATATACACACACACTCAACACACTAACCACACACACACACATACTTAATGCCCATCAAATGGATTATTTTAAGTATTTTTGAACTTCTCTCTCTCACGAACTATCACACTCCACACACTAACGCAAACGCGTCTCTTCTCTCTCTCTCTCTCTCTCTCTTCTCTGTCCTCTCTCTCCTTCTCTCTCTCTTCTCTCTCTATCTCTCATCGCAAATTACTATCACAATGCCCACTGTCATTCCACCAACCCTCACCCAACCTCTTGCTCTCCTACTTTTGAAGAAAAAAAGTCCCTCCTCCACCCCTACCCCCCACCCAAATATTTTCCTCCTTCTCCTCCTCCTCCTCCGTCCCCTTGAGAATCTTACCATTCTCATTTTATTTCATCACCCAATTCCCCCTCCCCTCCTCCTTCCTCACTATCACCTCCCCTCACTCTACCTCCTCGACTCTCACCCTCCCTCTCTCCAACCTCCTCCTCAAGTGGCACAATTTTCAAGACAACGCGATTTGTTCCGGTGTGTGGTCCCAGTCAAAAGACCCGAACTGATGCTCGCGGCTATCTGGCAACGGAAGTCTGTGAGTACATGGGCCCTCTGTGGCGCCACTGATCTGACTGCCTGGACACCGATAGATTGGGCGCTTTGGCTTCTCTTGAGTTGTGTGGTGTGTGTGTTGTGTGTGTCTTGTGAGTGTGTGTGTGTGGTGTGTGTTCTGTCTCTCTGTCTGATATGTTGTTGTCTGTCCTCTGTGTGTGTGTTGTGTGTTCTCTCTCTGTATGTATGTCTGTCTGTCTGTCCTTGTGTGTGTGTGTGCTCTCTCTATCTTCTCTCTCTCTCTCTCTCTTCTCTCTCTCTCTTCTCTCTCCTCTCTCTCCTCTCTCTCTCTCTCTCTCTCTCTCTCTTCTCCTCTCTCTCTCTCTCTCTCTCTCTCCTCTCTCTTCTGGTGTGTGTGGGTGTTGTGTGAGAGAGATATCTAGTTGTTAAGAGGAGTAGTAGTAGTTAGTTAGTAGGATGTAGTAGTAGTAGTAGTGTAAGTAGCTAGTTGTAGTAGTAGAAAGAAACGAGAAAAGAAGAAGAAAAAGATGAAGAAGAAGAAGAAGTATAGTAGTAGGTAGTTTAGTTGTGGTTAGTGGTATGTGGTAGTAGTAGTAGTTAGTAGTAGTGCGT
>CM054143.1:42951644-42956644 GCA_028751875.1 Rapana venosa
ATCCTGTATCAGTTCCAAAACGGCACGCAAATGGGCCCCTACTCTACCAAAAGTGGACAGGTTCTCTCTAGCATGTGTGCAAGATGTTCTGCGTGTGTTCACACACAGGACTTCAGTTTTTGGTCTCATCTGAAGGATTTTTTTTTTAGGGGGTGGCATGGAGTCTGCCTGCACTGATGCTAACTCCAGGGAAAAACTTCCCTTGAGCAGGTAATGGCTCAAACCTCGGCTAGAACCCTGGCCACCAGATCGCACGCGCAACGCTATAACCACCAGGCTACCTCGCCCCCCCCCCCCCCCCCCCCCCCCCCCCCCCCCCCCCCCCCCCCCCCCCCCCCCCCTCCCCCCCCCCCCCCACCCCCCCCCCCCCCCCCCCCCCCCCACCCCCCCCCCCACCCTCTACCGGTGTACAATTTCACTCTTAGTTACCTGTGCACAAATCGGAGTTGAGAGTACAAACAGTGATTTGTAATACACCATACATAGTAGAACGGGACTTTCAGGCTCACGTGTATTGTAGACAAACCAAAAAGACTAGAAATTGATATAACAGAGACTGACAGTGCTTCCTATGAGCAAGTGCACTCGCGCACATTCTTGCATATATCCAAGTTTGTTTGTTTTTACAGAAAAAGAAAAAAAGTATGCCTTGTGGATGGACAGAAGGACAAACAGACATTTAGATAGACAATGGAGGTATGACTGTAGAAAGTGAATAGATAACGGAATGAATGAATGAATAAATAAATAAATAAATCATTCCATGAATAAATGAATAAAGGGAGGAAGAAAGGGAAGAACCAGAGGTAAATTTGGCTGACCTTTTTGTCTTCCAATCACTAGAAATTCAGCGGTAGTCCTGGTCTCTTAGCTTTTCACTAAGTTTTTCATAGAAGTTTCAGAGGCAAAAGAAAAAAACATATCGTCTTTGGCAACGTTCTTCTGACAGCTAAAAATGCTTTTGTACTCAGAAAATGAGAGGGAGAGACAGAGAGAGAGAAAAACGGAGACAGATCCATAGAGAAAAAGTGAGACAGAAAAGAGAGAAGAGAGACAAGAGAGAAGAAAAGAGAGAAGGAGAGACACAGAGAGAAAGAGAGAGACGAAACACAGAGGAGAGATTGTAAAAACCTTGGTACCTTTGAAATTCGTTCTCAGAAGAAGAGAGTGAGAAGAAAAATACCAGGGGAGGTGAAATAAAGGTAGGAGAGGGATTGAAGGGGGGACCTGTTGCCGTGGTGGTGTCTGGCACCAGTGTCTGTGGAAAAATGTGGCTGGAGGCGCTAGTAAGGTGAGGATGAGGGGGGGTGAGAGAGAGAGAAAGGGGAGAGAGAGATGTCTGTGTGATGCAGTCAACTGATCCCGCAGCCTGCAGGATCGCCCTGCAGGGATTTATTGTCTTTTAAAATGAGGAGCAAGAGATTGAAGACAACTTGAGATCTGGGTTGCCAGAGGAAGGGGGTAGGGAAACGATTGGTTGTTGGAGGGAAGCTAGGGATGGTAGTAGCAGTGAGAGGGGGGCAGGAGGAGGAGGAAGGGGGGGGGGGGATGGAGAGAGAGAGAGAGGTGATGGAAGCGGGCTTGGAACGAGTTTCACTAGTTAGGAGATGATTTTATGTATAAATAATAATAATAATAATAATGTATGGAATTTATATAGATGATGAAGGCTTCATTGAGTGTGTTGTTGATTCATTATTTTGTTTATGCCATCATTGTAAATGTAGATTTTGTTGTGAGTTATTTTGTTTGTTTGTTTTGGGATTTTTTTGCTGTTATGTTGATGTCACTGTTTTTTAGCATTGTTTTTATTGTAGTTAATGATATATCTTTCTTTCTTTAGTCTGAACAAGTTTAAGCAAGCAGCAACAACGTAATGTAACGAAGAATATCACCATGAAGTCATCAAGCCTGTTTGTGAAAGTATTAATTTGATCGCAATGGGATAATTTTGAAAGGGCTTTTCTAGACCACAAAATGCTGCTGATCTTGTTTGCAAGTTTTGAAACATTATGTAACTACAGAAGTTAATCACAACCATGTTTCTTCTTGCTGACAATATTTACATGACATTATAACCTGAATAAGTAGGCCTAATGGTCAGAGGGTGGTTTCCTCTCTTGAAGTCTTTTTGTTCCCATCCAGGTTTTCATAGACTTAATTCCTTTCTTCTGCACCTAACAAATGGACGGGGACGGGGAACACAAACTGCGATTGTACTCACTTCATTCCATTTCCCAACTTATTTCTTGAAAACGTCAATCAAATTCATGTTTCAATCATATTTTAAACTTACCCCCCCCCCCCCCCCCCCCCCCCTCAATCCTTTCCCCAAAAAGCACGCACCGGAAACAACCTCACTCCCTGTCCAGGGGAAGCCACTCTTTGACGTCCACTCCCTAAGGGAGGTCAGTCGCGTCTTGTGAAAACATGGCGGCTGCCACGTCACGAGTGGCGCTGAGAGGCCAAATATTTAGACAAGTCCCCAGCTGACCAGCTAACTACCCCCATCTTGCGTAAGGCGACCCCGGAGACATGGGAGCTAAGCGTGGACTGGAGCCAAGGGGAGAGATTGGAAAAACAGATCGTTGGGTTCCTTGCTAACGGGAAAGCCTGTTCGCTTTTCGCTCACTTCAAGCAAGAGTCAACAAGGAGGAGGCAGATGTGAATGAAGATTGGATGAGAGAGAGAGAGTGAGTGAGTGAGTGAGACAGACAGAGACAGAGAGACAGACAGGCAGGCAGACAGACAGACAGGCAGGCAGACAGACAGACAGGCAGTCAGGCAGGACAGATGGACGGACAGATAGACACAGAGGGGGGTGGGTTCTGGTACTAAAGAGGGTTCCCACCGTATCTGTTTGGTACCAACCAGAGAGAGAATATCTTTTACTCTCTTAAGAAATGACTGAATAAATGGTTCCGTTTTGGACCCAACTCAAGATTTTCTTTTTTCTCTGTCGATCAATTGTGAAAAGGTAGGGAGAAAATGAATAGATAGATGAAAAGATCAAAAAATGAAAATTTTTAAAAAGTGAAGGCTGTCTCAAGTTCCGTAATTATCTTTATTTATTGGGGACGGGGTAGCTCAGTGGTCAGAGCACTCGCTTTCCCCCAGCCAAGTTAAGCAGCGTCGAGCGTGGTTACCAATTGGATGGGTGACCGTTTTCGCGCCTTGGCTTCAGTACAGTTCCCCCAGTTCACCCAGCTGTAAATGGGTACCTGCCCTCTTTAGGGTCAGGGAAGGTAAAGCAGCGAGGGAGAGGAGATGGGCGCCGCCCTCAATACGCTGACCCAAGAGAAGTGAGGTCTCTGACGCCTCGCTCCCCTACGACCTTAATATAGGTTATGGGACACCTTAACCTTTACCTTACCTGTTCATTATTCGGGATTATGTAGATCTATATCCTCATCAGTCAAAGAGTGGTCAGCTAGGCTAGGCTCTACATAAACAACAGGACTGGACTAAATTGGTTTAAGTCAAAGAAAACACAACCAAGCTATCTGAATATTAGCCGATATTCCACGTAACATTCAACGAATTTGAATACAATGTTACAAGTGGAATCCATCCACGTTTCTTTACGTTGATAAGCAAACTTACCAATAGTGACCACCTCCCTCCTACATGCCCATCTCCGCTTGGTAGCTGAATTAACCACGCATTGAGAGCTAAGTCAGTGACGGGAAAGAAAAAACAAACCAGAAAAAAAAAAAAAAAACGTCATTGGCGTGTGACAACCCACAACCGGCTTGACATAAAATGTCCTCTTCTCCCTAAACTAAATAAGGCAAATTTTCCTATTCGAAGGAATAAGACGAAGATATGGTGTAGACAGGAGAGTATTGTTTTAGCTGTGGGACATGGTAAATATGTTATTAAGGTGTGGTGGTGGTGGTGGTGGTTTGGGGTGTTCTTCACTTTTTGAGGGCTTCGCGGTCTTTTTGCCCTATGTTTTGTTTGTTTTCTTTTCTATTTGTACTTTTTGTTTTTTTTGTTTCTGTTTTCCCTGTTTTGAAGTCGTCAAAAGTTTCCCTCTATTCTTGGCTGTGCTTTAACCAAAAACCTAGACAATAAAAAGACTTTTAAGCTTTTAAAAGAACTGAAATATGATGACAATGGTGAAGGTGATGATAGTGGTAAGAAGATAACAAAGCAGGAAGTGATGATTATGTATGGATTTTTTTTTTTTTGGGGGGGGGGGGGGGGGGGCAATGGATCGGAAGCAATTTGTTAGGAGTCAGATTAGTTGCATGCTAGTTATATACTGTTATCCAGTTTGAATATTTCTATGCTGCGTATGATTATGGATGGTCATATTTTATCATCAATTCAATGAACGTTTTTTTGGGTACTATTTCTTATATTTCGAGGATAATGGATTCAAGACTGTGATTTTTATTTTTACATCCAGTCTCCGTGAATATGCAGTTTTGTAAATTAATGTTGTCATCCCTTCCCACCGCGGTACATGGAATCTATTTGTTATTTTTTAAATAATTGCAGCTAGCAGTTCCAAAAATACTGATAACTCTCAGTGGAAATCACACACTTTTACAGGGGAAAAAACCGTTTATTGTCTGTTCTTTTCACCCCTCATCTTTCTTTGTGGTTTCTTCTTCCATTATCATTTTTCTCCCTTTTTTTCACGTTCACATCTTCTTTCCTGTAGTTTCCACGATTTACATGCAGTATGTTTCATCCAAATTCAGTTGGGGGCTATGGCCTAAACTGGAAAAAAAACATTTCGCATTCCCATTCCTTTACTTTCCATTTAATTTTCTTTATTTGTTTTCTTGGGCGATTTGGTTTATATTGTTTTTATAAAATTCGTATTGTTTCACTTATTAGGTTGTTTTTGATGTAATTCTCTCTCTCCTCTCTCTCTCTCTCTCTCTCCTCTCTCTCTCTCTCTCTCTCTCTCTCTCTCTCCAGTGGGTTGACACTATTTGCGTGTCTGTATTTGATAATTTATTTATATTGCAAAATTATAATAGCAC
>CM054143.1:42959144-42964144 GCA_028751875.1 Rapana venosa
TCATTTAACTAGCCAATCAGCGCTTTTGGCGATATCTTCTGCTGTAATGGAAAGGTTTTTTTTTCATTTCAAAGCCGAACTTATAATGCTGCTACTTCAGACTGATAGTGCTTGTTGCTTTTTGGGGTTGGTTGCTTGGTTGGTTGGTTGGCTTGCTTTGGTGTGAGGGCTTTTTTCTTTGGTTTTCGTAGAGAACATCGGGGAAGCTAGCACATAAATACTGTCCTTTAGATCTTTTTAATCTGTTCAAACCCTTCAGTTCACTGTCATCTCTTTGCTCAGTAGAAAAGTAGCTGTGTGGTAACTTGTGAAAATGTTGTGTGTTGTGACGTGATTTCTCGCAGCAACGCCATGCTGGAAGGCCTATAGATGTAATTTTCTATTATTATGTCATATTTGGTTGGGTTTTTGCTGTTGTTGTTTTTTTAAAGAAAGCATTTTGTATTTTTGTGTGGGGAATGTCATTGCACCAGCAGCATGTCAATGGAAGGTTCTCTGATGGCTGATTTTCATTAGTTTTTGTGCATTGCTCGTTCTTAATTCTGTTGGGCAGAGATTATGTGATGGCAAACAAACCCCAACATATTTTGTTGAAGTTTTCAGTGCAATATTTCTTTCCAATGGTTTCAAAAGCTACAATCTGCATATGGGAACACTATCATGTATCAGTTGCTTTGATGATGTACACTCACACACACACACATACACACACACACACAACCTCCTCACCCTCGCCTCTACCCTTCCTTCCCCATCCCCCGTCCACCTTTCTTTTTGTTCAGCCGAGGGCTGCAACCAATCAAATGACATCACACAAGACAGGGGAGAAGGGAGGGAGAGAGAAAAGGGAGGAGAGACCTCCAAACACGAAGCCGGAAGAGACAGAAGAACAAACTCAAGAGACCATCAAAAGAGAAGACAAGGACAAGAGGAGGTTAAGAACGAGAGAGAGAGAGAGAGAGAGAGGGAGGGAGGGAAGAGAGAGATAGATGGGGGAGACAGAGATGTTGAGGGGGGGGGGGGGGGGGGGGGCTGAGAGAGAGAGAGGGAGAAAGGGACAGACAAAGAGAGGAGGGAGAGGGGGAGGGAGAGACACAGACAGACAAAGAGACTGAGAGAGGGGGGAGAGAGAGAGACATACAGACAGACACAGAAACAGACACAGAGAGGAGAAGGATAAGGGAGAGGGGAGATAACTCATCTTGTGTAGTATCACGGCACTAGATACATACACACACACGTGCACGCATGTGCCCTTTTGTTTCTCATAGTTTCCCTAGACGATCCTTTAAAAAAGAAAAAAAGAAGAAAATCTGGTGCCAGATCTCAACCTGGTACCAAGATGATCACAGATTTTTCTAATTTTTGTTGTTGTTCTTTTGGCTTCGTCTTGTGATCAGGGGATGGGATGGGGGGTGGTCTTTGGAGAGAAATGATGATGAAGGTTATTGATGATGAAAAGGTTGATGGTTGAACAAAAAAGGAAAGAAGAAAAAGAAAAGAAAGAGAAAACTGAGAGAGAGATAGAGAGAGAGAGAGAGAACGGAAAAGCTGAGAAGTTGGTTATTAGCGATACAAAATTGCTGATACCACTATTACTACTATTTTGCTGCTCCTGTTGCTGCTGCTGTTGGTGGTGGTGGTACTGCCGCCGCCACCGCTGATGATGATGATGACGACGACGATGATGATGATGATGATGATTGTGCTGCTGTTTCTGTTTCTGCTTTCAATACCACTATTGCTGCTGCTGATGATGATGCAATTGCTGCTACTACTGCTACTGCTTCTACTACTTCTTCTGCTACTGCTGCTATTTCTGCTGCTGCTGCTGATACTACTACTGTTACCACTACTGCTGCAGCTACTACTACTACTACTACTACTACTGCTGCTGCTGCTGCTGCTACTACTACTACTACTACTTCACCACTTCTACTACTACTACTTCTACTCTACTACTACTACTACTTCTACTACTGCTGCTGCTGATACTACTACTACTTATTACTACTACTGCTGCTGCTGATACTACTTACTACTATACTACTACTACTGCTGCTGCTGCTGCTGCTGCTGCTCTGGCTGCTGCTAGCTTGATTGAGACAATGGTATTATGACTTCAATCGTTTGTATTATTATTGCCACCTCCCCCCCCCCCCCCCCCCCCCCACCCCCCAGTCCGTCCGTCCGTCCCGATGATGTGTGTGTGCGCGGCGCGCGTCGCTCGCGTGTGTATGGCTGTGTGGCTGTTGGGCTGTCAGTATGTCTCTATCTCAGAGACAGCATTCTCTCTATGTCTGTCTGCGGTCTCTCTGTCTCTCACTCTCTCCTCCTCCTCTGTCTCTCACTCTCACTCTCTCTCTCCCTCACACACTCTCACAAAGACACCATGTGCAGGAAAGATGTGCAAACACGCGGTATCGCCCGGTACACACACGGCTAAAGAAATGTAAAGGGCACACAACAACACACTACACACACATACACAACACACACACACGCCGACGCGCGCCGCGCACAAGACGACACACACCACAACACACACATAACACTACACACATATACACAACATACACACACCAACCACACCACACCATCACATACATACATGTATACACACACAACTTGCATGCATACACGCAACACTATACATCTACGGCGCCACACACACATAACACACACCACACATCACACACACACACACGCACGCGCACACATGTCTGTTCTTGTGCATAGGTATACGTGCAGCCAAGCTTAAGTACTTGACTAAAGATTTTTATAGATAGATAGATAGATAGATAGATAGATAGATAGATAGATAGATAGATAGATAGATAGATAGATAGATAGATAGATAGATAGATAGATAGATAGATAGATAGATATATTGTGTGTGACTGCGAGCATGAATCATATTGCCCTTATATAATAATGCCTTCTCTTTTGAGAATTACGTCTACCATTTTTTTCGTATAGTAGTATTGGTCTTCAGTTTTAACGTCTTTCCACTTTAAGTGATACCAATTGGAAGTGTGTGTGATGTGTAGTGTGTGTGTGTGTGTGTGGTGTGTGTGTGTGTGTGTGTGTGTGTGTGTGTGTGTGTGTTGTTGTGTGTGTGTGGTGTGATGAATACATCATAATGACAAATAGAACGTGCTAAACAACATAACCAAGTAATGATAAAAAAAAAGCCAAAAAAGCCAAACAAAACTTTAGTAATTATAATGAATGTCCTATGGGACTTGACTGCAAACCTTTAGCAATATCAAACATTATAATTATCTACATCTTTGAAAACTTCAATAACAAAACATTTCTTCGTCACAAGCACGTGACGAATCCGCTATTTTGTTCTTGTCCAGTTTTGTTGACGCTTGTGCTAAATACCTGAAATTACCGAGATTGTCTGACTGATAGACTGACCTACTGACTGACTGATTGACTTACTGAGAGAGAGAGAGAGAGAGAGAGGAGGAGAGAGGAGGAGAGAGACAGGAAACTCGAACTAGAATATTTGTGAGAGTAATTATTGGCTAAGCAAAGGTTCTACTAAGAGCCTTTATGGGGGAAAAGGAGGAAATTCAAACAGAGAGAGAGAGAGAGAGAGAGGGGGGGGGGGGGGGGGGGGTAGCAGGGCAAAGCATGGCCAAATTCTATATTTTTATAATAATAGATTAGCATTCCTGTGCTTTGTTATTATATGGAATTTATATAGCGCTGAATCTTGCAAAACAAACAAATCGAAGCGCTTTGCACTCAGATCTTTTACACGAATCCAACTTTTCTTCAAACAACATAATTAAGAGATTTCACGTTTAGATGGTGATAAAGGAGATGAAGGATGCTGTTGAAAAGTAGGGACAGATTTGAGGGGAAAGTGTCAGGTAGGAAATTGTGGTTGAGCTGGATTTGAGGTTAAGTGAAGGTTGGCAAAGTAAGAGGGAGGTCATCGGTGGGATGGACAATAAGAGATAGTGCGACGGCCACGTGGTTTGTTGAGGTTTCTTATCAATGCTCGCACCATCTCACACCATTTTCTTCAGGATTATCATATCACATGAGAGAGGGATGCGGGGGGGGGCAGGGGGGACAGAGGAAAGAGGCAGCAAAATTGGTTGTGAGGTTGGGCTCGTTTTTCAGTCCTTACCCCCACCACCCTTCTTCACCCCTTTCTTATAGGATTATCATTATACATAATGCAATATATATGAAAGAGAAAGATGAAGAGAGGGATGGGTGAGGGGACAAGCAAGCATGAAAAATTTGTAAGTGAGGATAAAGAGGAGTAGATCGAGTACTTAGTACACAGCACACCTTGTCCTATTATAGATGATAGCATTAACCATACAATAGAGCAAATGATAATGAGAGAGAGACAGAGATGAAGAGTAGGAGGAGAGAGAGAGAGAGAGAACGGAGAGAGAGAGAGAAGGCACAGAGAGACAGCAAGAGACAGCAGGAGACTCTAAGAGAGAAGGCAGTCAACAGGGAGAGAGAAAGAGAGAGAGAGGACTGGTAATAAGCACGTGTGCAGCACATGACCACACAAGTGAAAAAGCGGGTAGGTAGGAAGGGAGGTATAGGTATAGTAGGTGGCTGTATGTATGCACTGTTGTGTATTATGTTTGCCTGCAGCTTTGTTGTCTGGTCGACAGAGGTTTGGTTCAACCACTGAGATAATAATAACACCACCTTCGCCATTGCCTGCTTAGAACTGTGGGAAAATGGGACGAGATTTTCTGTCTTGTCTTTCTCTGCCTCTGCCTCTCTGTCACTGTCTTTTTCTTTAAAAAAAAAAAAAAATCTATGTTTGACTGTGTCTGTCTGGGAATGGATGACAAAATTTACAAAACTGCATACACACGGGAACTGGATGGGGAAAAAAGCACATGATGATGATGATGATGATGATGATGATGATGATGATGATGATGATGATGATGATGTAAGGAATTTATACAGCGCTGAATCTTGAGTGCTTATTCCTTTATCCTCGA
>CM054143.1:42971644-42981644 GCA_028751875.1 Rapana venosa
CTTTTTTCCCCCAGAAAGACTTACTCGATAACCATTCTCTCTTATGCCAAAAAGTCGGATGTGCTGGGTCTGACTTGTCAGGCGCCTAACGGCAGCACAACGCATTTTCACTCAATATGACAGACAACAATAGTTGCTGTATGAGCGTTGAAGAAAGAGAAGAAGAAGAAGAAGGAAGTTTTTTTCATCTTTAATAACAAAGTGATGGTCTTTTGATATCTTTGTTCCTAGACTGTATCAGAACCGAATTTGTCTCATAAAGACATAAATCAGACATACCACACACTCTATACACAGATTGAGGGGGGGGAGAGGCGGGGTGCAGAAGAAAGGAAGGAAAGAGAGAAGAACAGAAGAGAGGGAGTATAAAGAAAACAGAATCACAAAAACGAAAAAAAAAAAAACAAAAGATAAAAGAGAGGGATGGTAGAGAGGAGAAGACATAGGAGCAACGCTAACAAGTTAATTAACCTGATGTAAACACGTTCAGCTTCGTGTGACGATATCAGAATCTGAGAGCGGGCTCTGCCGGTACCGTAGCGGTTAAGGAAAAAAGACATCAATGGCTTGCCGCTTCAAAAAACAACGCACGCTCCCGCTGGTGCTACTGCTACTGCTACTGCTGCTGCTTTTGGAGAGCAAAGTCTACTTGGGATGGCCAGTACTATTGCTTCGGGGGATGGGTAGGGAGTAGGGGGATGGGTGGTGGTGGTGGTGGTTGTGGTTGGTGGTGGTGGTGGTGGTAGTGTGGACGTGAGATCTTGAGATACCGTACTAACTCTTGGTGCCAGCTTTCTAAGAGACGTGATAGGAGGGTGGGTGGGGTGAGTAAGGAGGGTGAGAGAGAGGCAGACAGAAAGAGACAGAGACAGAGACTGAGAAAGAGAGAGAGAGGTGATAGTGGGGTAGATGGGAGAGAGAGGGACAGACCGATAGACAGACGGTGAGGGACAGATAGACAGACGGTGAGGGACAGATAGACAGACGGTGAGGAACAGATAGACAGACGGTGAGGGACAGATAGACAGACGGTGAGGGACAGATAGACAGACGGTGAGGAACAGATAGACAGACGGTGAGGGACAGATAGACAGACGGTGAGGGACAGATAGACGGCGAGGGACAGATAGACGGTGAGGGACAGATAGACAGACGGTGAGGGACAGATAGACGGTGAGGGACAGATAGACAGACGGTGAGGGACAGATAGACAGACGGTGAGGGACAGATAGACAGACGGTGAGGGACAGATAGACAGACGGTGAGGGACAGATAGACAGACGGTGAGGGACAGATAGACGGTGAGGGACAGATAGACGGTGAGGGACAGATAGACAGACGGTGAGGGACAGATAGACAGACGGTGAGGGACAGATAGACAGACGGTGGGGGACAGATAGACAGACGGTGAGGGACAGATAGACAGACGGTGAGGGACAGATAGACGGTGAGGGACAGATAGACGGTGAGGGACAGATAGACAGACGGTGAGGCACAGAAAGACAGACGGTGAGGGACAGATAGACAGACGGTGAGGGACAGATAGACAGACGGTGAGGGACAGATAGACAGACGGTGAGGGACAGATAGACAGACGGTGAGGGACAGATAGACGGCGAGGGACAGATAGACGGTGAGGGACAGATAGACAGACGGTGAGGGACAGATAGACAGACGGTGAGGGACAGATAGACAGACGGTGATGGACAGATAGACGGTGATGGACAGATAGACGGTGAGGGACAGATAGACAGACGGTGAGGGACAGATAGACAGACGGTGAGGGACAGATAGACGGTGAAGGACAGATAGACAGACGGTGATGGACAGATAGACGGTGAGGGACAGACAGATAGACAGACGGTGAGGGACAGATAGACGGTGAGGGACAGATAGACAGACGGTGAGGGACAGATAGACAGACGGTGAGGGACAGATAGACAGCCGGTGAGGGACAGATAGACGGTGAGGGACAGATAGACAGACCGTGAGGGACAGATAGACAGACGGTGAGGGACAGATAGACAGACGGTGAGGGACAGATAGACGGTGAAGGACAGACAGATAGACAGACAGACAGACAGACAGACAGACAGACGGTGAGGGATAGACAGTGAGAGACACAGAGACAGACAAGGAAAATAAGATAAGTAATGTAGATGTTGCATTCCAAGAAACATGAAGCAGATTAAAGAACACACCACACAACTCCTTATTTTATTTGTTTATTTATTTTATTCTTTTATATCGAGAATAATGGAATAAGCACTTATGTGCTTTTTTTGCATCCATTGCCCGTGTGTATGCGGTTTTGTAAATTCTGTCATCTTATCACAATGGCATGCTGTCATGACAACATTATTATGTCCTATTGTGAACTATGTACATGTGAAAATCAAATATTATTATTACTGTTTTGTTGTTGGGTTTGTTTTGTTTGTTGTTGGGGGGGTGGGGGTCTTGTCTTGTATCATGTTTTTCATGCTCTGAATATTTTCTTCTTTTTCTGTGTACAAGGTGTTTGTTGTTTGTTTTGTGTGTGTGTGCCTATTTTTTTGCTATTTCTTTAAGTTTTTCTTTGCCTTCTCTTGTCTATTGCTAACTGAGATTTCAAAGGATGGGCCTTATGTTTTCTTTTGCTTTGCTTTGTTGGTTTCTGTTGTGTTTTACTGTTTGTTATTCTTCTGGGTGTATTCTACAGCATTTTGTTTTGTTTTATTTGTTTGTTGGGTGTGGGGTTTGTTTGGTTGTTGTTGTTTTGTTGTTGTTGTTGTTGTTTTTTGGGGGGTGTTTGCCTTATGGGGGGGTATCATTTCCTTTTTTTTTTTTTACTGTTTATAATCGGTTTTCTGTTAAAGCGAAGAGGATTTTTTGGTTGTGTTTGTGATCATTGTAAACACAGGGATTGGTAGAGGATGTCCATTCTGCAGTGTTATTTGCCCACAAAGCATTTTCCTATGCATTTTTTTGTACAGGGAAGTGTTCATTGTGTTTTCTTACGGTTATTTTGTAACCTGGGGATGATGCATCAAGTGGAAGGACTAGCGTCCTCGGCACAGACTGGTTATAGTTTGCCTTAAAGAAGAAGATAGTTCAGGCACTTGGTTCCCCCGTTGGGATGCCGGGGTGCCTGTCAGAATAAATAGCATCTCCATCTTCTGGACATTCTGTGCTAGGAGATCCCTCTTTTCTATCCCTCTCTTTGTTTCTGCTTTGTTCCTTTTCTTCCTGTCACCCCCTTCTTGTCTATTTTCTGCCTCCTTTGGTCGGTCCATTCTCCTGCCTTTTTCCCTAGAGAGACTTAAAAAGAGAACAATTCTCTCATGCTGAAGTTGGATGCGCTGGGCCTGACTTGTCAGGCGCTTAACGGCAGCGTAACGCATTTTCGCTCATAATTTATGACAAACAATAACAGTTGCTGTCTGAGCATTCGAAGAAGAAGAAGGAGGAAGAGGAGGAAGGCACTCTGTCTTTTCAGTATTAGATGTTTTATGGGATTAGAATAATGGTGTCAATTGTGAACTTTAGGCGACTGTTATTGGAGTTACTGAACTCTATATAAAGTGACAGCCCTTATGGTATTATGATCCTTGAAGTCGATGGGGTTATAAACATTATAGAAATGGCATAAAATTGTCCCTTGGTGGGTTTGTTTTTTCTTCTGTGTTCAACTATTCTATTTTCAATCTTTTCTCTAGAGTTT
This sequence comes from Rapana venosa, assembly GCA_028751875.1. Lineage (NCBI taxonomy): Eukaryota > Metazoa > Mollusca > Gastropoda > Neogastropoda > Muricidae > Rapana > Rapana venosa. The sequence continues at coordinate 42,975,348 of CM054143.1, forward strand.
TACTTACTAGTTTGTTGTTTTTTTAACTTTCATTTTGAACAGTAATGCAAAACATCAACTAATCTACTTCAGCGACAGTTTTTAGTCAGATTCTCTCTCTCTCTCTCTCTCTCTCTCTCTCTCTCTCTCTCTCTCTCTCTCTCTCTCTCTCTCTCTTCTCTCTCTTCAGTCTCCTTTACTTTACCCCTTTTTATCTCCCATGAATGCGTGCTTTATTGCCTGATCTGATGGTCCGTGCTGATTCGCACGTTCTCTCCATCTCTTGTTGCCTGCTATTTTGCACATTGCCTTTATCTGCCCTCCTGTCCTGTCTCTTTGCGGGAGAACCACCCCTATCATCGCCACTTAACATAAGACAGACGAGCCATACTTGGAGAGAGAGAGAGAGAGAGAAAGAAAGAAAGAGAGAAGGAGGGGGAAAAGAAGAAGAGAAGAAAAAAAAAGTGGTAGTAGCTCTCAGAAAGAAAGCAAAACAGAAGGGAAAGAAAGTAAAAGAACGAAAAACAACAACCAACCAACCAAAAAAAAAAAAAACACCACAAAAAAAATTGTCAGCCGACATGCCCCTCACTCGCTGAAAACAGCCCCGCCAGCAGTTGCCAGACTCTAGTTCCTCGCCATTCATCCGGGTCTCTGTGGATTCAGAAAACACGTGCGAGTGACGGGGGCTCTGGGACCACCAAGGGCGGCCACTCTCACAGTCTTTAGCGATTGCCACTTACCTCCCCTCGGGGCACGGCGCGATGACTGCCATACCTCACCGATAGCCATCCGGGGGTTGGCTGCTGAGAAAGAAAACGAAAGGAGAAGCCAGGCTGAGGATGTCATCTTGAGCTCTCTATTGGTTTTGTGGGTGTGCGGTTGTCGATAGATTTCCGTGCGGCACAACAGAGGCGAAACCCTCCACCGCTTCTTTCCAAATGTCGGCTGGAGTTGGGGGGCTGGCTGTTTCTTGAATGCGGAAATGTGCATTCCATCTTGTTGGGTTCTGAAACCGTTTCTTCTTCTTCTTCTTCTTCTTCTGGTTCTTCTGCTTCTTCTTCTTTTTTTTCTTCTTCTTCTCAATTTCTTCTTCTTACTTACTTCTTCTTCTTCTTCTCAGTTCTTTACAATTCTTCGCAATTCTTCTCTTTCTCTTCTTTTTCTTCGTCAAGAATTCTTCTTCTTCGCACATTCTTCTTTGCAGTTTTTCCTTCTTCTCTTCTTCTTCTTCTCCGATTCTTCTTTTCGTATTCTTCTGTGCATTTCTTCTTCATAATTCTTCTTCCTCTTCTCTTCTTCTTCTTCTTCTTCTTCTTGCAATCTTTTATCTGGCATGTTGTTTGGATTTCACTGTTTTTCTATGTTGTGGTGTTGGGGGTTGTCCAGGGTGTTTTTGTAGACCTTTTGGTGTGGGATACTGTGGCAATTAGTCACGAGGATGGTGAATTGGCACAGTGTTAACAGTTCAGTACGTACTGTCACGGTAATTGTTCTCATTTTTAGATTGACATCGTTCACATTTGTGTGGTCTTTTGTTTTTTTACCTTAAGTTGTCTGTTTGTCTAGGTTCTCCTCTCTCTCTCTCTCTTCTTCTCTCTCTTCTCTCTCTCTCTCTCTCTCTCTCTCTCTCTCTCTCTCTCTCTCTCTCTCTCTCTCTCTCTCTCCTCTGTATCTCTCTGTCTCTGTCTCTGTCTATCGCTCTCTCACTCGCAGAACATCTTGCGCACACGTTAAATCCTGTTCCGCTTTTCGTAAGAGTAGGCCATTGTGTGCCGGTGGGAACAGATGACAGAATTTACAAAACCGCATACACACAGGGATTGGATGTAAGAAAAACCCACATAAGTGCCTATTCCATTATCCTCGATGTAAAAGAAATTTTTATAAAAAATTAATAATTTTAAAGATCACTGATGTTGATGGTACGACGACGATGATAATACTGATAAAAATGACTGGTTAGATATTGCAAATATTCATTCGTTTATAAATATCATTCTTTTCAGGTGTATTCATTTATTCAATGGTTTTATATTATTTACTTCTGTACATGAAAAGAGCATGCTAGGACCACATCTTAGCAAGTAAAGGCTGAACAAGAACGAGAATATGAAGAGAAAGTCTATCGCCTTAAGTCAATACTTCAATACTAGTAGTTCTGTGGTTTGCCACACTCCAACAACAAGGTTTAATTACGCCTAGGCTTGTCATGACAACACACACCCATTAGCAAGCTGCACATTCCTTTCCCCTCACCACAAACATGTCCAACTAAACATTTTGCGCCACCCCCCTCTCTCCTCTTGTTTCCAGGGTGCAGGCTTTTCGAGCTGCTCTGTGAATAACTGCTACTCTTGCAGCAAAGCAACAATTTTTGGCTGCTTGGAGTAAGAAAAAAGTTATATTCCTTGCGATATGTTTTAGCAGTAGCTCTTTTTTTACGTAGTATACAGTTCTCATAATTTTATGTTTGGTTCGTTCCCTTAACGTGTTGGTATTGCGTTGTTCTGAAGAAGTAAAATGTTGTTATAACATTGTTATGCAAGCCAACCTATGACAAGTATATTCGTGCGTCGGAACATGCAAAAATTCTTGCTCATAAACAAAAGCTTCCAAGAGCAGTGGGAAGGGGTCGTTGCTTAGCTTATTGAACACCAGGTCCCTAAATTGAATACCTCCGCTGGAACTATGACATAACCTACAACCACTTGCTCACAAGGTTAACTGCACACATTACAAATAAGTTAACGATGTCACGTGCCCTAGTCAGATGAATGAATTGAAGTATGGAAAGACAACATATGTTTTTTGTTGTTGTAGGGATTGCTTGTTTGTTGTTGTTTGGTTTGTGTTTATTTTGATATATTTTTATTCAGTGAATTGCTGCATTGGGTTAGCTTTTATTCGTGTATCAATTCAACTGCAATCTGAATGACATATAAAACTAGCTATAAATCTAGCGACAAAGCTGATCCAAACTTGTCATGTGCATTCAGCCTGTTGCTGGTAGCTCGCTTGTACAAACAGGTTTATTATGAAGCAGTTGCTGCATTGTGTGGTTTCCTTCGTGAAGGTGCTTTACGACTTTCACTGAAGCACGGTTTACTGCAGGAGCTACATTTTTTAAATAAAAAAAATTAGGGGGGGGGGGGGGGGGGGGTCTTTATCCCATTATTTAATAGACATTAAATTTGTCTATTTTGTTTAGTGAAGAAGGCTTATAAAGTTTTAAATGTTCCAAAAAGTGTTATGGGAACGAATGGGAAAAAAACATGGGGAGAGGAGTTGGGAGTTTGGAGCTTCACATTGTATTAGTTATATGCAAGTTAGTTTTTCTTTCTCAGGGTGGTAGGATGGGTTTCTGCCCTTGTGTTTCATTTTAATACTCCTCAGAAATGCCCACGTATTTGCTAAGGAGTAAAGAGACAATCTATACAAGACTGGTGTTCTTTTATGGACATACTGTGCATAAAGAATAGAAAAAACATCGCTGAGATATGCATGTGCTAATTAACTTCAGACTGGTTTTAGTGTAAGAGGCCAGCCAATTAAAGCTTCAATAAAGTTGTAATCTTAAACTAATAACCGGCATACACTGTAAGGTCATTTTATCGGTCCTAAGGGAAATGTTTATGTTCGTTGTAATATAACAAAACTGCTGGGGAAATAAAAATGACTCACTGTTTTAACAGCCCAAATTTTTACACAAACCGTTATAAGTTATTAGAGATATTGTGCGTTGTTTGTTCAGGATGACGCAAATGTATTTTGATTTGACAAAATAAACAACATTTATGGTCAGAGGACCCTTGCCCGGTTATTAACAGTACGATTTAATGTTTCAAAAATACTTTTCCCATCTTGACGGGTCATGGTTTTGATTCGCGCATTGGAAAATGTTAAGAGGGCATAATGCAAAGATGTGTAAAAACTTGAAAAGCACTTTTGAGTCCGTGAATGTGTGTGTGTGTCTGTGTGTCTGTGTCTGTGTGTGTGTGCCTGCGTGCCTGTGTGTGAAAGATTCCCTGTGAAGATTGTGTTTCTCAAGGTAACACAAAACGCACTGTACATGCTTGGTGGGTACACTTGACTTTCTGCTGAGCGCTGTGTTCAACTAGCAGAACTCCAGTGCAGTAACACTTCTGCCGTTTTGTTGCTGCTGAGGACGTCAATGTTTTTTCCTGTTTCTTTTGTTGTTTATGTTTGTCATGAGCTTGTTGTTACTGTTGTGTATTTGAAGGATTGTTTTAATTTTTTTTTCTTGTTTTATCTTTCTTGTTTACCATGAAATCAAAAACTATTTCGCGTGCTTCTTAATCTGCTCATCTCATATTCGTATTCCCCTTAATACGTTTATCACAGTTCTTGATTAAACCATTGACGCTGGGGGCAACAGCAAAGTGAGAGGCTGTATGACCAGTGGCTTTCCCACTCATGGAATTCCACTTTACAGCTTAGTCTTTAGTGATCGACTATGACTCTGACTAGGAGGCTTGACTCGCACAGTCCTTATGTGCTGCAGCCCTGGGGGCTGGTTGGCCTTTGGAGAACATCTCCAACGCTGACTGTCCTTATGCCCACTTGGCCGAGAGAGTGTGGGATGTACTGTGGGCAAGGCATCTCCACTATAATCAAATTTCTGCCCGATTTCCAAAACAGCAGCTGCCTCCTCTGCTGTTTTGGAGGTCATCGTCGGACACGACGGACAAACATACATCTCCTTTCCTGTGGTACAGTGTTTTTGTTTTTTTATTTTTTTTTAAATTTAATTTCATTTCTAGTGCGTGAACTTATTTTTGTCTTATTATTCAACCAGCTGTTCTTATAGAAAACGGTTTTGTCCCTTAGCAGTTTTTGCTTAAAGTTAAATCAGCCGACTGATATATTCCACACGCGGGCCTGTCTTGTCAGGCGCTTAACGACAGCGCAACGCATTTTCGCACATATGACAGATTACCCACATGCTAGTTGATGGGCAGGGTAAGAACCTCTGGTTTGTTGTAGGCTCCTTTCTCTATGTCCTTCCTCTCTGATCCCTCAGGTTTTGTTTTTCTCATTTGTGTGTGTGCATGTGGTGAGTTTGGGTCAAAGCCTTCGGGTTTGGAGGCTCATGTAGAGAAAAGTCTATGGAAAGATATTGTGGTCCACCTCACCTCAGGTGGATGGATACCTCTGTTAGTCTGCACCTAACGCGCACATCCAGCATAACTCAGTCAAGAGTCCGGAGGGGGGGCTTCAGCACTACAATTAGCCCCTTCCCTTTACCAAGTTCAAGTGTGGTCAGTTTCTACTATAATTAGCACTTGTCGGGATGGAATGTACAATAGCTAAAAGTGGGGGAAAGCTGACAGCTGTGTCTGGTCTTGGAATAAAACTAATAATTGTTGTTGTCAATAGTGGAAGCGTAGCATATTGTGTCCTGCACATTACTAAGTCAGAACAGGTACCACTGAATAACCACCAAAATGATGCAGCAAGCAGTGCAGTGTCCCTCAGAATGGTATCCTCACAGCGGTCTGACATTATTGATTGGCTCCCTGTAGACTTCTGACCCTGAGGTTGCAACATGACAAACCTAGGCATAGCTGAGGGGCAAAAATTGAAATGAGTCTATGGCGTGGAAGCAGCAGGACAGGAGTGTCACAGTAGATGGTGCAGCAAAAAAAAATTTGTAAGATATATCTTAAAATATGCAATAAGACTGCCTGTCTAATTTTGTCTAGTTATAATTTTTGTAGGCTAATGAAATGTAAATCTCAAAACAAGTTCTCCTGTCTCTCAAAATTCATAAGTTAAGTCTTGATTCTGTAATACTGCTTGCTTATCATTTTGCGATGAACTCTTGCTTTTCAGTTCCTGTTAGTATTCATATATTATATTTTGGGTGTATTGCTGTTAGGTTTATTCTCATGTTGAATTTGTTTGTAATCCTCCCATATCTCAAAGGGGTGAAAAGAATAAGATCTTGAATCTGTCTGTATCTATGACTCTGTATGAGTTCTTTTTTTCTCCCCAAATTTATCATAAAATGTATATCTGTTTGTCTGTGACTGTATGTGTGCATGCTTTTTTCTCTCTCCATTTTTCTTCTCTTTTTTGTGTGTGTGGACAAAGTGATAGTTGAACACAGCTCTGTTCTTGCTTTGCCCCATGCAGTAGAAAAGACGAAGGCAGTCGGGCAGGCAGTCAGACTGTGCTGTGCTGTGAGACTGTCAGGAGAAAGGCAGGAAAATATCAGGGGGTTAGACAAATGCCCTGCAATGACAGGCACATGGCAGCCCTGCGGAATCGGGGAGGTGGGGAGGGGGGGGCATA
>CM054143.1:42989144-43021644 GCA_028751875.1 Rapana venosa
CAGATGTTAAAACGCTTATGTGTCCATGTATATTTGAAGTGTTGGACGGAATTCTGAGATGCTTGTTGATTCGAAGTCTCTGAGACAAAATAGACCAAAGCATAGTGACTTACTGCGGCAACGTGACACTGCAGTGTATGGAACTGGGACTGGATCTGAGGGTGACATTTTCTGAAGGAGTCCATACAGTGTGTTATTGAGCCAATGTTTGATGATGAACCCATACTGCCTTTTAAAATGGAAACTCCATGATGTTACCATAAAGTCATCTGGTATTTTGGCGATGTGACATGGAAGACAAGAAATTCTTATGCCTGTTGTGACGTATAGTGAATTTTCAGAGAGATCTGATGAAGGGGGGAAAACATTTTTTTAGATGACTGCAATCAGTTTGGTTTTTTTCTCCCGTGAAACATTAGCAGAGATTAGTAAGGTTCTGCACGTTCTGCGTAATTCTACTTAATTGTTTTCAGTTTTCGAAATAAGAGAAAATCTGAGACTTCATTGTAACATGCGTTGGTCTTGTGAAGTTCGTGTTCATACTCTTCATGGATGTCTTGAATTTTGCAGTCAAGTGCAGCACAGCTACTGTTCAAAGTTTTGTTGTTTTGTTTTCTTTTATTCTTCGATTTGAGAGACATTACAACACCAGTGCCTTATCCTCTTTGTGAATTGACCACAAACACACGAATGTGACTTCAATGACCTGCAACTAAATACGGTTGCCTTCGCTTGCAGAGACTGAACTGTTCATCTGAGAAACAGAAAGAAGAAGACGACTAGGGGTGCCTTATTTACTGAGTGACATACTTACAACATTTGAAGGACTTTGCTTTTTTGTTGTGCCTTTAATATGTGTGTTTGGAATGCAACAGGATTCAGCTCATCAGGTGATGTTTTACACTCGTATGCCCGTTCTTTTTCGTGCAGCTGTGGCATTATTTTACACAGGTGGGCGTGCATGGACACATACACACACGCGTGCGTGCATACACACACACACACTCTCTCTCTCTCTCTCTCTCTCTCTCTGTTCAAATCAAAGAATCAAGAGCCTTTCTTGTAGTTTATGAAACTCATGTAGCTCCATTCAACTATTACTGTGTTGGTCATTCTACAGAAAAAAATTGGTGCTAAGAAACAAGTATTTTGAAGATGAAAAGCGTTTCATGAATATTATTGTGTGTGCATTGTTAAACCATTATTTGGTACAATTTTTTTATGATTGATATTTTGAATGAATAGCAGTATTCACCAAATGTCGTGATTTTTATATATTTTGTGATCGTTTCTTATAGTGTCATTACCAGTTCAAATATATGTCAACAAAAAGTGTTGATCTAAATAATATATATAAATACTAATGAGTTGTTTTCATGCGCATTATAAATCGTTTTTGATACGCTCTGTACAAAAAAGTTTGATGTACTTAAATTGCAAAAAGCCTTTCAAGAAAGATGTGCTTTAAAACCAAAGATGTTCGTTTTTGGATGTTCATTTAATGACCTCATCATGCCTTTAGTATTTTTTGTTGTTGTTGTTGTGGATTATTGTTTTTTTCCTTTATTTCTTTGTTACGTTAATGACTGTAGTCGCGTCATATTCATTTTGTTATGTGGGCAAAGTGTACCTTGTGAAGTCAAATGCTATCTGTTTTACCTTAGAATTATGATTATTGTTGGCAAACAGTTTGTGTAAAAGTTAATACGTCTATCTGTTATGCTTAGAGAAAATCGTTTTCTGTTAAAAATTGTGAAAATATTCTCAGCAAAGAGTGATTTATTGTAAATGCTGCTTTACAAAAGCATTTAATTGTGTAATGTTAATGTGATAATGGTTTCAACACCAATAACTTCTTTTTTTTAATGTATACGACTTGTCGCAGCTAATTCTTAGTTTAAATAATGTTTGTTGTGTAGGTTACGTGTTTGTTTGGTGCTGATAGAATATAAAAATGTTTTTATCAAACAAAAATATCAACGATCACATTTTACTGAATATTGGATTTTAGTCGGATTGTTTGTTTGTATTGTTGTCGGTGTCCTCTCGGTTTTGTTTGTTGTGGCTTCTTATTCTTGACAGTATTACGAATGCGGTGCAAGTCATGTTTTATCTCAAGTAGAGGGGAAAATCAGAAATTAATCTTGCGGGTGTGGGTTGAAAGACCTTGTAGACTGGAACAACGCATATTTGTTGTGATTTTGAAAATAATCTCAAAAAAGATTTGGTGAAAAGTAAAGAGATAAAGGACGATACTACAGAGAAAAAATATTGAACTTGACTGTTTACTCCACTTTCATCAAATAGTTCATTTTCATAATGATAACAAGATGAAAGCAAGCAGGTACTGAACGTCTGTGCCTTATAACTTTACTATAAATCGTTCGAATCATTGTCTTTGAATACTCGATATAACGGCAGCAAAAATTTACTCACGAATTTTATTCTGATTTTGTTTCATTGGGTTAAACAATATATTAGATGCTCGAACTCTATGGATCTCTGTTTTTAACCTCTATTCATAGTAATGGTTCACTTATGCTTACTCGATAAAGTGCCTTTTATTGAAATGTTGCTTTTTTCTATGTCATAAATGTTTACTCTCGAGATTTTTTGTTTAAACTGGGTTCAGGGTTGGTTTGTGAAGTTTGTGTGCCTTTTATTGAAATATGGCCGTTGCTATAAGCGTTAACTTTTGAATTATTTTGTGTTTGTGTTGTCTGTTTGGTGGAGTTGTTTCTTTGGGGATTATAGTTGGTTGTTTTTTGGGGTTGTCTTTCTTTTTGTGTGTGTGTGTGGGGGGGTTATTGGATGTGTTAGTATTTTTTTTCTTGAGGTGAATTTCTGTTCTGATTTTTTTTTTGCGTGTTAGTGTCTTTAGCGTTGCTGAAATATGACATAATAGCATTAGCTATTATTTCATTGTTATATTGTGTGAGTTACGGTAATGATGATAATAAATAATAATAATATTGATATTAATAGCAATTATAGTGAAGATGAGGAAGAATTGAGAGTGATAACAGAGGGGAGAAATCAGAACATGTTTCTTTCAATCATAGGCTTCACAGTTAAGCAAGATGATTGTTAAATGCGTGATCAATATAAGATTATTATAAGATTCTTTGTCAAACGCTCAGACAGCTACTATTGTTGTCGGTAATATGAGAGAAAATGCGTTGCACTGCTGTCAAGCGCCTGACAAAGTCAGGCCCAGCGCATCTGACTTCGGCGTAGGAGAGAATTGTTATCTTTCAAGTCTTTCTGGGCGAAAAAAGGGCAGGAGAATGGACCAAGAAGGCAGAAACTAGACAAGAAGGAGGTGACAGGAAGAAAATGAACAAGGCAGAAGCAGAAATTAATATAATTGAGCTGAATTAAAATCATTTCTGTTATGTCATATAAAAGTTATCATTAAGAAAATACTTGACTTTTAAAAAAAATGTTCCTTGGCTAAATCTCCAAGGTTGACCAATGGTGAGAATTTGCGTATGCGACCTTGTACCATCCGTAAAGGTATCCGCATTCCTTTTTCAGAAACGATGTCTAAACACAACACCAATGTGCATGGCTTTTTTCAATTCATTTTATCTTCCGTTCCTACAAGCACATAATGGCCTACTCTTTCAAAAAGCCGGAAAAGGTTTTTAACGTGTGTAGAAGATTTTCTGCATGCATCTGTCCGCACATGGAACCTCGGGTTATAGTCTCATCTGGGGGACTTTCGGAGGGCTGAAGTCGGTACTATATTAATTCCAGGGGGAAAAATCCCCTTGGTCGTGCCTCGAACCCGAGCCGTCGTATTACGTGCTCTACGCTCTAACCACTAGGCTATTCTGCCCCAGAATACTGAAATGAATGATGAGGGTCAGTCCAAAAGTTAAACAAACTAAAATGTGATGTTTACATACCAAAATAGCTTGAATATTATGAGCAACCAAGTAGGGGTTTATTAGTTCAAAATTAATAAACAAAATAAGAAACAAAATAGATCAATGAAAGCTTTGTTATATGTTTGTGAGTTCGGGTTTTTTCTTTTATATCGAGGATAATGGAATAAGCACTTGTGTGCTTTTTTTTTACATCTAGTCCCCGTGCGTATGCGGTTTGTCAATAGTGTCATCTGTTCCCAACGGCACACAATGGTCTACTCTTACGAATCAAAATTGTTGTTGTTGTTCGTTCTTCGTCGTCGAACGCTCAGAGAGCAACTATTGTTTCCTGAATATCGGCGAAAACACGTTGCGCTGCCGTTAAACGCCTGAACAAGTCAGGCCCGGCGCATCCAAACTTCGGCATAAGAGAGAATTGTTATCTTTACGTTTTTCAAAATTGTTCAGTTGTGAAGAGTTTATAGAAAAACAAAAGAAAAGATAACTTGTTTCTGATTCTGCTGAATCATCATGCTTTTGTCTGTCTGTCTCTTTATATGTTTTCGTTTGTTGAGGGTTTTTATTATTTTAATATTACATCTTCATTGCCAAAGTTATCTACTTTTTTTTTTAGTTCAAAAGATTGCCAAATTTCTTGATATTTTTTCATTGAAAAAGCATAATTCGTTCAAAGATAACATACTTCAGCAATTATTATTTTTATTTGTTATTATTATCTATCCTGTCGCAGTGCAGATATGTGCAAGTAGGCTACGTGTCTCAGTGTGAGTGTGTGTGTGTGTGTGTGCGCGCGCGCGCGTCCATGTGTGCGTGTGTGTCTGTATGTGTGTTTAAACCGCCACAAGGCAAGACCTCTATAGCCTTTAGTTCGTGTTCAACATTGCTTTTGTTATTGTTATACATATGAACGTGATGTTGGAGAATCTTTTTTCCCTCAGAAAGAAACAAAGTTAGTGAAAAAAGGCACTAAGGAAGAGATAAGGTGAACCAACAAATAAAGGATGTGATAAGGAATTTAACTTTTGAAAAAGATCTACAAAGATGTGTTGTGTGCACTCATTCCTTCACCTATTCATCAATCTGGTCGTTCATTTGTCACTCGTATAAATTATCGTACAGTCATTTATTAATAACCACGCATGTATGCATCCACACACAAAAATATGGGGGGGGGGGGGGGGGGGGGTTGTTTGTTGTTGTTTTTGTGTGTGTGGGGATGGGGGGGGGGGGGGTTTAAAAAAAATACCAACACATGCTATTTCTTAACCTTTTCTCCTTCCACTCCTTCTTCTCCCTTCTTTGACTTCCACTACACTTTCTATTTCCCTCGTCTAATTTCACTTAGAGTCAACAGACGTTAAATTGAAGACAACAACAACACAAACATATATATATATACACAAACGCGCGAGCGCGCGCACACACACACACACACACACACACACACACACTATGTACTGTTTAGTTTCCTTTATTTTGCCAGATTGTTTAAGAAAAAGATTTTCTGAAATTCCTTTTCTTTAACAGAGTGATAAAACGTAATGTTTTAAGATCCAGAGCCAGGTATTTTCACAATAATTATGTTGTATTTCTTTGCTATCTGCCTCAGTACATTGTTTGGGGGAAATGCAGATATTCAGTTATGTTGCTGTTGTCTTGGGTTTTTATGCGTAAATCCCCGCCCTGCTCTCCATGTGTATACTTTTGTATAATTTGTCTCGAGTACTTTGGTTTCTAAGAATTCAGAAAAAAATGGTGTCTTTGTGAATTCATGCTCTCAAATTATTGCTGGTTGTTTTTTTCTGATGAATATTTGTATTTTTGCGATTAAATTTTGTTGTGTATATAATTTATTGGTTTTTGATGGATTTGTTGACAATTGTTAATCAGGATGCATGTTGTGTGTGTGTGTTTGTGTGTTGCTTTGTTGTGTGTGTGTTAATGATGACTTGTGCTTGTGATTTTTTTCCCTTTGTTATCACTGTTTTAAAGTAACCACGCGCGCGCACACATGCACACGAACACACCTTTGCTCCTAGAACACGTTTATCTGCGTCGCTCAGTACTGACAAGCAGTTTAACTAGTCACAAGTATGGGGTTCACTGCCCCTTCCCGAAGTCAGAATGTGGATGAACCTTAATGCTGGGCGAAAATGGTCGCATACAGAAAAATATCACTATTGGTGAACCTCGGAGCTCTAGCCTAGGATCACAACAACTACAAACTAACAACAACAACTAAAACCAACAAAATACAGATGTAAAATATAGACAAGTAATATCAAAACAGTTGTACCTTTTTTTAACCCTGGAAGTTAAAGAGGTAATTAACCAACAGTCTAGTCTGTGGAAACCAATTAATTAATCCACAGGGTTGGCATGAAACGCTAATTAGCTAACAAGGTAGGTTAGAAAGCTAAGTACTTCACTGGGTATCACGGAGGTCTCAAAACAGGCGGACTACCTGACAGGCAATCAGCTCCCTGAAATTGGAATAATGGACAGTCTGTTTCTCCCCTCACCTGCAGTCCAATTCTCCTGGGTCGCCCTGTTGTTTTCATAATGCTGGTGAGTCACTTGCTGCTGGCTAAGATAAGCAAGACTTGGATGACAGGTTAAATACTCCCACCCCCCCCCCACCCCAACCAATTTCTGCCCCCCCCCCAACCTCCCCTAACCAATTTCTCTCCCCACCACCCCCTAACCAATTTCTCCGCTAACCAATTTCTTCCCCCACCTCCCCTAACCAATTTCTTCCCCCTCCTAACAATTTCTCCCCCCACCTCCCCTAACCAATTTCTCCCCCACCTCCCCTAACCAATTTCTCCCCCCTTCTAACAAATTTCTCCCCCCACCTCCCCTAACCAATTTCTCTCCCCCACTCCCCTAACCAATTTCTCCCCCTAACCAATTTCTCCCCCCACCTCTCCTAACCACTTCCCCCCCCCCCCTCCCCTAACTAATTTCTCCTCCCCTCTCTGTGCATATCCTGTGGGCTGGGCATTTTTCAAGAAACAGGAAATGACTGTGATAAGGCTGCGCTCCAACTTTTAGTTTCCAGATGAAAGTGGTGTTTTATTATATGGATTTTCCTTTAAAATTAAGGAGTCGCTGAGATACTGCACTGAATTTTTTTTTCACCTAGTGCATTGTGGGTATATTGAAACGTACCTGGTGGAGCCCATCCCTCTTTAAGGTAGCAAGGGGCATGCTGGGTATGTCTACGTCATCTATGCTTTGCCACCTGATTTTTCATTAAAAGATGGGAAGGGTTTTAAAGTGTGGGTGAGATCCTCTGCATGAGCTTGCACAGGTGACTTTGGTTTACATTCTTATTCCAAAGACTTTCGGAGGATTGGGGTCAGTATAGATTAACTAACCCCAAAAGAAATATCTCCAAGAACGGATATTTCTTCAAGTGGAGTTTTAAACCAAGCTCTCCATTGTTTTTGTCCTATAAGAAGAGTTCTAGAGAAAAAACGAAAACAAATCATAACAAAAAGCTTGACTTGATTACGAAAAAACAAAAACAATCTCTCACATTATGAAAAAAGCATTATTTGTGATTGATCTGAGGTTAAAGAGACAGACGTACTAGACTGACATGATGCCATTTAGCCATTCCAAAGCTCAATTTTTTTTTAATTTAATATTGATACAATGATAGTCAATATTATTTTGAGTTCGTACGTCTTCCGCAGGGATGTATGTTGTGGTTATGCACTCCAAGATGACTCAGAAATGAGGAAGCAGGGTTTGGGTTCTCTTTTTTTCCTAAATCAAACTTACATACACAAATTGTGCAAATTTGCATGCATTCTGAAACATAGGCAGCCTTGTTGTATATGCTAGTAGCGTAGTACTATGTTGTGTGTGTGTGTGTGTTTGTTTTAGCATCATAAGAAACAAAGAAAATAACAGGCAAAGTCTTGAAGGTGAAGCATGGCCTGCCAGACACCATGCCGCGCTGGTTGATGGGAAAGAAAATGGCGGGCTAATGGCGGACTCTGCAAGGGGCAGGCGGCATAACTCTAGGGGAAGACTGACACGCAGCAAGGGCGGTTATCGTAGACAATGTAAACACAACTTTCGTGCAGTTATCGGCCTTCTGAGCACGCGTCAGGATAGCTCAGGGGGAAGCACTCTTGGGGCGAATCGACCTCCATTTCCCCTTCCTCCACCTCCACCCCCTTCCCGTTTTACCTACATTTTGTTATTCTATTGCAGTACCAAGAAATACAAAATGCACGTTACAATGTTTTCATTATTTAGGTAAATTAAGGTTCAAGCTTATTCTTTTGCCCAACATCACATTAATTATTTGTTTTTGGCAAAGATGAATCTAGAAGCAAACTTTTGTTAAAAATCTAGATTCTTTCAAAAACACACTTTAAAAGTGTTGTATTAAAGTCTATCAAATGTTCAGTCACAGAAGACTTCAGAGCGAGCAGATCTCTCTGGGGACAGCATATCACTGCAAGAGAAGAGCCACCTGATTTTAGAAAAAAATGCTCGATTTTGTATGTGTGTTTGCTTTCTTTTGACAAGGGCTTTTTCCCCCCACAAAACTGCCCAGAATCGATTAATTAACGCTCATTAAATGTATGTTGCACTCAAAGACATTAGTTGATCAATCGCCTCATTCAATAATTTTTTTTAAAAACACCAACCAAAACAAAACATTGTATTGTACCCAGGTGTTCATGATTTATAGTCTAGTAGATGCGAGACAAATTTACTGTCAAACAGGAATTGGAACTCGTGACCTTAGATTTTTGTACACAGGGTTCTTTCCACACTTAGCCACGCGGCTACAAGAGAATTGTTGTTACAGAAGGAAGAAAGAAACTCCTCTTTAAATTCTGCGTTGTTTTATTCGAATTCTTACGAAACAAAGTTCCAAAGTCAAATCTTAATTCTTTTGCCCTCCTGTTGTTGTGCGTTCCCTAGCAAAACACCCTGGGGGTCTCCCAGAACATGCACTCTGACTCACTCATCATCCCACCTGGGAATCACTGTGAGATAGGAAGTTCACCAGATGAGAAGTTTGCGTGTATGACTCTTTTCAAGCACCTCGCCATATAGGCAACCATTCTCCGACTTAGAGGATTTTTCTCCTTTAACAAAGGAGAGTGCAGGTTGTTATGTTAAGAGCTTGTCATGGCTAAAGGCAATCTCAACACAACATTTTACAACATAACACCATTTTAGTGTAGGCCTTGGCAATTAGCGGACATCAATAACTGACACAGCTTTTCGACCTGGACCATTTTGCCCTCCTCAGCAAAAGCATCTCCAACTGGTCACAGACGATTTCAAAATGGTGCCTGGTGTTGATATCCTGACCTATCAAAGAGGCCATAGCATGATCAGGCAGTTGACTTTCACAGAGGAATATGCTGTGTGGCGAAAAATGAAGAAAGTGCTAAAAACACAGTAGGCCTGCCTACAAGACCATATAAAACGATACAACAACCTTCACCTATCCCGGAGTCCGGTGGACAGTGGAGGCACCAATGAAGATTTAACCACCAGCTTCCTCCACTCACCGCTGTCCTCTGCTTTCGTTGCAAATCGTTCCACTCAAGGCCAGTCACAGAGGGCAAATCCTACACCACTCAGTCAAGAGTGCTAACTTTAGCGCATCCCTTCCATTTCCCAAGTCCAAGTGTGGTCAGTTCCTGCTATAATTAGCACCAGCTGGGATGGGATGGATAGCAGATGAACGTGGGGGAAACTGACAGCTACACAGTCTTCTCTCTGATGTTGTCTTCCCATCATTTTCTCTCTGTCTGCCTCTCCGTCTCTCTCCTTGTACTGTTCCCTGTAGGACAGTCTTGGCCAGTCCAGATGTTCGTGTGATATGTCGTATAGCCTACTATACAATAAACAGCACAACACAATAAACACAAAAAATAACTGTAAACTAACTCTTTGTGGATAGGAGGTGGCGGTAGAACTGAAAGGAAGAGGCCATTACAAATTTTTTTTTCGGTTTTAGGGTTGTCAACGTATACAGAATAATTCCAAAGCAACGTTCACGTCACGTGCTCAATGTTGTATTCACATCTCTCTCCAGCAGTCCCATGGTGTGACCATCCATAAAGTCGCCCACAGACGTCACAGTTGTGTGATCTGGAATCAGAATCCGAAATTACTTATAGCCATAAAAGTCAGATAGACTTATCAGACACAACGAAATAAAACTCATCATAATTCAAAATAACATATTCATTGGTCAGCGTGACTGAAATGATGCGCATGAAAACAGCGTGTTGCATTCTATAATTATTATCTTAACTATTTTTTTCAAGACAGGTAAAAACATAATAAATCATTTCAGCTTGATGAATAGCTATTACAGTTATATTGCGTAATTTGTCTAATCTATACCTTTCATATTCTTTGACACCAGCATCTAGAGTGTTAGTAAGTTTTTCTCTTCGTTATTTTTTTATTGATTGTTTTTCTTCGTTATTTTCAAAATTAACTTTAAATATCTATGATGTTATTTTTACCTCTGTTCTCTTTTTACTAATAAGATTTCTCTCTCTGGAGATGTCAGATGACCTCGAGCACGGCATCTTCTGGCGAAGGAGGAAGCTGAAGGCAGACTCAGCCCACAAAAAATGGAGACGCATGTTTTGAAGATTACGATGAATATCTTCCGAAAGTTTCTTAGCGTATGACTGACTAAGGCCTCATCCAAGGCTCTCACCAAACCACTCACTGTGGTCAGGGACTATTGTGACCCTGGACGGGACATAACTGATCTAACGAAAGGTAAGAAGAGATATCAAGAACTTAGAATAAAGTGACCACATGATTCTACTTCATTTAAAAGCCTTTTTATTTGAGATGCACGTTACTTAAAAGGTTATTAAATAAACTTTTAAGTAATGTGTTTCTGAAATTTTAAAAAAGGAGACGCATGTTTTAAAGACGACGATAAGTGTCTTAGGAAAGTTACTAAGAAAAAAAAAACTGCAAAAAAAAAAGAAGTTATTTGCAGTCTTATTTTCATAGTAGCTCTTCGGTACAAGAGAAACTAGTGGTAAACACATTGGCGCAGGCATGCACGCGCGCTTACACGAACACACACTCACACAGACACGCACACACACACTGAGATACACACAGACAGACACACACACGCTCGCACGCATGCAGCACACACACCCACGCACGCACACACACGAACGCACGCACGCACGCTCGCATGCAGGCACACACCCACGCACACACACACCACGCACGCACACACATACACACGCACGCACGCACAACACACGCACACACATACACACGCGCACACGCACACGCACAACGAGAGAAAGAGAGAGAGAGAAACGGAAGGGGAGAGAGACAGACAGATTCAAAGACAGACAGAGAAACACACCAGCCGACTACACACAGAGACAGACGGAAAGAGCCGCTGTAAGATGCTCTGTCTTCAGGTCTATGATTCTGTGAGAAGTCTTCAAGGGGTTCAGAGAAGTCCTGAGAGGCCAAGGCAGTCTGGGGTAGGCCAGCACAGGCCTCCTTACAGACCCTGGGAGAGAGAGTGGCGGTGTGCGGAATGGTAAATGTCAGCTTTATGATCTCTTCAATGTCTTACAGATTTCCTTTCCTTAGCACTTTGCTCTGTCTGTCTGTCTATCCGTCGGTCCGTCCGTCCGTCTGTCTGTCTGTCTGTATGTATGCATGTAGGTGTATGTATGGATGTATGTATGTCTGATTGTCTGTTTGTCTGTCTGATGGTCTGTCGGTCTGTCTCTCACATCTCTCTTTTCGGTTTTGGGTTTTTTTTCTCGTATTTTTGTCTTGTTCTTGTAGGTTCTGTTTATTTGGTTTTTGTTTTCTTCTTCTTTCGTGTTCTTTTTGTTCTTGTCTTTCTTAATGATACTTTTTTTTGCTTCTGTTGTTGTTCTACTTCTGCTTGTTCATCATTGTTCATCTTCTTCTGTTTTATTTCATTGACTTAGGGAAATAAAGAAAACGTAGTTCATGGCAGATTATCATAATTTTTCAGCTTTTTGCAGACTAAGAACAAGTTGTGCTAAAGATATTGACATATGTTCATATAATTTGTTGTTATGGAGTCTAAAGGAAAAAAGACAACAACAACAACAACAAAAGAAAAAGAAAGAAAGGAAGAGGCCCACAAAATATTTCAAAGTATTGCAAAGACATAACAAGGTCATGCTGGTAAGTAACACCACAGAACAGACATTCTGGTTTAGTGTGCTGTTGTTCAGGTATGGTACTGAATGCATAATTACCTGAATAAACAATGCAAAGATTATGACCTGTATACAAGAAAAAATGGAAACAACATGTTAACTGCATTCATTGAAAACAATGGGTAGGTGAGTGGTTAAAAACAAAATTTCAAATAGTATCTAAAAACAACCACACAAAAAAGGCTAGACATCAAGTACAAACAGTATTGAAAAATAAATCAGAATTTCTATAATAACTTCCATACAATGATGACAGGGACTGACTGCAAATGCCAGTAGCATCATCACACAGACTGATGCCCATTCTTTCTAACCTTTTTCTTGCAAGCCCGTGGAAAAAAATCTTTTGACACACAATCAGGGCTACCAACAAATACCCAACTTTTATAAAGTCCTATTCACTGACAGTCTACACACAGCTTTGAGAAAAGGGGCTGTACCTGCATGCCCCAAGTTTCAAGGTTACGGCGTCTGGCAGCCTGCCACTTACGCACTAAGTGGAGGGACATGATAACCATAACAAAATAAATTGTCCCAGTTCCCTGATAGGCATCAAGGCAGGAGCAGACAATTTCTTTCCACCCAGAGCGAATTTCGTACCGCAGCTTGACAAATTAGAAATCGCTGGATCTGATTCCGCCTCTGACGGAAGCTCTTTGTTGGTGCGAATTTATGGAGGGGGCATATGGAAAAGCTTCTGGGGGTATAGAGTTCTTGTTCTTCCCTTTTCTTTGCTGTTCTGAGATGATGCAGAGATGAGCACGCTGGCTGTAGAGGTCACTGAGTGAAGGTACATTGGGAAACAATAGAATCTTAGAGCTCTTTGTACCAGGAAATTTTCGATTATTTCATTTTTGTTGGATGACACTAGAGTATTATTGAGTGTGCCATATGCTATAAAGGTTGTGTAGTAAACAATAACTGAAAGATTTCAGTTCATTGTAAGTAGGAATTTTAGTCTTTGCAAAAAAATGTCCTTGATAGTTGTCTTTATTTAGATTGGGATTTTCATCTCCTGGGTAAAAATAGTGAATCAGACATTTCTGTGAAGAGTTCTAGGTGTGCCTATGAAGATATATACAAAGGCACCATATGCAAATACATGCAGAACATCTTGCACACAATATATAAACCTGTTCAGCCTTTCAGAGGAGTAGACAATTTCTTGCTAGTAGGAACAGATGACAACATTATAAGATAAATGCATGCACACATGTGTCCTGTTTAGGCACGGTATCTGCAGTCAGAATGTGGCTACCTAAATGGTGGAGAAAACAGTCACGAACATTAGTCTCACCATTCGTAAACATTGAAGCTCTAGCCAAGGAATATAAAAGAAAAAGTTCCTTCTGTGCCTTCTCTCTGCCTTACTATGTCAACTTGCATGAAATCGTTTTTGACACATTTTCTCACTTTTTTAATTTTGTACAAGACCAAGGCCAACATATAAACTGTGCTAAAGACAATGATTAGTTTGGGGTGATATGATTGCTATGCCACAAAAAAAGATTAAATATATTTTTTAATGCTATCAAATAAAGGGGAAGTGGCGCACAAAGGCCAAAAGCACTGCGAGGTGAACATCATGTGCCAACCCCAACTTTACACTAAGGTTAGCTAGTGGTGGACAGATCATAGAAAATAATGTGTCCCATTCTGCAGAGTAAAACATAGGTGCCAATGCTTGTTTAACAATAACTAGGGATGGACTGAAGAGGCAGAAATTGTGCAAGAACTCTATTACAAAGAATAAAACAAGCAAACAAATCCAAACAGAACAAAAACTATATGAAGCAAATATGTCAACATAGCTCTAATAATGACACAATGATTGGGTCCAAATGTGATATCATTAAAGTACATAGAAGAGTCATGAACTTCATAGCGTTTCTTTTTCTCAAACTGAGAGCAAAAAACAAAGAAAAACATATAGAAATTTCTTACATGCAATAAGTATTACCAAAAATATAATTGGCTTCAGGAGAACTGAGGAAAAGAGGACAGAAAAACACACAAAAAAGGGGAAAAAAATAACAATGAAAAACTGAAAGAACAGGAAGAAGAAACGTAGGAAAGCGAAAGATTGGAAGAAAATACCCAGCATTAGAGGTGATTCAGGATGAAAAACAAAAACAAGTGGACAAAAATAAAAAGTGAAATTCTTTTGTAAGAGCAAGCATGAAATAAACATGAAAATAATGGACAGCAGAAAAAAATGAACAAAACCCACATTTAAAGAAGTAACCTCTTGAAAACCTTATTCTAAGCTTTGAGTCCTCTAAAACCTCTAAACAAAACCCACATTTACAGAAGTAACCTCTTGTTTTCAGAAATAAAAGCCCTAAAACAATGAAAGACTTATTGTGGGGACTAACAAAAATTCTAAATGTGCCATTTTTTAAAGTTTAGAATTTTTAAAAATGAAACAATAGTGGAAAGGAATACAAGTATTTAGGAAATTTTACAAAGAATTTTGTTTTTAACCAATCAGCGCAGCAATAAAAATAATTAGAATGTTTCCTACAGTATTTCTCACACATGTCCACGTTATTCTCCAATCTGTTCTCAGCAAAAAGTAACAAAGAAAAGTCTTCTGACATAAAGTCATTGAATATTTCTTGAATATTTCCTGAGGTACCTTCACTCAGTGACCTCTACAGCCAGCATCCTCATCTCTGCATCATCTCAGAACAGCAAAGAAAAGGGAAGAACAAGAACTCTATACCCCCAGAAGCTTTTCCATATGCCCCCTCCATAAATTCACATCAACAAAGAGCTTCCGTCAGAGGCGGAATCAGATCCAGCGATTTCTAATTTGTCAAGCTGCGGGTACGAAATTCGCTCTGGGTGGAAAGAAATTGTCTGCCCCTGACTTGATGCCTATCAGAGAACTGGGACAATTTATTTTGTTATGGTTATCATGTCCCTCCACTTAGTGCGTAAGTGGCAGGCTGCCAGACGACGTAACCTTGAAACTAGGGGCATGCACGTACAACACGGTCTTAGAGCTGTGGTTACGGTTGTCAAGGAATATTTCCTTAGTCCTGATTGTTTCAGAAATCTGTTTATTCAGAAAAAAAACAAGGGTTTTCCAGAGGAGAAATGTGAATACAATCAAATATGCACAAATTATCATGCATAAAATTGTCTTTGTATGTTTGTGGTAGGCAGAAGATGGGTGAGTGGGAAGCATAGGTGGAGAGGGGGATGGATTTGGGGCCCTGAGGATAGTTCTAGTTTCATTTTGATTTGATATGATGGCTATTACACTAAGTTTTTATAAACTGTTTGGATGTCTGAGTCATTCTAATGTCAAACATCCATTAGCATTATTTCTTCAATATGATATTCTTTAAAATTAATGTTGCATGTACCCTATGTAACTTTAATAAAATTGCTAACATGTACTAAATATCATGTGTTGAATGTTGTTTGACATAGGTCAGTTGAAGATACTAATATGTTAGAAAAATATTGATTTTTTTTTTTTGAAATCGCAGTGAATTGTATAGCGTTAAGTCTAAAGAGGGCCTGCTTCTTTATTTGAAGAAAACCAGTTAAGAAAGGATAACCAAGATCATGACAAAAATCCAACATATTACCTAAGAACCTTTATTAAAAGCGAAATGGATCAGAAAAGTCAACAGGCAGTAAAACTAACAGTACCCTCATGAAACAAGGGGGTGAATGGTAGGATTCTGGGTCAAGGTTTTGAATAAAAAAGAAAGAAACCCAGGCAGTTGGGAGGAGGGGAAAGAGGGAGGGGGTGGCTTATAAAATGAATGGCTGGAGTCCAAACCCGATCCCAGTTCAAGATCTACAACCAGGTTTACCGTCTGGATCTCAAGAGATCTATAGAGCCGTTACCACAGACTCCTAAAACTGCCGGAGACTCACCACTAAAGATGCTGATCAGATTTTGCCTGCAGTGCAAGGACAAGAAGGGTTAACACCCCCTCATCCCATACACACACCATACTTTCCAGGCAACACCTACTTCTCTGGCACTTCCCGACACTAAGGATACTGTGGCGCCTTTTATCTGCTGACTGCACAATACCTGCGCATTGTTGATTGAAGAATGGGGAAAGGAGTATTGGTTTATAATTTGTGCAATGGGGAAACAGTGTTGATTCATAGTAAGTCGTGTGGAAAAGTAGTGCTGGTTCTTAACTGAGGAGTGGGAAAAGGAGTGCTGGTTTACAGTGTGGAGTGGGAAAAGGAGTGCTGGTTTACAGTGTGGAGTGGGGAAAGGAGTGCTGCTTTACAGTGTGGAAAGGGAAAAGGAGTCCTGGTTTACAGTGTGGAGTGGGGTAAAGGAGTGCTGCAGCTGGTTTACAGTGTGGAAAGGGAAAATGAGTCCTGGTTTACATTGTGGAGTGGGGAAAGGAGTGCTGGTTTACATTGTGGAGCATTGAGGAAAGAAGTGCTGGTTTATAGTGAGAAGTGGGGAAAGGAGTGCTGGTTTAAATTCTGGAGTGGGGAAAGGAGCGCTGGTTTACAGTGTGGAAAGGGAAAAGGAGTGCTGCTTCACAGTGTGGAAAGGGAAAAGGAGTGTGTTACAGGTGGAAGGGAAAGGAGTGCTGGTTTAAATTCTGGAGTGGGGAAAGGAGCGCTGGTTTACAGTGTGGAAAGGGAAAAGGAGTGCTGCTTCACAGTGTGGAAAGGGAAAAGGAGTGCTGCTTTACAGTGTGGAAAGGGAAAAGGAGTGCTGGTTTACATGTGGATAAGGGGAAAAGGAGTGCTGGTTTACAGTGGGAAAGGGAGAAAAGAGTGCTGTTTACAGTGTGGAAAGGGAAAAGGAGTGCTGGTTTACAGTGTGGAAAGGGAAAAGGAGTGCTGCTTTACAGTGTGGAAAGGGAAAAGGAGTGCTGGTTTACAGTGTGGAAAGGGAAAAGGAGTGCTGGTTTACAGTGTGAAAAGGGAAAAGGAGTGCTGCTTTACAGTGTGGAAAGGGAAAAGGAGTGCTGGTTTACAGTGGGGAGTGAGGAAAGGAGTGCTGGTTTACAGTGTGGAAATGGAAAAGGAGTGCTGGTTTACAGTGTGGAGTGAGGAAAGGAGTTCTGGTTTACAGTGTGGAGTAAGGAAAGGAGTGCTGGTTTACAGTGTGGAGTGAGGAAAGGAGTGCTGGTTTAGTGTGGAAAGGGAAAAGGAGTGCTGGTTTACAGTGTGGAAATGGAAAAGGAGTGCTGGTTTACAGTGTGGAAAGGGAAAAGGAGTGCTGGTTTACAGTGTGGAAAGGGAAAAGGAGTGCTGGTTTACAGAGTGGAGCATTGAGGAAAGGAATGCTGGTTTACAGTGAGGAGTGGGGAAAGGAGTGCTGGTTTACAGTGTTGAAATGGAAAACGAGTGCTGGTTTACAGTGTGGAAAGGGAACAGGAGTGCAGGTTTACAGTGTGGAAAGGGAAAAGGAGTGCTGGTTTACAGTGGGGAGTGAGGAAAGAAGTGCTGGTTTACAGTGGGGAGTGAGGAAAGGAGTGCTGGTTTACAGAGTGGAGCACTGAGGAAAGGAGTGCTGGTTTACAGTGGGGAGTGAGGAAAGGAGTGCTGGGTTTACAGTGGGGAGTGAGGAAAGGAGTGCTGGTTTACAGAGTGGAGTGAGGAAAGAAGTGCTGGTTTACAGAGTGGAGTGGGGAAAGAAGTGCTGGTTTACAGAGTGGAGTGAGGAAAGAAGTGCTGGTTTACAGAGAGGAGTGAGGAAAGGAGTGTGGGTTTACAGTGGGGAGCCTTGACGAAAGGAGTGCTGGTACCCCCACTCCACCCTGTACAGCAACACTCTTTCCTCCATTCCTCATCAGTGGCACAAACATCTTTCTTTCTTTCTTTTTTCATTTTAGCGGGCAGATAAAAGGCACCACGGGATCGTTAGCCTAAGAAAGTGCGGGAGAAATGGAGGTTGTCTGGAAAGTCTGGTGGGTGTGTAGGGGTGGGGGGTGGGGGGTTAGGGTGTTAACTTTTATTGTCCTTACTCTGCAGGCAAAATCTGATCAGCATCATCAGCATTGGTAAGTCGTCTCTTCAGCAGTTTTAGAAGTGGGTGCTAGTAGCCCTGCATGCAGGTCTTCCCAGATCCAGACGTTAAACCTGGTTACAGATCTCGAAACGGGATCAGTGTTGGACCCCAGCCATTCATTTTGTGCTAAAGGCACCTCCCTCCCCTATCTCTCTCTCACCAGTTGTTTGGGTTGGGTTTTGGGTTTTTTGTTTGTTTGTTGTTGTTGTTTTGTTTTTACCTTCCATTCAAGGAACAAGAAGGAGACAATTGGTAACACTCTGGTATTCTGAGTTTGCTTGGTCTGGATAGTGAATGTTACAGTTCTATGAAAGGTAAGCTTAACTGGGAGTAGATTGAACATTCTTTCCAATGCAAGTATTTTTTTCCATGTGTAAGTGGACAATAAAGATTGTATTTTGTGTCACGTTTATCCTGTCTCACAGTCTGGGTTTTTTTCCTATTGTCTGCTTGTGTGTGTTTTTCTTTTGTTTTCTTTTAAGCTCTGAGGTGTAATATCCAGAATTATACTGTTTAATGAAACTGTTAGTGATATTAAGCGCACTGGCCTTATAGAATAACGCCAATGTATTGTTACTTTAGTTGTGTTTACCAGTCCAATAAGGTCATATTGGACATAGGCTGTTCTCACTTTCCTCCACTTTGGAAATCATGTCTCCTGTTGTTATTTTGTTTTTTTGAGAATTTATCATCATCTATGTATCCATGATAATGAAAAAGATACAGAATGTTATATATGAATTTATCATTGATGCATCTACTTAATGATGTATGTGTATTGAATATAACAATGTTTAAATCAAACATATCTTGTTTTACTATATGATACAGGAATACAAATCATCAAATACAGAGGCAAAGGAGAAGGTAGGAAAACAAAAATCAGCAGAACTACGTGGGCATGGAATGTACAAGCAGAAGTGAGGAATATTTGACAGAAAAAAGTATTACACAGACAAAAAGAGATCCCACTTTGCTGTCAGTATTTAGATCTCATCAAGTCTGGAGCCAGAAAATATGCAGACTACTCTGCACATTGTCCCCAAACTGCTGAAGACTCTGCAATAAATTACTGATCAGATTTTCCTTGGTAGCAAGGACAATTTAAACTCCTCACCTTGCCACCCGCCCCATTATGCTTTTTGTGCTCTTTCTTACCTCCTCCTCCTCCCCCTCCACCATACTTTCCAGACAGTCTCCCCATTTCTCCGGCACTCTCTGACACTAACGATCCCGTGGTGTCTTTTATCTGCCCATCAAACCATGGCTCGTGCAACTCGTTTCGGGAAATTATTGTTCGTTCCGGGGGCAAAGTAGGGATCTGGTAGAAATGTTCTGTTTGTTTGGTTTTAACATATTATGGAAGCTGCATGAGGAGGGAGACTTTTGTGTCTGTATTATTCTGGGATCTTTTAATATTTTTGTCATGTGCTCAGATGTTTGAATGTAGGTTTACTGTCAGAGATCACGTGAGTGATAACATGCATATGGGCAGTTGGATAATTTAGGCCTAAATGTACAGCCTCGGAAAACTGGTTTCAGGCTCTAGTCATTCAATCACGTTGGAATCTGCCACAAGCAGACAAGAGTTGACACTATTTCACTGAACTGATCCACAGTACCTGAAAGCTCTTGACCCTAATGGCCTCCAAAATAAGAGCATCCTCATGTACAAGGAATATCATAGCAGTTTATTCAGTGACACAGCTGGTGTCACTTCCCCCTTCATTCCTTGATAAGTCAGCAGGGCCCTACAAAGAAACTTTGGAACAGTGTGCCTTCAGTATGTTGAACATGATGGAAAAAAGGTACCTCTCCTTGATGAAAATGACATGCAAAGTATGTTCATGCTAATCCATGCCATTGGCCATAGTTGCATTACACTCCTTAAAAAAATAACAGCTTTTACCATGTGTACAAATAGTTATACACGGGTTTGTTGTTGAAAATCCTGATTTTACTTATTTATTCTTTTATATTGAGGATAATGGAATAAGCACTCATGTGCTTTTTTACATCTAGTCCCCGTGTGTATGCAGTTTTGTAAATTTTGTCGTCTGTTCCCACTGGCACACAATGACCTACTCTTTCGAAAAGCGGGACAGGATTTATTGTGTACAAAAGATCTTCTGCCTGTGTTCACACACGGGGCCTCAGTTTATAGTCTCACCCAAAGGATGTCTCATTCAATAGGCTTACAAGGGTATTCAGTTAGAATGAATGTTAATTATGAGTTAATGTAAATCAACAGAACTATGTGGGCATGGAAGGTTAAAGAGTAAGGATGAATATTTGCAGTTTGAGCCTGAGCTTTCAGGTTATCATCAGATCAGGAATCAGGCATTCTAACCACTAGGCTACTACATGTGCTCCTTCCTATTCCTGAGGACCTTGTAAAACAGAAGAAGTTGGATGCATAGAAAATGACATTGGCATCCTCTGAGTAGTGCTAAAACAAGAGAACACATTTTTTTAATGTAAATCATTTGTTAAAAGAAAAGAGAAAAAAGAAACCAAGCAACCACGAAGAAATCATAGTATGTATGATATTCTCTGTGTAACAGTTTATGATAGAAAACGATAGATGTTCGTATCTGTCAGTCATAATACACCTACAACTTTAAAAAATAACAAAACTCTTTACATTTTCAAGTTCTTAACACACAAAACGGGATACATTTTTTTGGTGGAAAATCCCCAGATAATGCAGACATAAAAGTCTCCTTCCACATGCAGACTCCAGCAAATCACCAAACCAAACAAACAGAACAGTTCCACAAGATCCCCACTTTACCATTGGAACCATCACTAATTTCCCCGACACACGGGTTGCACGAGCATCGTTTAGTGGGCAGATAAAAGGCACCGCCGGACCGTTAGTGTCGAAGAGTGCCGGAGAAATGGTGGGGGGAGTGGGGGAGAGAGCTGTCTGGAAAATAGGGGTGAGGTGGGGGGTGAAAGTTCGGGAGAGGGGGTGGGGGAGGGGACGTTTTAAGAAGAGGGTGGGGTGGGGGAGTGGGGGGGGGGGGGGGGAGTATCTTTTATTGTCCTTGCTCTGCTGCCGGGCTGAATCTGATCAGGGTTTATAACTGGTGTGCTCTTGAGCAGTTTTACGATCAGGGTTTTAGTATGGTGTGTCTTGGCTGTTTTGATACTGTGCAATAATGTGTGTGTGGTTTTTCTGTGCTGAGTGTCTTCTGTCTGTCTGTTATTTGTCTGTTTTCTGTCTGTCTGTGGACTCTCTCTCTCTCTCTCTCTCTCTCTCTCTTCTCTCTCTCTCTTTAGAGTTTTTTTTTTTTGGGGGGGAGGGCGAGGGGGTGGGGTTTTCTTTCTTTTGTGTTTTTTTCTTTTTGTTGTTGTTGTTGTTGCTTTTTTTGGCGTGGGTTGGTGTGGGTTGTTTTTGGTGTGGGTTTTTATGGGTGGTAATGGGGTTGGTGGTGATTTCTTTGGGTGGGGGGTGGATGTTATTTGTTTTGGTTTTGGTTTATTGATGTTGTTTTGTTTGTTTGTTTGTTTTTTTCCAGAGGGCTGGATGTATAAAAAAAAATGTTTTAAAGCAACTGCTGCTTATTCTATTACCCCCTTGGAAAATTTTTTTTTTTTTATTTTCAGTTCTCTCTCTCAATCTTATCCCTTACACATACACACACACACACACAACACACACAACACACACACACCACACTCACACAACACACACAAACTACAACTGGTCCAAATACAGCACAACACAACACTCTTCTCTCTCTCTCTCTCTCTCTCTCTCTCTCTCATCTCTTCTCTCTCTCTCTCTCTCTTACCCTGTCTCTCAATAAAAACTCATGAAATTCCACTTTACAGCTTAGTCTTTAGTGATGGACTATGACTCTCTGACTAGGAGGCTTGACTGGCACAGTCCTTATGTGCTGCAGCCCTGGGGGGGCTGGTTGGCCTTTGGAGAACATCTCCAACCCTGACTGTCCTTATGCCCACTTGGCCGAGAGAGTGGGGATGTGCTGTGGGCAAGGCATCTCCACTATAATCAAATTTCTGCCCCATTTCCAAAACAGCAGCTGCCTCCTCTGCTGTTTTGGAGGTCATCTTCGGACACGACGGACAAACATACATACATTCAACAAAAGCAGTTAAGCCTAGAAAGCAACAGACAGACAGGGACAAGAGTAAGACACCAACCCACCCCCCAATACACAGAGAGACAGCCCTAGTATAGTATAGCCTGGATAGGAAGGGATGGAGGGAGGCAGGGAGGAATGTCTTCAGCACGACTGGCATGGCGGCGCCCAATACCTGTCATACTCAGGCTGAAACTGACAGGCAGCCCTCTCTCATCATCACATTTCTGGAATCGTTGACACCTTGGGAGAGAGAGAGAGAGTGGAGAGAGAGAGAGAGAGAGAGAGAGAGAGAGAGAGAGAGAGTGGAGAGAGAGGGGGGAGGGAGAGAGAGGGAGGGAGGGTGGGAGGGAGGTAGAGGGTGAGGGAGAGAGAGGGGAAGGAGGGTGGAGAGAGAGGGAAGGAGGGAGATGGAAGGAGGAAGAGGGAAGAGAGAGAGGGAGAGAGAGAAGGGGGAGAGAGAGAAAGAGGGAGGTAGAAAGAGAGAGGAGGGAGGGAGAGAGAAAGAGAGGGAGAGAGAGAGAAAGAGGGAGGGTGGGAGAGAGAGGAAGGGAGAGGGGAGGGAGGGAAGAAGAGGGAGAGGGTGGGAGAGAGAAAGAGAGGGAGAGAGAAAGAGGGAGGGAGAAAGAGAGGGAGAAAGAAAGAGGGAGAGAGAAAGAGAGGGAGAGAGAAAGAGGGTGGGAGAGAGAGAGGGTGGGGAGAGGGAGGGAGAGAGAGGAAGGGAGGAAGAGGGAGAGGGTGGGAGAGAGAAAGAGAGGGAGAGAGAAAGAGGGAGGGAGAGATAGAAAGAGGGAGGGAGAAAAAGAGAGAGGGAAGGAGGGAGAGAGAAGAGGGATGGAGAGAGAAAGAGGGAGGGATAGAGAAAGAGGGAGGGAGAAAAAGAGAAAGAGAGAGAGGGGGGAGGGAGGGCGAGAGGGGGGATAAGGAAGGAGAAATACGTAAATGAATATGCATAGATATACGTGCGTACGTGTCTGTGTGTGTATGTGCGTGTATGTGAGAGAGAGAGAGAAAGAGAGAGAGGGTGGTGTGTGGGGGGGGGGGGGGGGGGGGGGGGGCGCGTAGCAGAAGGGTGAGATTTGGAAGGAGAAATATACAAAAAAGGGGCAATTCTTTTGTTCATAGCCCTTCTGTTCTTATCAATCTGCTCTGTTACCAAATGTAAGATATTGGGTACAAACACATAACAAGAACGAAAGAAAGGCAGACACACATAAGGACAGACAGACAGACAGATTTTATTTATTTATTTTTATTTATTCTTTTATATCGAGGATAATGGAATAAGCATTCATGTGCTTTTTTACAGCTAGTCCCCGTGTGTATGCGGTTTTGTACATTTTGTCATCTGTTTCCACCGGCACACAATGGCCTACTCTTCCGAAAAGCGGAACAGGATTTAACGTGTGCGCAAGATGTTCTGCAGGCGTTCGAACACGGGGCCTCGGTTTATAGTCTCAACATCTAAAGGACTGAAGGACAGACAGACAGAGAGACAGACAGACAGAAAGACAGACAGACAGACAGGACGGGAGAGTGGGATCAGTACTAATGTGTTAGTTAACTCCAGGGAGAAAATCCCCTTGAACGGGCATCTCAGTGGTGAACTAGATAGAGCTTGATTTTAGGCAGTCAAATTGTGAGCGCAACACTCTAACCACTATGCTCTCCGACCACCCCCAACCCCCCACCCCCACCCCCTTTCCCCCGCCTCCCACCCCCCTCCCTTCCCCTGTTATTTCTGATAATATTAATCATGTCAACAACACTAATATGAGGAGAGTCTGCCTGTTACTTGAAGACAGAACTTCTCCTCTGCTGTTATTCATGCTGCTGCTATCTCTCAGAATAGCAGGAAGGGAAAGGGGGAAAAAGAAGAAGGATAATGTGTGAAGTGAATGGATGTGAGAAAAGGAATGAGAGACACTGAAGGAGGAAAGGATCTAAGGTGGAATGATGATGATGAGGAGGAGGAGGATTGATGATGATGATGATGATGATGATGATGATGATGATGATGATGATGATGATGAAACAAAGAAACACACACACACACACACACACACACACACACACACACACATACAGCAGGTGGAAAAAAAAACACGAAAAATCTTAGGTTCAATTCCACCCCAACACACCCACTCTCTCTCTCTCTCTCTCTCTCTCTCTCTCTCTCTCTCTCTCTCTCTCTCTCTCTCTCTCTCTCTCTCTCTCTCTCTCTCTCTCTTATACATCCCTAAGGGCGGGGACTGGATGTAAAAAAAGCACATGGGTGCTTATCCATTATCCTCGAAATAAAAGAATTTGTCATTGTCATTGTCATACACATGCACGCACGCATGCACACATACACACGCACGCACGCACACACATCCAGAGAAAGAGAAAGAGAGAGAGGGAGACAGGCACAGAGACAGAGACAGGGACAGAGACAGAGAGAAACTTCACAGAGAACATGAGGGGAAAGTATAAATCCGTTTATCCTAGTTTTGATTTGACATTTGCTTCAGCTTGTTCATCTTATTGGTGTTATCGGTTTGTTGTTGTTGTTGTTGTTTATACTTTGTCCTTCTACTTGTTGTCGTAGGCGTCATCGTCCTTCTTTTTTTTTCTTTTCTTTTTTTTTTTTTTTTTTTTTGGGGGGGGGGGGCGGGCTGGTTGTTTTTTGTTGCTTTGGTTTTGGTTTTAGTTGTTGTTGGGTTGTTTGTTTTGGTTTTTGGGGGGTGGTTGACTTTTGTTTTTGTTGTTGATTTTTTGTTTGTTTGGTTTGATTGTTGTGGTTTTGGTTTTGGTTGTTGTTGGGTTGTTTGTTGCTGGGGTGGATTGGGGTGTTTTTTTTGGGGGGGTGATTTTTGTTGTTGTTGTTGGCTTTTTGTTTGTTTTATTTGGTTGTTGTTGTTGTTGTGGGTTATTTTTATTGGGGGGGGGGGGGTGCTTTCTTTTCTCCTCCCCATCTTCACAGTATTACAGGTAAAAACTGCTAAAATACGGTGGGTCGGTGGTCTAGAGGTAACGCACCTACATAGAAAACGAGAAGTTTGGGTTCGATCCCAGTTTGTGATCGTGTATTTCCCCATCCACTAGATATTCAGTGGTGGTCTGGGTGCTAGTCTTTCAAATGACTTAATAAACGGAGGTCTGTTGTCCAACGCATTCAGTGCATGTAAAAGAATCTACGGCAACAAGAGAGCTAGCTGTCCCTGGCAAAATTTTGTTGAAGTTTTTTTTTTAAACCCACTCTTATAGGGAAACAAAATACACTTGCAGACAGGAAAATACTATTTTTAAAAAGGAACGTGTGCGTGAGAGAGAGAGAGAGAGACACTGAGAGAGAAAGAGACAAAGAGACAGACAGATAGACAGAGAAACAATCAACTAAACAGACTCACAGACAAACCAAGAGATCAGGGAGGGAGGGGGGGGGGCGAAAGAGAGGACAGAGAGAGATGAGAGAGATGAGAGAGAGAGAGAGAGAGAGAGAGGAGGAGAGAGAGAGAGAGAGAGAGCTAGTTTGTTTGTGTGTTGGGGGGGGGGGGGGGGGGGGATCGGTTTTGTTGAGTGTGTGTGCGTGTGCGCGTGTGCGCGCGCGTGCGCGTGGCACAGAGAGAGAGACAGACAGACATACAGACAGAGACAGACAGAGACAGAGGAGAGGTGAGAGAGAGACACACACACACTCAGACACAGAGAGAGAGACCACAGAGAGAGAGACAGAGAGAGAGAGAGGCGGGGGAGGACAAAGAGGAGAGAGAGAGAGAGCGACACACACACACACCGACAAAGAGACGGACACACAGAGAGACTCAGAGAGAGAGGGAGAGAGAGAGAGAGAGAGATTGGAGGGAGGTGGGTGGGGTGGGTAGAGAGACACATCCACACAGAGAGAGACTCGCAGAGAGAGACAGGGATAGAAACAGCAACTTGTGTGGTCCTCCAGTGATGCAACGCGGCCCTATGGGCGGAGAGAGAGGAAAAGAGTGGGGAGAAAGGGGAGGTGGACGGGGGTGGGAGCAAGGGTGGGGTGGAGAGGGGAGGGAGGGGGGTGTCAGGTGGCAGTGTCGGGTGCCCAAGACAAACAGGACTGTCCGCCTGATTAGCACCGCCACGGAAACTGGCAAGTCGTCTGGAATCCTCAGGTCTCCTTTGAAGGGGTTTTCTTTTGGAAGGAAGAGTGAGCCACGGATACCATTCACACTAGACGAAGTAAGTTATGTAAAAAAAAAACCAACAACACAAAATCAAAAAGAAAATTATTAATGAACGCATATACATGCATACTTATCGAAGCACAAGTATGCAAGAACGCATACACACATAATTATATATTATAATTATGTTATGCATGCACACACATCCCAATACGCGCCCGTGAACGTATGCACGCATATTCACCTTCACTTTGAGCTATGCCGTAGTAGTACAGTAGACTGTGTGGGCACAACTGAATACTTTGCAGCCAGCTTCCTCCACTACTCGCTGTTCTCATGTTTCTGTAATATGTCGTTCCGCTCAAGGCCAGTCCACTCTCTGATGTTTGTCTTCCCATCGTTTTCTCTGTCTGCCTCTTCATCTCCCTCTTTCCTTGTACTATTCTCTTTAGGATAGTCTTGGCCAGCCCAGATGTCCGTGTGATGTGCCCGTATTTTACTGTTATTAAAGTCGAATTACGTTTTGTTTTGATCTGTAACTTCTATGTTGAGCTAATTGATACACAGTCTCTATGGAATTTGTGAAATTTCTGCATTATCAGTTTATTTTCTTATTGCTATAGAACAAATGGAAATAAAGGGTATAGTATAATACATATGGTATGTCCGTGTATGTGTGTGTGCGTTTATGTGCGTTTGTGTGTGCGTGCGCGCGTACTTCTGCGTGTGTGTGTGTATGTGTGTGTGCGCGAAAGAGAGAGAGTGCGTGCACGCGCACGTGTGTGTTTGTGAGCGTGCGCGCGTGTGTGTTTGTGTGTGTGTTTTACAGAAGGAAACACAGGCAGAGACAGAGAGAGAGAAACAGAGACCGAAACAGGCAGACAGACACAGAGACACAGAAATGCAGGCAGACAGAGAGACAGATACGGACAGAGACAGAGACAGACAGAGACAACACACACAGAAACTCAGATAGAGACAGACAGACAGACAGAGACAGACAGCAGACAGACAGACTATCCAAACTCACAAAAATTGCCAGTAGGGTTTTCTTAAACCATTTTCCCCTCAGCTTTAACCTATCAGGATTCCAGACGGACCACTTCCAGAGAAAGAGAGAAGGAGAGAGAGAGAGAAGAGAGAGAGAGAGAGAGAGAGGGGGGGGGGGGGGGGGGGGGATAGGAGGAGGCTGCGACTTCCGATAACATTGTGTAGTTGCTCCCATTGCGCGTAACTCTTGCAACTCAGGGGGGAATGGCGCCCACATTGTCTCCCCTCTCGGTTTTTCTTTTTCTTTCTTTCGTTCTTTTTCTTGTTTGTTCTTGATTTTTTTTTTTTTGCATATAAGCATAACAATTGAATGTCGAAGGGATTGAGGGATAAGACGAAAGAAATGGGGAATGGTGGTGGTGGTGGTGGTGGTAGTGACGGTGGTAGTGAGGTTGTGCAAGTGTGTATTGGAAGTGGGGATGGGGAGGGGGGGTATGAGGTGGTGGTGGTAGGGAAGTGATGGGATAGGATAGGATAGGGTATGATGTGGTGTGTGTGTGTGGTGTGTGTGTGTGTGTGTGTGTGTGTGTGTGTGTGTGTGTGTGTGTGTGTGTGTGTGTGTGTGTGTGTGTGTGTGTGTGTGTGTGTGTGTGTGTGTGGTGTGTCGCGTGTGTGTTGGTGTGGCTCAAGCGTGGTTCGGAAAGAGTGCGTGAATGAGTGAATGAACAAATGAATGGATGAATTCATTAATCCTGTCAAACAAGTCTAATTCATCCACCCATGTTGTTGTTGCTGCTTCGATTTTACGTCTGTTCGATCAAAGTGATATTAGACGAAATCATCCATCCATAAATCCACCATCCATCCCTCCGTCATTCTCTCATTCACTCACTCAATAAATCAACCAATCAATCAACTAACCAAATACCAAACTAACCACCCAAGAAACCAAACAACTAATCAATCAATCAATTAATCAATCATCGATCAATTAAGCAAGCAAGCAAGCATTGTATATGAACTGTATATGTGTGCCAATCAAAAAGATTAAAAAAATTTTAAAGTCCACACAAAAAACTGCATACACACGGGGACTGGATGTAGTAAAAAAAATATTAAAAAAGCACACGGTAGCTTATTATACTATCTTTGCAATAAAAGGGGGGGAAAGGGTGAGGTATTGCTTTGTGTTTTATCGTCTTCCCAGCATACTGTACTGTATTGTGTTGTGTTGTGTTGTTTACCATTGCGTAGTAGACTTCTAGATTCCTAAATGGGGGTAGGCCTGCATTGTACTGCTTTGCATTATGTTGGAAATTAATGTTTTGAGTTGTATTACACTAGATGTCATTTCATGGTCTTGTATTGCATTGTATCGTATTGTACTGGCATTACACTGTATTTGATTGAATTGTGTGGTACTGTATTACATCGCATCGTGTTGTAAAAAAAAAGGGGGGAAAAGCAAGCAAATCCGGCACTTACAGAGCGACAACTGTGATCTTATGTTGTTTTATTATGCCTAACTCACATACACACTCGTCTAATATCACTTTTCGTGAACAGATGTTAAACTAAACACACAGACACACAACAGACACAGACAGAAACACACAGACTCTCACAGACAGACGCAGACACACACACACACACACACACACACCTCTCTCTCTCTCTCTCTCTCTCTCTCTCTCTCTCTCTCTCTCTCTCTCTCTCACAAACACACACACACACCACGGGGACTGGATGAAAAAAGCATATGAATATTTGTTCCATTATCCTCGAAAGAAAATGATGATAATAACACACACACATACATACATACATACATACATACATACATACATACATACATACACACACATACATACATACATACATACATACATACATACACACATATATACATATACACTCACATACATACATACATATATATATATATATACCTACAAACACATACATACATGCATACATACATACATACATACACATACACATACACATACACATATACACTCCAACCGCACCAACCGCTTTTCGGAAGAGTAGGCCATTGTGGGTCGGTGGGAACTGATGACAACATTTACAAAACTGCATACACACGTTGACTGGATGAAAAAAGCACATGAATGCTTATTCCATTATCCTCGAAATACAAGAATTTCACACACTCACACACACACACACACACACACACACACACACACACACACACACACACACACACACACACACACACGTTTATTTGCTTGTTGTGGTTGTTCTTGTTGGTTTATCTTTTTTTGTTTGTTTTATTCAGTTCTTTGTATGGTTGAAGGTTTCTGTGTGTATGTGTTTGAGGGGGGGCGGAGGGAAGCAGTTGGTGTGTCTTTTTAAAAAATTTGTTTTGTCTTCTTTGTTTGTTTTGGTTTGGTTTTTCTTTGTTGTTTGTTTGTTTGTATTATGATGGATATATTTTCAAGATTTTTTAATTAGTTTGAGGGTTTTTTGTTTTGTTTTTAATTCCATGTATGCATATGTTATTGTCTTTTCTTGATTTGTATGGTTTACCATCGATTAGGTTTTTTATTCTATGTCTGCATTTTTTTTCTCGCATTTTTTTTTCTTTACATAGATGGCTTGATGAAAAAAAAGTGTGCTTATACAATGTACCATCTGAAAGTTAGACTTTGACTTTGACTTTGACACGCACACCATCATATTAGTGCTGCTGGCAAAAGACTTTCATCAACGATGCTGACCTCGTTCATATAAACCTCCAGG
This sequence comes from Rapana venosa, assembly GCA_028751875.1. Lineage (NCBI taxonomy): Eukaryota > Metazoa > Mollusca > Gastropoda > Neogastropoda > Muricidae > Rapana > Rapana venosa. The sequence continues at coordinate 43,019,313 of CM054143.1, forward strand.
CTTTCAGATCCAAAGATTCCCGAAGCAGGAATGCGGCTACCTTAATGGTGGGCAAACACGGTCGCATACGAAGAAATCTCATCACTGGTGAACCTCGTAGCGGCTCTAGCCAAGGAACGAAAAAAAGACCTATGGAAATTGAGTCTCCACTGCATGAACAATTAACTATCATGGGTTTCTTTACGTGTTTGTTTTGATAGTTCGTTTAATCTTCTCTGTTGTGTTTTTTGTTGGTTTGGTTGGGGTGTTTGGGGGGGGGGGGGGGGGGGATGGGTGTTCGGTTGCTTGGCCGGCTGATTGGTTGGTTAGTTTGCTTGGTTGTTCGTTTGTGCGGTTTCTTGGTTGTTTGGTTGCTTGCTTGGTTGCTTGGTTGTTTGGTTGCTTGCTTGCTTGGTTTGGTTGCTTGCTTGCTTGGTCGGTTGCTTGATTGGTTGGTTGCTAGGCTGCTTGACTTCTTCTCCTTCTTCTTCTTCTTCTTCTTCTTCTTATTATTATTATTATTATTATTATTATTATTATTGTTGTTGTTGTTGTTGTTCTTGTTGTTGTTATTATTATTATTATTATTATTATTATTATTATTATTATTGGTTGGATGGTTGGTTTGGTTTGGTTTGGTTTAGGTCTTGTTCGTTGATTCAGACGTTTTTTGTATTTTTTCAACCGAAGAATGTAGACAGATTTGCGTTCAGAGTATTTATCGTCGTCGTCGTTGACACATCATCATCATCATCAATCCACCAATCCATACATCAATTGATGAAATAATTCACTTATTCATCCAATCATTCATCAATCTATGCGTTAACTGATGAATTAACTAATTTATTCATCCCGTCATCCATTTGTTCCTTCGTCCATCCACCCAGCCATCCACCCATCAACCCATCCATTTATTCATTCGTTTATCCAGCCATTAAGCCATTCAGCCATTCTCTCTCTCACACAGAGAGAGAGAGAGAGAGATGAGAGGAGAGGGGAGAGAGAGAGAGGAGAGGAGAGAGAGGAGAGAGAGAGAGAGAGAGAGAGAGAGAGAGAGACCGTGAAAGAGACAGAGACTTTTATTTATTTGCTCTTTTATATCGAGGATAATGGAATAAGCACTCATGTGCTTTTTTTCATCTAGAGTGTGCATGCAAAATGTTGTTGTAAATTTAGTCATCCGTTCCAACCAGAACACAATGGCCTACTCTTCCAAAAACCGGAACGGGTTTTAACGTGTGCGCAAGATGGTCTGCGTGCGTTCACGTTCACACACGGGACCTCGCTTTATAGTCTCATCCGAAGGACTTGTGAGAGTTGGAGAGTGTGGAGTCGGCACTGGTGTTGTTAACTCCAGAGGAAAAAATCCTCTTCAATGAAATACGAACCCGGGGTCAGCAGATCACGAATGCATCACTCTAACCACCAGGCTATCCCGTCCCCATGTCCCCAGAGACAGAAACAGAGACAGAGAGAGCAAGCTCACAACTATCAGACCCATGGCAGCAATTCCCGATAGCCACCACACACACACACACACACACACACACACACACCACACACACACACACACTCACACACCACACACACACACACACACACACACACACACACACACTCACACACACTCATGCAGGCCAATAAAATAAAATAGCCAGGACAGTGTCAGAAGAGGATAGCCACGATACCCCATCTTTAGCAAACATTTTCAGAGGAGTAGGGGGTTCTGTGTGTGGGGTGGGGGGGGGGGGGGGGGGGGGGGGAGCAGGGGGGGGGGGGGGGGGGGAGGGGGCGAGAGTGAGAGCAAGTCTGTAGTCAGATCTGTAGATAGATTATAGTTGAAGGGTTGGTGGGGAGGGATGAGGGGGTGGGAGGGAGGGGGAGGGGGGATTTGACACCCCTTTTTTTTATCAGTGCACACTCAAGTTCCCTGGCTAAAACATACAGTAGTTGTTGGTACAAGATCTCCTACAAGATGAGGTGGTTTTCTTCTTCTTCTTCTAGTTCTGGGTTTTCTGGTTCTTGTTTTTGGTCTTCTACGTCTTGACTATTTCGATGTTGTTGTTGTTGTTGTTGCTCTTCTTCCTCTTCTTCTGTGCACTCTTTGCATTCTTCGTAATTATTTGCAATTCTTCTTCTTTGCACTCTTCTTTGTACTTTTCTTGGCATTCTTTTTCTTCGTCGTCGTCGTCGTCTTCTTCTTCGTTACATTCTTTGCATTCTTGTCTTCTTCTTCTTCTTCTTCTTCTTCTTTCTTCTTTCTTCTTTGCATTTTCTTTGCATTTTCTCTGCATTCATCTTCTTCTTTGCAGAATTCTTTTTTGCATTCTCCTCCTCATCATCATCATCA
>CM054143.1:43024144-43041644 GCA_028751875.1 Rapana venosa
AGACAAACAGAGAGACAGAGAGAGAGAGAGACAAACAGACAGACAGAGGCTAACGGGATTCGATATAATGATAAATAAACAAATTTTAAAAAGCATATGTGTAGGGGGGAGTGGGTGGTGGTCATGCTGTTACATTGCCGTTTTGAACAAAAGGTTAAGGCTGAGTCGCTTCAGAGTGTAACCCCTTTGCTGTATATGTGAAAATGAAATAAACAAACAAACAAACCGAAATGAAAAATAAAATGAACTGTGTCCATCGCTGCTGTCACTGGTTGGAGCACCAGCAATGCCACCAGGGTTCATCATCTCTCTTTGTCTCTGCTGAATTCTACAATCTCCTGTAGCCCTCCCAGAATTAACACTGATCTCAGTGATGTTGGTGGTCTGCCTCATTTTCCTTCTGCCCTCAACCTTACCTTAGAAAACTGCCCTCATCAAATTAGTTACTGTGTGGTTCTGTTTGCATGATCAACATATTTCAGTCTGTGTGTACTAATGTTGGCCAACATTATCTTGTTTTTGCAATGAGAGTTAATAAATAAAAAATTTTTAAAAAGGATATTATTTGTTCTTCTGTTTGACCATTTGGCTCTTATCCTTAAACAAACAACCAAGCAAAAATGAAAAGTAAAGTAAAACAAAATTAAACCAAACCAAAGAAAAAGAGCCTGATGCAATTCTATTGAAGACAAATTACAGTTGCTGTTTAGAGTCATGATGAATTAAGAACATTATACAACAATTCCTATTCCAGTAGAAATATGCATACACTTTCCACAAACCAGTATACTACTCCTATGGCTACTTACTACTCCATCATCTACCACTAATACTGCTTCTATCATTACTCATGCTACTAGTCTGAGGGAAAGAAAATAATTAAAGCAACAATTCTTTTTTAAATATGCAAGTACAAAAACATATCAAACTTTTGACCAAATTTCAGCTGGATAGCTTGTTATGCACACACACAATTGTCTAATGAGTTTGGTTTTTTTAAAAGTCAGTTTGGGTTAGAAAACCTTAACAGAATTAAGAATCTACAGGCGGTTTAGGTTTGAAGAATTTAACAAAAGGGTTTTAAAAAAACCCTGAAAAAGCAACAACAACAACCCCCCCCCCCCCCCCCCCCCCCCCCCCCCCCCCCCTAATAAGAAATCCAAAGGAAACAAAGGTCAAGATGGTAAGAAGACAAAGAGAAATAGCATGAAAAACATAAAAGGATAGAAAATTCCTCACCTATCACAAAAACCCACAGGATGACGTTTTCCTTCAGCAAGAAAGAGTGCAGGCCTTGGCCAATACTATCTCAATCCACAAGGCAGTCATAGCCGCCAGAGAGTGCACTCCCCTGATCCCGGAAGTGACGCTGTTGTCCCAGTGCATGATGGGTCGCAAGAGGATATCAAAATAGGAAACATGACTAAGCGACCCAGTTTACAGGCTTTGACATGGGGCATGTGTTCAGAGCAATAGGAACGTGTTGCTTTTGTCTGAAGCTGCAGAGTTGTAGAGTGCTGTAAGAAGGGTGACAATGTATTGACTAGTGAAAGCAGGTGTGCTGGAGTGATAACAAGGCATGGGACATTGAAGTGGTGAAAGATGTGTACCCTTTAACCCACAATGCCAGGGCAAAGCAGGGCAAATGTGTGTTAAGACAATATGAACCAAATGTGTGTGCAAGTGTGTGTGTGTGTGTGTGCTTCTTCTTCTTTTTCTTCTTAACAATATAAAATTAGCTGGTCTTAGCTGTGGCAACATTGTCTTTAGTAACAGCTTATTCAAGAATTGTTTGGATGAGTGAATTTTTAATAAAGTGTTTAAGATTTGGAGAGATATATATATCTATATTGTTGATTTCAATGCACATTGCAGAATGTTAAGAAAGATTCAAGTGTTTTTTTTTTAAAAAGCTTTGTTTTATGTACAAAACACATTTCATGTATTCTTTGCCCTTAAAAAAATGAAAGATCTTATTGTAGAATTTGCGAAGATGAAAAGTACATTCTAGAGATGTGGTCACTAAAAATGTTGGCAACAAGCCGTTAGACTTATTCTTTTGATAGATCAGCTAAATGAACAATTTGATTATGGTAAAAATCTGGACTATACACTTTTTTTTATAATTCTGAGTACTTCAATGTTAAGTAGCACTTGATATGACCTCATTTGTGTCTGCCAATTTAGAAAAGTTTGCATCAAATGTTCTTTTATAGCAATTACCACAAAATAATGTTTTCATCAATAGTGATCAGTATTAACATAGGTCAACTTTCATTCTCAAACAGGTCCAATGACTTGCTATGCATGTAAAATGTCCAGGTGATTCTCCTTTGACCTATGCAAAAACCCCAGGATAAATAACAAGCATGAAATTGTCGATAACATGTAGCATTAGTTTATATTATATACAGCAGCTATGGTTTCTATGAAATTATTACAGAAACAATGGTTACTAAAATTTCTTTCCATTCCTAAATGCACCAGACACCATTGGTATAGCTTTTCCCTGTCTTCGGTAAAATAAATAAATAAATAGATAGATTTGGTCTTCAAGTTTGTGGCAGTTGTCACATCCAGATCAGTCACATGTCGCTTTCTTTCTCACTTCTGCACATTAGCCTGATGGCAGGGGAGATAACACTTCCTCTTCTCTCCTTACCTGTCTTCCGCAAGTGCGTCGTTACCGAGATGATGTCCCTCAACATAGCCACAGCAACTGATGCTAGAAAATCTTATCCTTTCAGTGTTATCTCCCTTTTGCAAAGCTTAGTAGTGTGCTTGCACAAACAAGGTGTAACTCCACACAGGACAGAAGCTCATCATCATCAGACCCGTGACCTTGGCGGTCGTGGGGGAGACATGAAAGACGATGCCGTGGTAAGCCTCCTCCATCCATCTCGGTCCTCGGCTCTGCGCAGTAGTGCCGAGTCATTCATCCTGGTCCATTCTCTGATGTTGTCCATCCATGACTTGTTCTGTCTTCCCCTCCTTCTGCCACCTTCGAGTGTTCCCTGCAGTACTGTTTTGGGCAGAGTGTTGTGGCGGGTGACGTGGCCGAACCATGTCAGCTTTTTCTTCTTGACGATGGTGAGAAGGGGTTCCTGTGGACCTGCCAGCCGTGTTATTTGACTCTTGACAAATTCATTGGTCTTTCGTTCTCTCCAAGATATGCCCAGTAGTTTTCTATGGCATTTTGTTTCGAATGACTGGATTCGCTTTGCTGTTTCAGCAGTCAATGTCCAGGTTTCACTTCCGTACAGCAGGATTGACTGAATTAGGGCTTTGTAGAGCTTTAGTTTGGATGGGAAACTGATCTCTTTACTTTTCCATATGGTGGTGAGTTTTGTCATGGAAGATGTTGCCATGGCTATTCTGACTTTGATTTCTGTCGTCGATCGCCCGTCCTTTGTGAGTGTAGCGCCGAGGTATTTAAAAGCGCCTACCTCCTCCAGTTGTTGGCCGTTCATGTAAATTTTAGCGGTGGCATTGCTCGTGCTGTTCACAAGTACTTTACTTTTCTCCGAGCTCACCTCCATCCCATATGCTCCAGCTCTGTTCTCAAGTCTGGTCGTAAGATCTTGCAGCTCTGTGTTACTTCCGCCCATGAGGTCAATGTCATCGGCAAACCTTAAGTTGTTGAGGGGTCTGCCGCCAAAGGAGATGGTAGGGTGGAAGTCATGGAGGGTCTCTCTCATGATGTTTTCCAAGAACAGATTGAACAGGACTGGAGATAACAGGCATCCTTGTCGGACCCCAACTGTGGTTTTGAAGTAGTCTCCGACCTGATTGTTCAGAAGGACTGCACTGCTTGCAGTGTTGTATAGTGCTTGAATGGTTTGCACTAGTCCTTCTTCAATGCCAAACATTCTGAGGACCTGCCACAGGCCTTCGTGCCATACTCTGTCAAAGGCCTTCTTGAAGTCGATGAAGTTGTGGAACAGGTCTCTCTGATGTTGAAGATGTTTTTCCATCAGGATGTGGCAGTTAAAAATCTGTTCGATTGTGCTCCTGCCTGCCCTGAACCCAGCTTGTTCTTCTGCAAGGTGTTCTTCTGCCTCCTTCTTGAGTCGATTCAAAATAACTTTGAGCATGATCTTGCTGGCGTGGCTGATGAGGCTGATTGTTCTATAGTTTTGGCATTGGCGTAAATTCCCCTTCTTGGGCAGGGGTATGATGAGTGATTGTGTCCATTCTGTTGGCCACTGTTTTGTCTCCCAAATCTTCTGACAGATAGCTGTAACATATGTGATGACTGTTTCGCCACCATGCTTGAGCAGCTCTGCTGGTATATTGTCTGCTCCTGGGGACTTTCCTACTGGTAAGCTGCGGATGGCTTCTTCCAGACAGAAGCTAGCCTCACTTAAACTCACTTAAACTAGCCAGGCTATCCTTCCAGTCTGAGAAATTTCAGGATTCATTGTTCTGGACATTCTGCTACACGTAATGGTTACCCTTCCCTTTCCACCTCCCCATCCTTCATGTCCCCTGCCAAAATCATCCTCGCATACATTAGCCTGTTAATCTGAGGACTTTCTTTTGTTTATTTACAGCTTTGGTGAACCCCTCATTAAAAAAAAAACCACCAAACATTTGTTATAAATACGATGATAAGTTAACAGGTAAGCAAGTAATTAATCCAGTAACTTACTGATCATCTGATCGACTAACCAACTGACCAACCAACCAATCAGCTAAATCGCTGACTGACCTACTGACTAATGACAGAAAGAAAAGAAATTTAAAAAGGAATAAGTAAATAAATACATCAAATTATTCAAAAACTACTTCAGTAAACACACATACAGACAAACAGATAGATAGATAGATAGATAGATAGATAGATAGATAGATAGATAGATAGATAGATAGATAGATAGATAGATAGATAGATAGATAGAAAGAAAGAAAGAAAGATAGATAGATAGATAGATAGATAGATGATAGATAGATAGATAGATAGATAGAGAGTGATAGAGTAGATAGATATAGAGTGATAGAGAGATAGATGATAGATAGATAGATAAATAGATAGATAGATAGATAGATAGATAGATAAATAGATAGATAGATAGATAGATAGATAGATAGATAGATAGATGGATGGATAGAGATAGATAGATAGATAGATATAGATATAGATAAGATAGATAGATAGATGTAGATAGTAAGATAGAATAGATAGATAGATAGATATAGAGTGAAAGAGATAGATATAGAGTAGATAGATAGATAGATAGATAGATAGATAGATAGATAGATAGATAGATAGATAGATAGATAGATAGATAGATAGTGATGATAGATAGATAGATAGATAGATAGATAGATGATAGATATCGATCGATCGATCGATCGATACGATAGATAGATAGATAGATAGATAGATAGATAGATAGATAGATAGATAGATAGATAGATAGATAGATATAGATAGATAGATAGAGATACATTCATACATACGTACATACATACATACATACATACCCAGCAGATGGACTAAATCCAAGCTTTAGCACTTTTCTTTATATGATTGTTAAAAATGAATGCAACATTTGTACTGCCACAGGAAAGAAGGTAACTGCAAACAATGGACGAATATCATCTACCAAACTTGATAGCCATTATCTTAAATGGCACACTGCGGGGATTTTGGTTGGATCAGCAGATAAGACAAGATGTTTGATGCTTAATCACGGGGTCATGGGTTTAAATCTCACTTAAGGCTGACACGTAGGAAGAAACTTTTACAAACACATAATAATAATAATAATAATAATGATAATAATAATAATAAAAATAATATATGGAATTTATACATACACACACGCACATACACAAGCACGCACGCAAGCACACACTATCTTCCATATCCATTCCCCGCCACACATGTACAGCCATAAAGAACGACACAGACACTAATTTCTAATCAAACTTTTTTTTTTAATCATGATGGAGCATTACAAAATAATCTGAAAGGCTGTCTCCTAAAGCATTGGGCAGGCTTGTAAAGTTACCCGTAACTGTCCGGTAGGGCTCTTTAAAGGTGGTAGCTTTTATCAATGCACACCCCCTAAGAAAACGGTGCTTGCCACTTTAAAGTCCCTTACACGGCATCCTGGCAGATTTCGTGATCATTAATTTTATTGCCAGGAAGAAGAAAAAGCAGGGAGAGGAATTAAATAGTTAAATGTCTCGAAGAAATCGTTTTTTCTAGTTGGAACTTTTCGCTATTTTCTTTCTTTCAGATTAATCTTCCAGTCTGAATCTTAGGGGAGGGAGACAGAGAGACAGAGAGAGACAGAGAGAGACAGAGACTGCTTGTGTTTGCAGTTAGGATGAAAGAGACTGACATAGGTTGCAAATGTGTGTGTGTATATGTGTGTGTATGTGTGTATGTGTTGTGTTATGTGTGTGAAATATCAATTTTTAAACAGGTAGTCAAAGCTCTTTAACAGCCCAAACGAAAACTTTTCACAGAAAGAAGTTAGCTTTAGATCAGACATAGACTTTGCTAAAGAACTAGGTCAATTGTATCCCTGACATCTATAAAGACGTTCACTGCCGATATGTTCAAAGCTTCTAAACTTAATGAAAACGATCTTGCTGTTATTACACCTTCTTTTTCAGATACCCCTGAATGGGGAATGAATAAACCAATATTTGACATATGTCATACAAATCTATCTAAAAACGATTAACCTAACATCCTTGCAAGCTCAGTGAATTCGCACATTGACACTCACTATTCAGACCACTTAAAAATTTACACTGACAGATCAAAACTTGATAACGAACAGGTAGGTGCAGCTTTTGTTATACCAGCTTTTAACATTGAGAAAAAATACCATATTACTAGTGGCGTTTCTATCTTTACTGCAGAGCTCTTTGCAATACTAATGGCTCTCAGTTATCTTGTTTCATTACCTCAGAAATATTAAAATATAGTATTATGTGTTGACTCTAATTATGTGTTGTGCGCGTTAAATTCTTTACATCAAAATACTCATCTAGAAATGATTACTAAAATCAAACATGTTGTTCATCATACTTGCCCAGATTGGCACTGGCATTACTTTTGCTGGGTTCCTTCCCACTGTGGGATTATTGCTAATGAATGGGTCGATGGAGCTGCGCGACGAGGAGCACGCAATGTTGAAGGATCACTTTTAGTTAATATCCCCCTAGACCTGCATGAGGGCTATGAACTTTTAAAGCATATATCCTATGATATGGCAATTAAAAGGCTGCAAATTTCAAATTGTTTTTACTCTGAAAATTGCCTAAATATGACGGATGTACAATATATTAAACCTCTCTATACAAAGCCATCTATGTCTGTTTCCAGACAAATCTCAAGCTTTGTTTATAGATTCCGTTTAAATGTCCTTTGCACAAAATATTGTAAGAATATGCAGTGCATGTGTGGAAAACAAATTAGTGTTAGACATCTGCTAACTGGTTGTCCTAAAATCAAAGAAATCTTTTCTATCACACTGAAAGATCCATTCCTATTAGAACCACCTGTAACGCTTAAAAGCATCCCAAACAATGATATACTTTTCTGCAGAATTTCTGAATGCCTCCTACATAGTCCAGTTGGTATCTTCCTGTGATAGATCATTCTGTTTTAAATTCAGTCATTTATGACGTTCTGTACACCTCTCCAATTGCCTTTTCTTCCACATTGTGCACATATTCACATTATTTTGTGTAATCATATCCATAGTTCAAATCTTTATGCATGTTATAATTCCATCGCTAGTTAATTGCGAGTTATATTCTAGATGTGTTAAATACTTGGGCTTCACAATAACTCCAGACGCCAGATGCGACACAGAAATAAAGAAGAGAATCGCTTTGTCTAAAGACACATTCACCAAGATAAAGCCCATCTTTACCAACAGAAATATAAGACTCAGCACCAAAATCAACACTCTGAAAGCCTACATATGGTCCATCCTTCTGTACGGATGTGAATGCTGGACGCTGACAAAAGACCTCGAAAGAAGACTTGAAGCAGCAGAAATGTGGTATATCAGAAGAATTATGAGAATATCATGACTGAAAAGAAGTCAAACGAAGAAGTAATGGAAATGGCTGGGTACAAAAGATCCCTACTCAAAACCATCAGAAAAAGACAACTACAATTTTTTGGCACATAAACAGAGCTGATGGAATAGAAAAGCAAATATTGTGTGGAAAGATTTGTGGTACCAAAGACAGAGGAAGACAACGCACAAAATACACAGACAGTCTGAATAGCTACGCAACGAGGAAAGAATCCCCCAACAATGAACTCATCAGGAGAACTGACAACAGAGAGGAATGGAAGGCCATGATCGCCAATGTCTGCAACAGACCTGGCACATGAAGAAGAAGATATTCTAGTTGTTATTATTGACTAGTTGTAGATTTTGAAAAATGTTCTTGATGTTTCACCCCTGTAGTCTAACATCATACTACAAGTTAAGTTGTTTTCTCCCTCAGTTCTCCTTAGCAGTTTGTTTCATAGGCTGTTAACTCTCTCTCACACACACACACACACACACACACACACACACACACACACACACACTCACACACACACAACGCGCGCGCGCGCGCGCGCGGGAGCACGCACACGCTCACACACACATATAAGCATACACACGTGCGCATGCACACGCGCACACACGCACACTCAAGCATTCACGCTCACACATACACAAACACACGCACTCACACACGCAAGCAGGCAGGCAGGCAGGCACGCACACACACACACATTCACATGCTTGCACGCTCGCTCACTCGCGCACACACATACATAAGCACGCGCACGCACACGCGCGCATGCGCATACACACACACACTTTCACTAACTCACTCTCATACACACACACACACGCACACACTCATACTCATAGACATACACAATCACACACCATGCATTGATGCTCACGTGCTTACTATTTCACACACATTCTCTCTCTCTATCTCTCTCTCTCTCTCTCTCTCTCTCTCTCTCTCTGTGTCACACACACACACACACTCACACACGCACGCACAATTGTGGTAGATATCCCATTTTTGTTGACACTGTTACCAGAGTAATCAAATATTGGCTAAAAATTTTGGATATGCCTGATCATAGATATCCCAGACAATGCTACAATATGTTGTGTAGACAGGATGAAGCAGGGAGAATAAATTGGGTGACACATGTTAGAAAGATTTTATGCACCCACGGATTTGGTTATGTTTGGACAATGCAAAATTGTGGTAATTCCTCATCCTTCATGAAAGAATTCCAAATACGAATACAAGATGTGTACCAACAAAAATGGCATGACTCTCTATCAGCATACCCTGACTACTTAGATTATCACCCGATTATTTGTAGAGCAAATTATGTATGTGAAGTAGAATCTTTAGAATACCGTAGAGGTATATGTTTACTGAGGTCAAACAGATTACCTTTAAATGGAATTTCACGTTATGGCAAACCGATTACTGATCCATTCTGCTCTCAGTGTGATGGCCAACAAATTGAAGATGTTTGTCACTTTTTACTTGTATGCCCAAAATATGCTGTATTGCGAAGAAAATGTATTCCTCTGTATTATTACAGATTTCCATCGAATCTGAAAGTGCAGCTTATTTGTATGAACACTAAACCTAGTTTGATGTTTAAAGTTGGATTATTTCTTACTAAATGTTTAGATATCAGAAGTAAGGATGTTCACCTTACATGAAAGTATATGATTAACTGTTGTTCCTATGGGCCATATGGCCTGCAAAAACTGAATTAAAATTATTGTTATTGTTATTGTTATTGTTACACGCACGCACACATAGTCATACACACACTCTCACTCACATGCATCTACACACACTCACACACATATACAAACTCACATACACGCACACACACACTCATACTCACACACGCATGCATACTCACACACGTACATACATACATACATACATTTCACACACACGCACGCACACATACACACATACACCCCCCGACCCTCTTCCCCATACTCACGTCTGATATCACTATTTAGTGGAAGGACGTTAAACTGAAGAACTAACTTTTACAGCCCTGTGTCCTGTCTTTAATTTGGGAGGCAAAATAGGAATGGTCATTTACAAATTTGGAGTACCTGGTTAGTTTCATCACACTATAACTGCAATTCTCATTATTATAAGTTTATGCATTATGCAAATAATAATAATAATAATAATAATAATTAATATTAATAATAATAATATTAATAATAATAATAATAATGATAAGAAGAAGAAGTAGTAGTAGTAGTAGTAGTAGTAGTAGTAGTAGTAGTAGTAGTAGTAGTGGTGGTGGTGGTGGTGGTGGTGGTGGTGGTGGGGGTGGTGGTGGTGGAGGAGGAGGAGGAGGGGGGGGGGGAGAAGAAGAAATAACAAAATTAACACGTGAATATTACCAATCTTATGATAAACTGACTACTTAAATTTAGGATATGAAGATAACAAGAATAAGATAAGAGGGGGAGAAGAATACCAAGAATGAAAAACCTACAGGAAGAAAAAAAGAAAGTAGGAAAGAAGGAAAGAAAAAAAACAAAGCAAAGAAAAAACAGAATATAGAAAAATAAGAAAATTAATACAACATGCAGAAAGAACAAAAGACAGGGTTTTTTTTCAAAAGGAATAAAAACAACAGAAAACAGAAACAGAAAAAAATAACAGGAAAGAAAAACATAGGAAAAAGATTTGAAAAGAAATGTGGAAAAAATAGAGAAGAAGAAGAAAAAAAAACTAGAAAAGAAAACTCTACCATATCACACACCCTCCAGATGAGGTTTTCCATCGACAACAAGCCTAGCAGCACAAAAGAGCACACACACACACACTCTCTCACCTCAATCCTACCATCTCAATCGACAAGGAAGTCAGAGCCACCATAGAGTGCACTCCCCTGCTCCGGAAGTGACGCTGTTGTCCCAGTGCATGATGGGTCGCAAGAGGATATCAAAATACGCAACATGACCAAGCAACCCAGTTTAGGGGCTTTGAGGGAGAGCATGTGTTGAGTGCAGTAAGAACGTGTTGCTTTTGTGTCTGAAGCCGTCAGTTGAGGACAGAACTCCAGTGCTGTAAGAAGGGGGGAGAGTGTAAAGACTAGTGAAAACAGGTGTGTTCCAGTGATAACAATGCACGGGACATCGAAATGGTGAAAGATGTGTACGGATTTAACCCACACTGTGGTGGAGGCTTACAGAGCAAATAATATGTGGTTTGAAAATGTGTGAGTTTGTGTGTGTTTGTGTTCAAATTCATTTTACATATTTTCACAACTTGTGATATTAGATGGTGTGTGTGTGTGTGTGTGTGTGTGTGTGTGTGTGTGTGTGTGGTGTGTGTGTGTGCGTGTGTGTGTGTGTGTGTGTGTGTGTGCGTGTGTGTGTGCGTGTGTGCATGTATGTGTGTGTGTTTGTATGGGCGCATGTGTGTGTGACTCTGTGTGTGTTGGCCTTGTCCCAATATAGTTCAACTTGTTTTCTTTTTTGCCAGTGTTGATATGTTAGTTTGTCATCAAAAGGGTCAACATTACTAGTCATGGATACCTGTTTGTTCACAAATGTGGGACAGAAATGAATGACTATATCTTCGAAAACACATTTAAGACTTGGGAACAGGTACATCAGTACAGTTGAGTCATGTTAATAATGAAGTGTTTTGTTAAAAGTTGCAAATGTAAAAGCTTCAAGTTTAAACTAACAAGAGCATGTTTTCTTTATTGTAGGCTTGTGCATTTAAGATATTTGTGGCTGTTGTACTACACAGCAAATTTAATATAGATTGTGAAATTTGGGAGTATGAAGAAGTAATATTCCATGAATAAATTTTACTAAAATTATCTTTCAGGCTTAAGAAAAAAGCACAATGGTGTGTTTGACTTTCATTAGAACTAGTTTATTATGGTTTGGGCTGTCATTGTATCTGTAAATTCAGAAAACTGTGTATAAGATTTAACATTTTGCCATGGTGTAATGCTCTTGTCATGAACTGAACTGATGTGATTTACACCTATATAGCAGTTCTATCCTCCACACCAGCCACATATTTCATCCTTTGTTGATACTGTCTCCACTAGATGTGACAGTTGTATTAATCACAATCCACATATCACATCCTTTACTGACATGGTCTTCACCCATGCCACACTTGTATCATCAACACAAACGACATTATCAGTTCCTTTCACACTTCCATACAATTGTCTGATGGCAGAAGAGATAACTCTCTTCCTCTTCTACCCTTTCCTGTTTTCCGGAAGTGCTACCGTACCAAGATGGCGGCCATCAGAACAGCGACGACAACTGATGCTGACAAACGTTCTCCTTTCAGTGTTATCTCCCTTCTGCAAAGCTCCGCGTTGTGCTTGCACAAACAAGGTTTAACCTGGGTCAGATCAGAAGATACACTTGCCTTAAATAGCCGGGCTATTGTTCCGTGTCTGAGAAATCCTGGAATTGTTCTGGACATGTTGTCACACACTATGGTTCCGTTCCACCCTTCCCTCAATCCTACCTTCTCCTTTCTGACTGCAATATTCTTTTCTCACTCCTTCCTTGTAAAGTGAGGATTCTAGTTCTTTTTCTCTCACTTTCTTTAAAAAGAAAATTTGAGAAATAAACAAAGAATATCATGACTAAATAAATTGATAAATAAATAAAAGGAATTGATAAACTAGCTCCCCAAACATGGGCAACAAACTGAATATGGACACCAAAGTGGAAATGATGATAATGATGAGCATTATGAAAATAATCCTGGTGATTATCATCATCATGATCATCATCAGCATCATCATCATCATCATCATCATGATCATGAGGATCATGATCGAGATGATTATCATTATGTAATGATGATGATGGTGACGATTATGAACATGATGATGATGAAACACATATACTGTGTTTACTTTAGAACTAACTTTAAATTCATGTACAGCATACCAGTCAATGAATGAATTGATTGGTTAGATAGAGAAACATTTAAATAAAAGAAAAAACACATGAATTAGATTACACCACCTTAAGAGAAACCCAGTCCACACAATCTAAAAACCTATCTTTTTTTCAAATTGGACAGGTAGATTTAGCCATTCGAACATGTTTAGGGCTTCAATGGCTCACTGGGTAAGACATTTGATGCTTAATCTAATAATCATTGGTTCAAGTTTTACCAGTGACGTCTTGATTGGAAGAGACCTTCTCTTTGAAATAGATGTTTCCCAGGAAGGGATGCTGGGGCCCTGTCAGCATCCCACCCCTCTAGAAATTCTGGGAAACTATTCCTCTGTTTGTTTCTGCCTTGTTCCTTTTCTTCCTGCCACCTGCTAGTTCTCTATTTTCTGTATTCTTGGTGTATTCTCCTGCGGGTTTTTTTCCAGAAAGACTTAAATATAACGATTCTCCTTGTGCCAAAGTCAGATGCGCTGAGCCGAACTTGTCAGGCGCTTAACGGCAGCGTGACACATTTTCGCTCATGTGACAGACAACAGTAGTTACTGTCTGAGCATTCAGCAATGAAGAAGAAGAAGAAGAAGAAGAACAAGAACAAGAACAAAAACAAGAACAAGAACAAGAACAAGAAGAATCCTATCGGCTGAACATCATTCTCAGCTGTACTGCTGTCTATGGTTGTGCCATGAACTAAATGTCGAGTTGCTCACAGTCATTCCCTCCCTCCCTACCTCCCTGCTTCAGTCCTTCTATCCAACGTCGAAGTCAGATGCACTTGGCTTGACTTGTCAGGCACTTAACGGCAGTACAAGGAATTTTCACTCATATGACAATAAACAATAGTTGTCTGAGCGTTCAACGAAGAAGAAATAGATGTTACAGACCCAACTTCTTTCCTGTCTTTCAGGGGTGACTTTCAACCAAAGTGTGATGCATGACTGCATGCATGGACAATCTTGAACATGTGTTAAATCCCATTCCACCTTTCAGAAAAGAGAAGGCCAGTGTAGGTTAGAAGGAATGGATAACAAAAGAAATACTTGTTTTTTATTTATTCTTTCATTTTTTTTTTTATATCGAGGATAATGGAATAAGCACTTATGTGTGCTTTTTTACATCCAGTCCCCGTGTGTATGCGGTTTTGTAAATTTTGTCATCCGTTCCCACCGGCACACAATGGCCTACTCTTACGAAAAGCGGAACAGGATTTAACGTGTGCGCAAGATGTCCTGCGTGCGTTCGCACTCGGGGCCTTGGTTTATAGTCTCATCCGAAAGACTTTTGTATACTAAGGATGTGCTAGACATTACCTCCAAAGACGGAATATAGTAGCCTTTTAAAGATGGTGCAATGGTCATTGAGAACGATTGCCAATGTAAAATCTAAGATTTTTAGCTCTAAAATAAAGAGAAAACAAGAAAGACAGGGTCAGGCAGAAAGAAAGACACAGACAGACAGAAAGAGAGACAGACACACAGATATACAAACAGACACGCAGATAAACAAAACAGATAAAGAAAGCAAGAATGAAAGAGATAAAGATGCATTTAAAACGAATAAAAGAGAAGAATGTAAGAAAGAGAAAAGGAAAGAAAGAAGGGGAAAAAGGTAGGAAGAAAAAATAAAGAAATAAGAAAGAATGAATCAATAAAATAAAAATTTAAAAACACAGAAAAAATTGGAAAAAAAAACGATAGAAACAAACAGACAGATTTTAAAAAAAGGAAACAAAGAAGGAAAGAAAGAAGGGTGAGAGGAGGGAAGGAAAAGAAACAAATAAAGAAGGAAACAAATAAACAAAAAGAACAAAAAAGACGAAATACATCAAGTAACATAAACTTGAATGTAGTGTACTTTCTTTGTCCATAAACATATTAAACCAAAAGGAAAGAAAAACAACAACAACAAACACAAACAAGCAAACAAATAATCAAAGAAAGAAGTTAAAAGAAAAAAAAATTGACTATCAAACACTAAATGCCAATCAGTATTGTCTTATACCCTTTCCCCGTGGGGATGCCAGGGGTGGGGGGGCTGTCAGTATAAAATAGTATCAGGAAAATTCTGTACTAGAAATTTCCTCTTTTCTTTCACTCTCTTTGTTTCTTCCTTGTTTCTTTTCTTCCAGTCACCTTCTTTTCTATTTTCTGCCTTTTTGGTCCATTCTTCTGATTCCTTCCCCCACTTCCCCCCCTTCCCTCCTCCGAAACACAAAGATAATGATTCTCCTTGTGCCGAAGTCGGATGTACTGGGCGTGACTTGTCAGGTGTTTAACGGCAGCGTGACGCATTTTCACTCATGTGACAGACAACAGTAGTTGCTGTCTGAGCGTTCCACGACGAAGAAGAATGAAGAAGAAGAAGAAGAAGAAGAAAAGAAGAAGAAGAAGAAGAAGAAGAAGAAGAAGAAGAAGAAGAAGAAGAAAAGAAGAAGAATTGTGAAGAATTGCGAAGAAGAAGTAGAAGAAGAAGAAGAGGAAGAGGAAGAGGAAGAAGAAGAGGAAGAAGAATTGCAAAGAAGAAGAAGAGGAAGAAGAATTGTAGAAAAGAAGAAAGAGAAGAAGAAGAAGAAGAAGAAGAAGAAGAAGAAAACACAACAAACAACACAACAACAACAACAACAACAACAACAACAACAAGAATCTTATCGGCTGAACATCATTCTCAGCTGTACTGCTGTCTATGGCTGTGCCATGAACTAAACGTCCTATTTGTCACAGTCATTCCCTCCCTCCCTCCCTCCCTGTCTCTCTCCATCCCTGCTTCAGACCATCCTCCTTTGAAGTGCCTCCGCTACTACACCATTTGCTGTAGCAAATTGCCCATTATCACCATTGCAACCCCTACCTCCCACCCTGCCTTCATTTTTGGAGGGGCTACCCATTCAAAGAGATCTTTTCTTGTCTACTGAAAGCTTTGCTTGACTTAGAAAATGGACAGAAATTAAGGACTAATGCATCTGAGAGTGTAGGCGGGGGTTGGTTGTCGGGCTAACTGCTTCAGTACTTGCCTGCCTGTATCTGTGTCCCTTTCTTCTTCTTCTTCTTCTTCTTCTTCTTCTTCTTCTTCTTCTTCTTCTTCTTCTTCTTCTTCTTCTTCTTCTTCTTCCTTCTTCTTCCTTCTTCTTCTTCTTCTTCTTCTTCTTCTTCTTCTTCTTCTTCTTCTTCTTCTTCTTCTTCTTCTTCTTCTTCTTCTTCTTCTTCTTCTTCTTCTTCCTTCTTCTTCTTTTTCTTCTTCTTCTTCTTCTTCTTCTTCTTCTTCTTCTTCTTCTTCTTCTTCTTCTTCTTCTTCTTCTTCTCTCTCTCCATATCTCTCTCTCTCACACACACACAGTCATCCTATTTCATTGCATGTGTGTATGTGTGTGTGCGCGCGTGTGTGTGTATGTGTGTGCGTGCACGCCCATGTGTAAGAAAGAGAGACAGAAAGAGAGAGAGAGAACCTTTTCAGTTTCAATTTAGGGGTTTTTTTCGCAAGATGTCACAACAGCTGAAAAATCTGTGTATACTATTCTTTATCAGGCAAGCAATCCCAGATGCTTGTACCTATGACAGTCCAATGTGCTTGTGAAGTTCCATAATTACGCATGATTCATATGCATGTGTACCACCTCCTTTTTTTTTTTATTGATTTATTCTTTTATTCCGAGGATAATGGAATAAGCACTCGTGTATTTTTCCATCCAGTCTCCGTGTGTATGCAGTTTTGTTCATCTTGTCATCCGATCCTACCGGCCTACTCTTCCGTAAAGCGGAACGGGTTTTAACATGTGCGCAGGGATGCCTGTTAGTATAGATAGCATCCCCACCTTCTGAATATGCTGTGCAAGGAAGTCCCTCTTTTCTGTCCCCCACTTTGCATCTGCCTTGTTCCTTTTATTCCGGTAACTCCCTTGTCTGTGTTTTTGCCTTATTGGTCCATTCTGCTGCCTTTTTTCTATAAAGACTTAAAATATAACTGTTCTCTCCCATGCCGAAGTCGGATGCGCTGGGCCTGATTTTTCAGGCGCTTAACGGCAGTGTGACGCATTTTTGGTTATGAGACAGTCAACAATAGTTCCTGTTTGAGCGTTGGACAAAAAAGAAGAAGAAGAAGAAGAAGAGAGAAGAAGAAGAAGAAGAAGAAGAAGAAGAAGAAGAAGAAGAAGAAGAAGAAGAAGAAGAAGAAGAAGAAGAAAGAAGAAAAGAGAAGAAGAAGAAGAAGAGAAGAAGAAAAAGAAAGAAGAAGAAGAAGAAGAAACAACAACAACAAAGAACAAGAACAAGAACAAGAACAAGAAGAAGACGAGGAAGAAGAAAAGAAGAAAGAAGAAGAAGAAGAAGAAGAAGAAGAAGAAGAAGAAGAAGAAGAAGAAGAAGAAGAAGAAGACTAAAAATGGTTTGCGTTTTTGATGTTCTTGTATAGGCAAATACATGGAAGTGTTTATGGTTGTGGCAAGTCAGCACGTAAATTCATTGGTGTCCTCATTACAAAAAAATTCCCCATCGAAGATCTACCAA
>CM054143.1:43046644-43071644 GCA_028751875.1 Rapana venosa
AACATACCGGGTTATGTAGTAATACAAAAATACCGGGTTATGTAGTAATACAAACATACCGGGTTATGTAGTAATACAAACATACCGGGTTATGTAGTAATACAAACATACCGGGTTATGTAGTAATACAAACATACCGGGTTATGTAGTAATACAAACATACCGGGTTATGTAGTAATACAAACATACCCGGGTTATGTAGTAATACAAACGTACCGGGTTATGTAGTAATACAAACATACCCGGGTTATGTAGTAATACAAACATACCGGGTTATGTAGTAATACAAACATACCGGGTTATGTAGTAATACAAACATACCCGGGTTATGTAGTAATACAAACATACATGGTTATGTCGCAGACAGGTAAATTTTTCCCCTTCTTCAGCTAAAGCTTTGAGGTTCACTAATGGTGAGATTTTTTGCGTATGCGAACGTTTTTCCCCACCATTGAGGTAGCCGCATTCTGACTTCAAGGCTGATGTCTAAACACGACATCAGTGTACAGGCATTTATATGTACATATTATTCTTATATGAATTGGTCATCTGTTCTTACAGCACGAATGGTTTTCTCATCCAAAAGGCAGAATAGGTTTTACAATGTGCGCAAGATGTTCTGCGTGCGTTTGCACATGGGGCCTCGGTTTATAGTCTCATTAGAAGTACTTTCAGGGAAGTGGAGTCAGTATTGATGTTAACTTCAGGGGAAAAAAACGTCCCTTGAACGGGCGTCTTGGTGAAGGCTCGAGCCCAGGCTCGATCCTGGGCTGTCACATCGTCAGCGCAATGCTTTAACCACTGGGCTATCTCACCCCCCGTCCCCCACCCCCACCCTTCCTCCTCCAAAACAGATGAGTAGATACTACCAGAAAATAGTTAAGAAACTTTCTCAGTGGAAGACAGCTACATTTAGTTCATTTGCTCTTTACTGGTGTAATTGTTCACACATAGCAGGTTAAGGTAAAGGTGTCCCGTAACCTATGTGGTCATAGGGAGCGAGGCTTCAGAGACCTCAGCTTCTCCAGGGGCCAGTATATTGAGGGCAACACTCATCTCCTCCCCCTTGCTGCTTTACCTTCCCTGACCTTAAGGAGGGCAGGTACCCATTTACAGCTGGGTGAACTGGGGGACTGTACTGAAGCCAAAGCGCGCAAACGGTCACCCATCCAAGAGGTAACCATACTCGATGCTGCTTAACATTGGCTTGGAAAAAGCGAGTGCTCTGACCACTGAGCTATCTCGTCCCCACACATAGTGATAGACTGCAAAGTAATGTACAACTAATAAATGTCGTATCATATCTACACAATGCCATAAAATCCAAACAAATTTGCTAATATTTTGTAGTATTACATCTACATTCATAAATAAAGGTCAACAAAATTTGATGATATTCTGTATTCCTGTTTCAGAGAAAATGACAAAGGTCAAAGAAAGTAACCAATACAGGGTAGCATAACACTTACACAAAGAAAAGAAATATTTGTATGTTTTTTATGTTTTATGAAATGACTCTCTATGCAAAATATAACATTTTTCTCTTTAAAGAATTAGGTGAAGAAAAGTTTCTAAAAAATTAAATAGCATCAACTTGTGTCTGGAATCTATAAATCCATATTTCATGTAAAGAGATGTTTACTCAGAAAAATGTGAAAACAGTGTTGTTGTTGTCTTCAATTTAACGTCTGTTCACTCTAAGTGATATTAGACGAGGGAAATAGAAAGTAATGGAAGTTAAAGAAGGGAGAGGAAGGAGTGGAAGGAGAAAAGGTTACGGTATAGCATCAGTGTTGGTATTTTTGTGAGAAAAAAAAACCTAGAAAAGTAAGGATAATACTTTTAAACAGGAGCAAAATATAAACTCAACAATGTGGAAACATGAACAACAATGTAACTACAATAACTATTCAAGTGGACTATGCAATAAACATCTGGCAATGGCAAAGGCTAGCTTTGAATTTTCAAATACATTTTCCAGAGACTGTTCAGAAAATGTAGGTAAAAAGGTTTTACAATAGGGCACTCAAATATGATATCAGTATTGGAAACAAGATCCTTACATAGACATCTGACATGTTTACAAAATTTTGTAAGGAATGCATTTAACTTCATTCTAAAATATAGTGAATTAACCCTTCTCACGGATATAAAACGCGAATCTATTTGAGAAGGAGCCATATAACAAGAAATATGGGCAGTGGTCAGACAAGTGTGAAAACAGGGTGTACAAGAAAGGATGATGCATTTCCACTAACAGCTAGATAATGACTGTGAACAAAAAGACACTTGTAAAAAGGATAGAAATGAAACTTTAACTATGCTTAAGGATGATATCTCCCCCCCCCCCCCCTCTCTCTCTCTCTCTCTCTCTCTTCTATCACACATATCTGTGAAACACACACACACACACGCGCATGCATGCACGCATGCACACACACACACACACGTGCGCGCACGCGCGCTCAAAGACAGAGACAAACAGAGACAGACAGACAGACACAGAGACCAAAGGACAGACAGACAGATAGACAGACAGACAAAAACACATAAATTGCTCAGGCAACACCATTTTCCATTCTAGCTAACCTTCTTCCCATTTAACCCAATGCAATCTTTCTCTAGACAAAGATCTCTTTGAGTCTAAAAATGGGTTTTAAGAAAAGAGGGCAATGGTGATAGCCAGCCATTTGCTGCTATATGTAGTAGGCGGTGTAGCAGCAGCGGAGGCACATCAAAGTGGGGAACTGAAGCAGGAGACCAGCAGCAACACGATGTGAGCAACAGGGTGTGAGCAACACCATGTTCAGGACACAGCTGTGTAATGGGCAATGAGTAGTACAGCTGAGAACGATGTTCAGGGTATTATAGGATATTAGCCAAAATTTGTTCCGTGTTGGGTGTGTGTGTGTGTGTGTGTGTGTGTGTGTGTGGTGTGTGTGTGTGTGTGGTTTTATATATTTTTTTATTCTTTTATATCGAGGTAATGGATAAGATTTTGTGCTTTTTTTGCATCAGTCTTGTGTGTATGTACTTTTGTAAAATTTTGTCATCCCTTTTCCACCGCACACATGGCCTTCTTTCCCGAAAGCGGAAAAGGGGTTTTAAACGTTTTTGCGCGTGTTCTGCGCCGCGATCTTTTGGTTTTGGTGTGGTTTGTATTTTGAATTTTTGGGTTTTTTTTTTTTTTTCTTTTATTTTGAGGGTAGGAATAAACCTCTTGTGGGGTTGTTGTTTTTTTACATACAGTCCCTGTGTGTATCCAGTTTTGTATTGTTGTTATCCGTTCCCACCAGCACACAATGGCCTACTCTTTCGTGTGTGTGTGTTTGTGTGCACGCACATGTGCACGCATGTGTGTGCATGCACGTGCATGAGTGTGTATGTATGTGTGTGTATGTGTGTGAAGGAATTAAATCTTGAATCTTGAATCCTCTGTGTGAGTGTGTGGCGCGCGCGCGCGCGTGTGTGTGTGTGTGTGTGTGTGTGTGTGTGTGTGTCTGTGTCTGTGTGTGTCTGTGTGTGTCTGTGTGTGTCTGTGTGTCTGTGTGTGTGTCATTTTTCCCCTCCCTTTCTTCAATTCATTCTTACTCTCTTTCTCTTTTCAGTCTTTCATTATGATTTCTCTTTTTTTCCCTTTCATGCTTGCTTTCTTTCTCCTTTTATTTCCTTCTTTTTTCCGCTCCCCCCTTTCATTCTTTCTTTCTGTTCTCTTCTTTATTGAAAAAGAGATTTCGATTTCGATTATTTCGATTTCGATTGAAAAAGAGAGACTTCAGACTTCAGGCTTTTACTGTACATCGGCCTTAGGCCACAATACAAAGGAATGATGGGCGTATGGAGTGGACATATGACATGAGTGCTATAAACACATTACTATCAATGTATATAAATATGAAATGATATATCAGCAATAATAAAGAAATTACATCACCTATTTCTTGAATATTCATCACAAATCAATTCACGTTCGTCATAATCGACAATGTTTTGAATGTAGTATTCATCAATATAAGGATCCATTTCTATAAAGTTATCTTACTTCTGTTGGTTGCATGGAAAATAAATCGTGATAAATTATGTCTATCAGTAGATATTGTAGCTTTGAGTAGCACGTGCAAAGGAAGTCTCTTCGCATCTTTAAGAAACTTATGTCTCAAATCTTCATAGACAGGGCAATTAAATAAAAAGTGTTCTTCATTCTCTATTTGGTCTTTACAAACAGGGCACTGCTTATCTTCATTTGAACTACTATAGCGATGTGTATTATTGTTTAGTGGTAGCGCATTCAATCGTACTTGAGTAACTGCAACGCGAAAACAATATGTACCCATTTCAATAATAAACTTCTCTCTTTCAAAAACAATCTTAAAGTTTCTGTAACTATCATATCTACTGCTATCGCTGATGGTGCCAGTCCATTCCTGGGTAAACCAATCTACAAGTCTTTGTTTAAAGGCACGTAAGAACATTTTTATGTCTCCTACTCCTTGGTTTAACCAAACGATATTAAACCCAGTTATACAGAATATTTCCCTGATTCTAGAGACCCAGCATTGTTTGCCCTTTTTATCTAATTCTAACAACATACAATAAGCTTTATGTGGCAATCTTTCAGAATCCATATGTAATAATTTAAACCAAAATCTTGCGCATGCAACATACGTGTTTACATACAATGGGTACCTGCCCAGATCTCCATACACCATTTTATTTGGTGTCTTGACAGGCACACCTAAAAATCTTTTACAAGCGATTAAATGTACTATTTCTAGATGCTCTAGTCTATTCAATCCCCAAATTTCAGCTGAATATAACAGTATTGGTTGGATTTTGGTACCAAAAATTTTTTTTAATGTATTTACTGTCATTTCTTTACACTTCTGAAAAACTTTGTTAAGTTGAGTAACTGCTTTTTTACCTTTAGTAACCAAATGTGATGTACCTCTCTTTGCGCTAATCATAGATGTAAAATTAGAGAGAGGAAGAGAGAGACACACAGAGAGAGACAGACACACAAACAGAGACAGTGAGACAGACAGATAGACAATCAGATAGACAGACAGACAGAGACACATACATACAGAGAATACAGAGAGATACAGAGAGAGAAACAGACAGTAAGACAGACTGCCAGATAGACACACATACAGACAGAGACAGACAGAGAGAGAGAGAGAGAGAGAGAGAGAGAGAGAGAGAGAGAGAGAGAGAGAGAGAGAGAGAGAGAGAGAGAGAGAGAGAGAGAGAGAGAGAGAGAACCAGACAAAAAGAGAGACAGGGAGAAACAAGAGACACACAGAGGAAGATGTGAAAAGACATTCTACTTTCAGACCTCATTCCAGTTTAATCCACCCCAATCTTTCTCCCAAGAAAGAGATGTATCTCTTTGAATCTAAAAGGCTTTAAAAGAAAAAGAGTAAAGGCGCAATGGTGATAACAGGCAATTTACTGCTGGAAGTCGTGTAGGCCGAGCAAGGGGAGCACATCAAAGGAGGGACTGAAGCAGAGAGGGACGGAGGGAGGGAGGCAGGGAGGGAGGGATGACTGTGAGCATCACGACGTTTAGTTCATGGCACAGCCATAGACAGCAGTACAGCTGAGAATGATGTTCAGCGGCTATGGGATAGCCACCAGGTTGATGTGGGTGGGTTTTTTTTTGTCTTTGATGTTCTAGACTTGATATAGTTCCTTTTTTTTCTGTTGTTGAATTTTTTTCCGTTGTTGTTGTTGCTTTTGTTGTGTCCTTTTCTGTCTGTCTTTGTTTTTTGTGTCTTTTTTTTCCTTTTTATTTTTTTTTCTTTCTTTTCCTTTCTTTTCACGTGTTTGTCTTTTTTTTCTGTCCTTTCTTTTCTTTTTCATTTGCTTCCTTTTTTTCTTCTTTCTTTCTTTCTTTTTGTTTCCTTTCTTCTTCTTCTTCTCTTCTCTCTTCTTCTTCTTCTTCTTCTTCTTCTTCTTCCTTCTTCTTCTTCTTCTTCTTCTTCTTCTTTCTTCTTCTTCTTCTCTACTCTTCTTCTTCCAACTTCTTCTTCTTTCTTCTTCTTCTTCTTCTTCTTCTTTCTTCTTCTCACTTCTTCTTCTTTCTTCTTCTTCAACTTCTCTTCTTCTTCTTCTTCTCTTCTTCAACTTCTTCTTCTTCTTCTTCTTCTTCTTCTTCTTCTTCTTCTTCTTCTTCTTCTTCTTCTTCTTCTTCTTCTTCTTCTTCTTCTTCTTGTCCTCCTTCTCTCTCTCTCGCTCTCTTCGATCCGCCCTTCCTTCTTTTCTGTTTTTTTCCCTTTACTTTCCTTTTTTCCCTTGCCTAGGAATCAAATGTTAACCATTTGTCTTTTTTGTTGTTGCATATTTATATGTTTGTTTATTCATCATTCTAGGCTGGCACAGCATATCGGGGATGATGGCTTAACATGACAGCAATATGAATGTGTTTTTGTAATGCTCTTCTACATATGAAGAATATGACAGAGAAAGAGAGAATGGGAAAAAAAGAAACCCTGAAGTCATGATGATGCAGACTGCAGTACAGAATATATCCTAAATACAGAGCACAACAAACCTGACCATGGGAAGGCTAATTGATTCGTTTCATTCATCAAGGGAGGATTACAGGCATTGTCTTCTTCTGTTTGATTACTTCTTCCTTTCATCTTTGGTTGTTGTTGGTTTTTTGTTGTTGTTGCTGTTACTGTTACTGTTGTTGTTAAGCTTTTGTCAATTTTTTTTTCACTTTCAGTATTATTTTTTTCTTCTTGAGATAATCATGAGTGTTCCAATCAATTCTAAACTTTAACAAAGCTTGACTTTGTAGTAATTGATTTTAAAAGTGTTCATGTTCCATCATTATCACTATCATCAACGTTAATGTCTTCATCATTGTCATCATCATCATCATTGTCGTCTTCACCATTATCATCATCATCATCATCATTATCATCATCACCATCATCATCATCATTAATGATGAAATAGTAGTAGTAGTAGTAGTAGTAGCAGCAGCAGCAGCAGCAGCAGCAGCAGCAGCAGTAGCAGTAGTAGTAGTAGTAGTAGTAGTAGTAGTAGTAGTAGTAGTAGTAGTAGTAGTAGTAGTAGTAGTAGTAGTAGTAGTAGTAGTGGATCTTGTTGTTGTTGTCGAATCGACAGCAACAACAATACTAGCAGTGGTTTTATTTTTTCCTCCCTGTTTTGTTTCCCGTTTTTTACTTCTTTTAAATTCATAACTATTCTTTTTAGATATTTGCTTTGGTAATTGATCTGAAGGAAATCATACACAAAACAGACACAGGGGGAAAATCCTGCTGGGAAAGGAAAGGGGAAAAGGAGGGTGAATTTCGTAAGGGAAAAAAGGAAGAGAGAGGAAGAGGAAGCGACAATGGGGGAACAGAATGTCCAGAACAACAGTTACCGAACTTCTCAGACTTGAAACAATGGCCTGGTTATTTAAAGCGAAGTTATCTTTAGTTCTGATCCAGGTTACACCTTGTTTGTGCAAGCGCAATGCCAAGCTTTGCAGAAGGGAGATAACACTCAAGGGAGAAGGTTTGTCAGCATCAGTTGTCGTTGCTGCGCTGATGGACGACATCTTGGTACGGTAGCACTTCCGGAAGACTGGAAGACTAGGAGAGGAAGTGAGTTATCTTTCCTGCAATCAGACAGTTTGTGCGGAAGTGTGCATGGGATATGATAATATGTGGATGTGGATGAGACAATAGCCACATAGGTGGAGACCACATCAGTAAAGGATGTGGTGGATTCAAATGATACAACAGCCACACAAATGAAGGCATTTGTTAAGCTCATGGCAGAAAAAGGCTATAACACTGGTTTCTATCAAATCTGGGACTATAAAACGGTTGTTTTGATTTAGTGGAAATTAAAAAAGATGGAGATGTGGTCTCGGCATGCAGGTAGTGATATCAACAACAAAAACTGAACGAGGGATTTCAGGATATTTAGGTTCAGGGTTTAGAATAGCCTCATAGTTAGAGCACTGAACTTACATGCAGACAGCAACTGAGATCATAAGTCTGCGGTGTCCGCTCCATGTTGAGGTTTTTTTCCCTTTGAGTTAATATTCGTACTACTGCATGCTGTAGAAACAGTTGATCGTAACTGAAGGTGCGCCATGCAAAAAATCTCACAAATTACATTTATGCATTGTGTCAGTTGAAACCCATACCCCTTTCTTAAAGACGGGAGCAACGGGTTTGTAGAGTAAAAAGACACCAATTAACCCAGTCATGCATCTGGAACTATGGACAGGAATGGGCTCACAGGGCAACTAGACAGTTAAAACCCACGAGACTGACTGAAAAATACAGCTGAGTGCCAATGTCACCTCAAGGAGTTCAGTAAAGTTCAGGTCAAGTCAAGTCAAACACTTTCTTCAATGAATTTGGAGGTTCATGTCTAGAGTTAGCGCACGTTAAAAAAACCCACGCAACAAAGAAGTTGTCCCTGGCAAAATTTAAAAAACCCCTCATGATAGGGAAACAAATACAGCTGCAGAAAAAAAAATAAAAAAAAAAAAGGGTGAAAGGTGGCGAGCGCGTAAGTGGCACCGTTTCACCGCTCTCCCGAGGAGAGCGCCGAATTTCACGAGAGAAATCTGCCGTGACTTAAAGTGGTATGAAATAATCGAGCGTCTTTGATTGTGCTTTACAAGATCAGCGTATATAATTCCATACATTATTATTATTATTATTATTGTCTTCCATATGTACACAGCTCGCAGACAGATGGTTTACAAGAACTCTCCAAGGGGCTGGTAAATTTGGCTTTAGGTCCTCAAGATGGTGTCACTTTGTATCAGATTAGTTAGGTAAAGAGATGAGGTGGGGTGAAGAGTACAGAAAATCCTTCAAGCTTGACTTCGATTGTTCCCTTAACTCTTAACGGGAGAATGGGATGGTTAGAGGGATGTATTCCTGATCTGCTGACCCGGGTTCGATTCTCGTTCAAGAGGATTTGTCCCTCTGGAGTTAAACATCAGTGCCGACTCCACTCTCCCCAAAAGTCCTTCAATGAGACTATAAACCGAGGTCCCGTGTGCGAAGCACGCAGAACATCTTGCGCACACGTTAAAACCTGTTCCGCTTTTCGAAAAAGTAGGCTATTGTGTGCCGGTGGGAACGGATAACAAAATTTACAAAACTATTTACACACGGGGACTGGATGAAAAAGCACATGACTGCTTATTCCATTATCCTCGAAATAAAAGATTTCTTTTTAATTCTTTATGGAGTCGTTGTGGCACTGCGCTGAATGTTTCCAACAAACGACACCCAAAAGGGGAAAATTTTCTTGAGAAAATTTTTGTTTGCAGAGCTCATTTCTCTCCAGTGTAGTAGGGCACACGTTGAATATAATTATTTGTGTCATTTATGCGATTAGCCAAAGTGGGCTTACTCTTTTACTAGCGGTTTAGAGCATTATGCTCATTATTTGATGGCCGGGCATCAAACCCGGGTTTGATCCACCACCAAGATGCCCACTCAAGGGGATATATCCCCCTCTAGAGTTAACATAAGTACTAACTCAACTCGCCCCAATGTCCTTCGGATGAGACTATGAGCCGGAGCTTCATGTGCACATGCATGCAGAATATATCTTGAGCATAAGATAAAACCTGTTCTTCCCTTCGTAAGAGTAGACCTTTTTTTTCATATTTTATTCTTTTATATCGAGGATAACGGAATAAGCGCTTATGTACTTTTTTACATCAAGTCCCCGTGTGTATGCAGTTTTGTAAATTCTGTCAACTGTTCCCACCGGCACGCAATGGCCTACTCTTACGAAAAGCGGGACAGGATTTAACGTGTGAGCAAGATGTTCTGCGTGCGTTTGTACACGGGGCCTCGGTTTATAGTCTCATCCGAAGGACTTTTGGGGAGAGTGGAGTCTGCACTGATGTTAACTCAAAGGAAAAATATACCCTTGAACCGGATTCGAACCCGGGTCGTCAGATTGCGAGCTCAATGTTCTAACCACTAGGCTATCCCGTCCCTCCATCGTGCCAGTAAAAACAGATGGCAAAATATAGATGTACATAAACTGCATGCACAGTGGTGTCCTGCTTAGGCATCATCCCCAAAGTCGGAAATCAGCTACCTAAACTGTGGACCACCATTGGTGAACCTTGGAGCTCTAGCCAAGGAACGAAAACAATTCAACGTGTGCGCAAGATGTTCAGCTTACATTCGCCCACAGGACTTCATTTTAAAGTCTTATCCAAAGAAGATCCTGAGAGAGAAAAAAACCCACCAAAAACCCTGCCCACGCTCACTGAAGGAAGAAAATCCTCTCATACAGCCATCTCAGGCCAGACCCCAAACCTACAACCTCACTTATCCACAACTGACAACCTGACAAACCACTAAGCTCTTCTACCTACCCACCCATCTTCCTCTCCGTGAGATTTACCATTGCAAAAAAAAAAGAAAAGAAAAGAAGAAAAAAAAGGAATCCTATCACTCTACCTTGCTCTCTCAAGTAAAAGGTGACAGATTGCAATAAAGCATCAAAGGTTGAGAAATGGGCTGCTCAGGTGGATCCCAGGGTGTGTTATCATCCCACTGTTCTCTGACAAATTGACCCACCCCCACAACATGTCAGCACCCCTTCCAGCCACAGGGGAATCCTCTTATCTCTTGGGTGGTTGGTATCATGCAACACTTTTTTTTTTCAAGTGTTGATTATTTTTTTAAAATCAAGTGTGTGTGTTTGTGTTTGTGTGTTAGTTATGTGTGTGTGGTGTGTGTGTGTGTGTGTGTGTGTGTGTGTGTGTGTGTGTGTGTGTGTGTGTGTGTGTGTGTGTGTGTGGTGTGTGTGTGTGTGTGTGTGTGTGTGTGTTTGGGTTGTGTGTGTGCATGCGAACGCGTATGTGTACGTGCACGCATTTGTATGTGTGTGCATGTGTGTGTGTGTGTCTGCTTCTCTCTCTCTCTCACACACACACACACACACATATATACACACACACATACACACACATACACCAGAAGCTAAGATCCCCTCTTTCTCAGGCTAGAAGGGTGGTGGTGAGTGTGTCATTCAAACAGCTGTGACTAATGCCCTTTAAATATACATACATACATACCTACATACATACATACAGACAGACAGACAGACAGACAGACAGACATATGATAATAAACAAATTTTAAAAGCTCAACTGAAGTACATAACTACGAAAATTAAAACTCAAACAAAAGAAGCCAACCAACAAACAAAGAAATCTTAAACAGTTATCAACGAATTAACAAGACAAAAACGTATACAAAACAACCAGCCAAACATAAATGGACCAACCAACCAACTAACAGACAAATTAGCCTCTGCAGGGTTTTTTTCTCAAGATCTCCATACACAAAAGGCAGGCCTGCTTGAAAGGGTTTAGCCAAACAGTGATTCTCTTCAGCAGAACTGGAAACAGACTTGATGACGTTTCAGTTTACTAGAAGAAAGTCCCTGTAATTTCAATTCATATATAAGAATCAAGCCAAACCAAAATGTGCTTAAAATCAACCAAAGCAAAGAAAATACTCTAATAATCTAAAACCAAAACCCAAACAAAATAAACAAGCAAGAAAACACAAAAATCCCCCAAACACACAAAATCTTTCCCTCTCAGAAAATGTACCAACACTTTTTTTTTTAAAAAAACAACAACAGCAACAAACAAACAAAAACAAACAAACAGACAAAATAAAATAAACCAATGGGGAAAAAACCCACAGCCAAATCAAAACAAAACAAAATCCACCACTCCCTGCTAGTCTTTTCTTCATACACTCAAACACAAAAAAATAACAACAATACATTAGTTTCTCAAATTTTAGAAAATAAAATGTAATTTTTTTTTTTAAAGAACACAAGAGGATGATATCATGAGCGCATTCCTCTATGCAGTCTACAGTTTGCAGTGGTGGCAGGAAAGGGAGATAAGCGTGACACGTGTGGCGGACAAGGGCATGATAACGCCTCCCCATGAAACAAGGGCCCAGCCAAGAAACCAGAGAAGCCAATCTGTCAGAAGGCCTCTTCTATCGCTCCCATCGGCTAAAGAGGAGGAAGAAGGGAAGAAGGTAGTGGAGGAGACAGAGGAGGGGAGAAAAAAAAGGGAGGCAGGCTAGTTTGGCGATAAAGTTGAAATCTTATAAATGGGTTAGGAGAGTGCGAACGTGCAAATGGGCGCAACTTTTGGGTGTGGCTGGTGGGAAGAAAAATATATGTAAGAGAAAAAGTTCTTAGTCATCCAGTCCGTTATCCAACTGGCCAGTAGCACAATCAATCCATCCATCCATCAATTCATTCATCCATCAATCAGCCAGTCAGTCAGTCACTCAGACTGCCCGGGGATTTGTTTTATTTGTTTTGTTTTATACCACTTTAAGTCATGGCAGATTTCTCTGCATGAACTTTCGGGCTGCTCTACCCAGGGAGAGCGCGTTGCTACAAGAGCAGCGCCACCCAATTTTTTTTTCTTCTTTTTCTGTCTGCAACTGTAGTTCTTTCCCTATCAGAGTGGCTTTTTTCTACAGAATTTTGCCAGTGACAACTCTTGTTGCCATGGGATCTTTAACGTGCGCTAACTAATTGTGTGTAACACAGGGGACCTTGGTTTATCATCTCATCCAAAAGACTAGCACCCAGACCACCACTCACGGTCTAATGGATGGGGGGAAACTTTCAGGTCCAAACGGGATTCGAACCCCCGGCACACTTCCGACCCGGACTTTTCGCTTTCTAGGCAGGCACGTTACCTCTAAGACCACGAATCCACCTGGCTTTGGACTTAAGTGTAAGGTAGGGAAAATGCGTAAGTCAGTGAGCCTGCATTGTTCAGTTTTCTTCTGCTTTTAGGACTATTAACAATAAAAACAACAATTGTTTTGAATTGTTTTATATTGTAAACCACTTTCAGTCAGGGCAGGTTTCTCTGTGTGAAATGTGGGCTGCTCTCCCTAATGACAGTGTGTTGTGACAGGAGCAGCACCACCTATTTTTTCCCCTGTCTCCACGTATATTTCTCTCCCTAGGAGAGCACTTTTTTTTTCTAAAGAAGTTTGCCAGAGACAACTCTTTTGTTGCCAAGGGTTCTTTAACGTGCGCTAAATGCGTGTTGCACATGGGACCTCAAGTTATTAACTCATCTGTAAGACTAACACCTAGACCATCACTCTGGGTCTAGAAGGATAGGGAAAATTGGGGGGGGGATGGGGAATTAGATGAGGATTAATCCTACACTACTGACTTTCTAGATAGGTGTATTACCCTACC
The DNA here is from genome assembly GCA_028751875.1 of Rapana venosa. NCBI lineage: Eukaryota > Metazoa > Mollusca > Gastropoda > Neogastropoda > Muricidae > Rapana > Rapana venosa. The sequence goes on from CM054143.1 coordinate 43,059,920, forward strand.
CAGGTGTATTACCTCTTGACCATCGATCCATCCACTGTATTGTATCCTTCTTCTTCTCCATCTTCTTCTTCATTGATTACTTAGACAGCAACTAGTGTGTTGTCTGTCACATGAGTGAAAATGCACTGCACTGCTGTTAGGCACAGCGCATCTGACATCGTGGGTGGGAAAGAATTGTTATCTTTTAAGTCTTTCTGGGGGAAAAAAGGAAAGAAATAGACCAAGAAGGAAGAAAATATATACAAGAAGAGGTGACAGGAAAAAGAGAAACGAGGCAGCAGCAAGGAGAGGGATAGACAAGAGGGAATTCCTTTCACAGAAATTCTATGAGGTGGGGATGCTATTTATACTACCAGACCCCAGGCATCCGCACGGAGGGGAGGGGGAGGGGGGGGTGCGTGGAGGGGTAGGGGGGGATATTATGTTGTACTGAATTGTATCATATCATATCGTGTCATTAGTGAAGTGTAGTGTAGTGTTGTATGGTGTAGTGTAGTGTAGTGTAGTGTACTGTACTGTAGTGCAATGAAGTGTAGTGTAGCATAGCGTACTGTAGCGAAGCGTAGTGTAGCAAAGTGTAGTGTAGTGTAGGGTAGCGTAGTGTAGTGTAGTGTAGTGTAGCGTAGTGTAATGTAGTAATGTAATGTAGTGTAGTGTAGAACATTGCATACACATAATATGTGTGTGACTGTGTGCATTATGTGTGTATGTGTGTGAGTGGGAGGAAAGACAGAGAATGAGGGAAAGAAAGACAGGCAGACAGACACAACCACACACTGATAAAAAGAAAAGATGAAACAGTCATGCAAACTTTAATGTCCATGGTTCATTTAAAATGACTTGGTACTTGGTAACTTTTGCATGGGAAAAATCCAAATCACATGTAATGATGCAAGTAGCAATCGTATCAAGAGTAACTTCGCAAAACAATATGAAAACAAGACAATATGCATCAAGAATTGATAAGAATATCACAAAATGTAAATGATTTCCTGTAAAAAAAAGAACTAAATGTTCCAAAATAACTACATTTTTGTGACATAAAAAGCATAAGTAACTTATAACCCAACCTAATTCAGGAGAGAAAGAGATACAGACTGACAGATAGACAGAGACACACACAGAAAAATGTTTGGTTGTTTGTTTGGGTGGTTGTTGTTTTTTTTTGCTTGCTTGCTTCCTTGCTTCTTTGCTTGCTTGCTCGTATCTCCCCTAACCAGATGTATTCTCTAGGGTTTACAGAATGATACAAAAAGACATGTCGATATTGGTATAGGAGATAGTTTGATGGCCAGTTAAAATCTCTCTCTCTCTCTCTCTCCTCTCTCTCTCTCTCTCTCTCACTCTCTCTCTCTCCTCACACACACACACACACACACACACACACACACACACACACACACACACACACAAACAACACACACACACACAATAAGAACAGATGATAAAATTTACAAAAACTGCATGCACATAGGTATTGGATATATTACAAAAAAGAGCATGAGCACATATTTATTATCCTCGAAATAAAAAAAATTAAATTCTAAAGAAACCCACACACATACTCTCTCTCTCTCTCTCTCTCTCTCTCTCTCTCTCTCTCTCTCTCTCTCTCTCTCTCTCTCTCTCTCTCTCTCTCTCTCCAGTTTTGATATCTAAAACACTGTTTAAGCTTGCATGATACCACCATCCAAGAGATAACAGATTTCTTCAGTGGCTGGAAGGGTGCTGACATGTTGTTGGGTGGGTAAATTTGTCAGAGAAGGTAGAATGATAACACACCCTGGAATTTACCTGAGCATCCCATTTCTCAACCTTTGATGCTTTATTGCAGTCTGTCACCTTTCAGTGTGTGTAGGAGAGAAAGGGGGATAAGGATGAAAAAAAACAAAGAAAGAAAGAAGAAAAGAAAGAAAGAAAGAAAGAAAGAAAGAAAGAAAGAAAGAAAGACTAGCCTCCATGGCGCAGTGGTTAGCACCTTGGATTTCGGACTTGAAGGTCGTGGGTTTGATTCCCATAAGAGTCATATGGAGTTTTGGGACTCTGGCCAGCTCCTACCCAGAGTGAGCGTACTGTGGGATCAATGGGAAGACTGGGACCACACAGTCGAGCTTCATCCACTTTATGGATGCGAATTTGAGAGTGTTGCTCAAGTTACCTGACCAACACTGCAGGTGCCTGTGTCTCTCGGGTCCATGCGGGATATATTATAATAGTAAGCATAGAGTACAACCCTGTCAGTAGTCTCAAAATACATGCACCTCCACAGCAGCATCATTAGGTCATCCTCAGTGTCATTGATCAGCATGCAAAAAAAAAAAATCCCTCTGATTCAATTATCTCAGTTGCTCTGGTCTCGTTTCGATTTCCCCATACGCTTCTGTGCCTGTGGTGAGTTTGTGTCAAAGCCTTTGGGGTTGGAGGTTCAGGGGGAATGTTCCTTGGAGGGAATTTGTGGTGGTTGCTACCTGAGTGAGTTGCCTGGCTCCGCGACTGAGATAATAATGTCGTTCGTAGGGGGTTTAGTAGGTGGTGTCATGTGTATGTTAGCTCAGAACAGGCACCACTGAACACCACCAAAGTGACCCAGCAGCAGTGCAGAGCCCCTCTGGACTGGTGACCTCCTGGCGGCCTGATATTGATAGGCTCCCCGTGGACTTCCGATCCTGGGGATGAGACAACGAATCTGGTTATGGCTGTGGTGGAGAGACTGGGATGAGTGGAATGGGCACAGCAGGACAGGGACATCACAGAAGATTAGGCAGCCAAGAAAGAAAGAAAGAAAGGAAGAAAGAAAGAAAGAAAGACAGAAAGAAAGAAATACTCAGGGGAGGGGGGAGCCCGATAGTATATCTGTAGGGAGAACACACACATATTCTCTCTCTCTCTCTCTCTCTCTCTCTCTCTCTCTCTCTCTCTCTCTCTCTCTCTCTCTCTCTCTCTCTCTCTCTCTCTCTCTCTCTCTCTCTCTCTCTCTCTCTCTCTCTCTCTCTCTCTCTCCTCTCTCTCTCCTCTCTCTCTGCTTACACACACATACACACATGCAATTGATAAATGTTTGTCTCTGAAAATAAAATTTTATAAAACGTTACACCCAATTAGTAAAAATATATTAAAAAATATTAAAAAACAGAAACCAAACAATATCAAAATAAAATCGATCCATTCCTAGTCTCTCATTAACTTGTACATTCCCATGCACTAAGAAACCAACACTATTACTCTCAGTTCCCACCACTTTGATTAGAAAATAAATTTTCAAGATGAAAACAATATTTTTTTAAAAAGAAAACATCATGAGCGCATTCCTCTTTACAGTCTACATTTTGCAGTGGTGGCAGGAAAGGGAGATAAGCCTGACACGTGTGGCGGACAAGGGCATGATAACGCCTCCCCAATGAAACAAGGGCCCAGCCAAGAAACCAGAGAAGCCAATCTGTCAGAAGGCCTCTTCTATCGCTCCCATCGGCTAAAGAGGAGGAAGAAGAGGAGAGGAAAGAGTGGGAGGGCTATTTTGGCAATAAGAGTTGAAATCTTCTTATAAATGGGTTAGGAGAGTGCGAACGTGCAAATGTGCATAACGTTTGAGCTTGAGCGTGGGTGGTGAGGGGGAAAAATCTAGGTTCTTAGTCAGACAGCTGGCAGTTAGCCAGTCATCCAGACGCTCAGTTAGTCAGATGACTGATCTATCTGTAGCTTTAGGCTAAATGGAGGATTCTGTGATAAGCCACTTAGTCACTCTGGTCTCCATCAATACTGTGAATGAATATGAATTAAATCAAGGCAATTGATACACAGAGTAACCCAGTATTGATATATCATATTCTTCTTCTTCATCAAATGCTCAGACATCAACTATTGTTGTCTGTCATATGACCAATATCCCCTGTGGGGATGCCAGGGGCCTGTCAGTATAAAAATACCCCCACCTTCTGAAAATTCTGAGCTAGGAATACTCTCTTTTGTATTCCTCTCTTTGTTTCTGTGTTTTTCCTTTTCTTGCTGTCACCTCTTTGCTTGTCTTATGTCTTCCTTCTTGGTCCATTCTCCTTCCTTTTTTTCAGAAAAAGTGAAAAGGTAGCAATTTTCTCTCATGCCAAAGTAGGATGTCTGGGCCTGACTTGTCAGGTGCTTAACGGTAGTGCAATGTATTTTTGCTAAAATGACAGACAATAATCATTTGCTGTCTGGGCATTTGACAAAGAAAAAGTATGAAAAAAAACACCTGACAAAATTAATCAGGCCCAGTGCATCTGACTTTGGGGTGTGAGAGAGAATTGTTATATACTAAGTCTTTCTGGAAAAAAAGAATGCAAGAGAATGGGCCAAGAAGGCAGAAGCTATACAAGGAAGAGGTCGCAGGAAGAAAAGAAACAAGGCAAAAATGAAGAGGACAGTGATAGAAAAAAAGGAATTTCTAGCACAGAATTTCAAGGAAGTGGAGATGCTATTTAATCTGACAACTCCCTCCCCACCCCACCCCCAGCATGACCATAGGAGAGGGGGGGGGGTTCCTTTCTCAGTTTGTTTCTTTCTTGTCTGTTGTCATTGTTTTTAGATAGGCTAAATCCTTCTAGAATCCAACAAAGACAAATACCCAAGGGACCAATTAATAACGTCTTGTTGAATAAGGTGGCTGTGACATGGAAGAAATCTAGATTTGTATGATCTTTTCAAACTGAAAATTGATACAGTCCATAGCTTTAAATATCTTGGAGCTATAGCATTGGATGAAGGATCAAAAACTGAAATTCTCTTCAGGATATCCTGGACCAGTGTGGCAATGACCAGACCGAAAGTCCTCTGAAACAACAAGAGCATTGTCATCAGCTTCAACATCACACTGATGCATTCCCTGGTTATGTCCATACTTTTGTACACATGTGAAATTTGAACCATAAAAGCAGACATTAAAAGAAGGAAACAGGTAATGGAGATGAAGTGCTTTCACAAACTTCTTGCTGTCTCATACAGAGATCACATAATTAACGCAGAAGTGAAAACCACAAGTGAAAACGTCATTGGGCCATATGAAAGAGCTCCTGACTTCAGTGAAAACAATGCAATCTGAAGTGGTACGGGAATGTCACACCAACATCTGGACTAGCCAAGACTGTCCTACAGAGAACAGTACAAGGAGGGAGATGAAGAGGCAGACAGAGAAAACGATGGGAAGACAATATCAGAGAGTCGACTGGCCTTGAGTGGAACGACTTTCTACGGAAAGCTAAAAACCATGAGGAGTGGGGGAAGCTGGTTACAAAGTCTTCAGCCATGCCCCAATGGTCTGATAGACTACGAAATAAAAAGGTAAAAGTAAAGGTGTCCCATAACCTATAAGGTCATAGGGGAGTGAGGCGTCAGAGACCACCTTCTCTAGGGGCCAGCATATTGAGGGCGGCACCCATCTCCTCTCCCTCAATGCTTTACCTTCCCCGACCCTAAAGAGGCAGGTACCCATTTACAGGTGGGTGAACTGGGGGACTGCACTGAAGCCAAGGTGAGCAAATGGTCACCCATCCAAGTGGTAACCATGCTCGACGCTGCTTAACTTGGCTGGGAGAAAGCGAGTGCTCCGACCACTGAGCTATCCCGTCCCCTACAGGACAGGTGAAGGTAAAGGTGAAGCACGGAGAGATCCCACACAATGGATCATTAAGCTACAAATCCTTTAGATTTTGAAGCAGACCATTTGGGGTAATTTTTTTCTGTTGTGCTTCGGTTCGGTTTGGTCGTTTTGGTGAGGGTCATGATCAATGTTTGGCTTGTATGGGTCTTGTGGTGTTTTTTAATCCTTCCTAGTCTCTCCTTATCATTGAACACTCCCATGTACAAGGCAGCTAACAACAATACCCCAAATTCTTAACACTTTGATGAGAAAATAAATGTCAAAGAGAAATTAAAACTTTTTTTTTTCAAATGATATGAGTGCATTCTTCTATGCAGTCTATGGTTTGCAGTAGCGGCAGGGAAGGGAGATAAGCGAGACACGTATGTTGGACAAGGACATGATAAAGCCTCCTCCCCCCCCCCCCCCCCCCCCCCCTACTTCCCACCCCCAAGAGTGGGAGGGCTAATTTAGTGATAAAGTAGAAATCTTATAAATGGGTAAGGAGAGTGTAAATGTGCAGATGACTGTAACTTCTTGGTGTGGGTGATGAAAAAAAATGTAAGTAAACATCTTTTTATGTTAGTTTGTCAAGATATCTATCTATCTATCCATCTACCTATCTGTCTGTCTGTCTATCCATCTATCTATCTATCCATCTATCTATCTATCTATTTACCTATTGTCTGTCTATCTGTCTATCTACCTATCTACCTATCTATCTATCTATATCTGTCTACCTATCTCTCTCTTTCTATCTATCTATCTATCCATCCATCCATCCATCCATTTCTCTCTCTCTCCCTCTCCCCCTCTAGTTTAAACTTTTTAAAAACACTTCTAAGGGTGGTTTATACAACCAAAGAGATAACAGATTTCATCTGTGGCTGGAAGGGGTGCTGACATGTTGTGGGGTGGGTCAATTGGTCAGAGACAGTGGAATGATAACACACCCTGGGATCTACCTGCGCATCCCATTTCTCAACCTTTGATGCTTTATTGCAATCTGTCGCCCTTCTAGATTCAGAAGAAAAAATCTGTGATAGGAATTAAAAGAGAGAAAGAAAGAAAGGAAGAGAGACAGACAGACACACACACAGACAGAAGAAAAGAAAGAAAGACAGACAGACAGACAGACAGACAGACAGAAGAAAAGAAAGAAAGAAAGGGAGGAAGAAATAAAAAAAGAAAGAAAGAAAGGAAGGAAACAAAACGAAACGAAACGAAAGAAAAGAAAGAAAGAAAGAAACGAAACGAAACGAAACGAAAGAAAAGAAAGACAGACAGACAGACAGAAATTCCACAAAAAGCTGCTTAGCAGGTCTTCAGAGCAGTCCCTTCTAGCAGGTGTCTCAGCCCTTCACTTCTTCCCCTCAAGGAGGGTCAGGCCACATCCAAAGCATGATTTATGTGCGCCCTTTTGTTCTTCCTTTTCGTTTTGCTCATAGGTAAAAAGGTAAAGGTGTCCCATAACCTGTAAGGTCGTAGGGGAGCGAGGCGTCAGAGACCTCACTTCTCTAGGGCCAGCATATTGAGGGCAGCGCCCATCTCCTCTCCCTTGCTGCTTTACCTTCCCTGACCCTAAAGAGAGCAGGTACGCATTTTACAGCTGGGTGAACTGGGGGAACTGTACTGAAGCTAAGGCGGCAAACGGTCACCCATCCAACTGGTAACCACGCTCGACGCTGCTTAACCTGGCTGGGAGAAAGCGAGTGCTCCGACCACTGAGCTATCCTGTTTTGCCCATACCCATATCTTAAACCGGTTTCCCCCTAGATGTTGAGCCCCTCTAGGCTAGGTCGACTATAAGTCACGTGACTTTTCTAGCATGTCTTCTTCCTTGTCAAACGCAACTATTGCTGTCTGTCATATGAGTGAAAATGCGTTATGCTGCTGTTAAGCGCCTGACAAGTCAGACCCAGCACATCCAACTTTGGCATGGTCCATCACGTGAAACGGCAAGCTGTTGTTGGTATGGATGTCAATAAGTTTTTCCCGATAAAACACCTTTTTTGTTTTACTTTCAACAGATCCAAGCGCAAGTTATTCAAATGAAACTATAAACTGAGGTCATGTACGAGAACGCTTGCAGAATGTCTTGCACACACGTTAAAACCCTTTCTGCCTTCCAGATTTGTAGTCCATTGTATGCTGGTAACAATGGATGACAAAAGTTCCAAAATGCATGCGCTCTGATATGATGTTTACACTTATCCCGAACTCGGAATGATGCTTCTTTAATGGTGGGCCAAACCAATCACACATGCATAAATCTCACCATTGGTGAACTTGCAACGAAAAACAACCCCCCAAAAAAGAAGAAAAAAACGAAACTGCAACACTTTTCAGGTAGGTTACCTCTGTCATTAGTCTTCAGGATCTCGTCCTGTTCTTCTCATCTATCCTAAATCTTTTTTCTAGCAAGCAGTGATTTTGTTGCAGACATAAAACTTAATTTAAAACTGTTTAGTATTTTGTAAAGCGTGTATGATTAATGGTCGGGTTTTTTTCCTATGCAAAGATTGACATGGTGGTGGTGGTGGTGTGGTGGTGGTGGTGGTGGTGGTGGTGGTGGTGGTGGTGGTGGTGTGTGTGTGTGTGTGTGTGTTTGTGTGTATAAAAGAAAAGAGATGAATGGGAAAGATAAGAACTACACTGAGGTAACGGAAAGACTGATACAAATTAAAATTTTAAAACACCAAAAATAAAATTAGCAACCAAACTATAAGGAAAGAAACGAAGGGGAAAAAATGAAAATAAACACCAGCCGCCATGGCGCAGTGGTTAGCGCCTTGGGTTACGGACTGGAAGGTCGCGGGTTCGATTCCCATAAGGGTCATGGGGATTTTTCGGACTCCAGCCGGCTCCTACCCAGAGTGAGAGTGCTGTGGGCTCAGTGGGAAGACTGGTACCACACAGTCGAGCTTCATCCACTTTAACGGATGCGAGTTTGAGAGTGTTGCTCAAATTACCTGACCAACACTGCAGGTGTCTGTATCTCTCAGGCCCAGTTGACACCAGGATATATTATGATAGTAAGTGTAGAGTACAACCCTGCCAAGTAGTCTCAAAGCATATGCACTTCCACAGCAGAATCATTACGTCATCCTCACTGTCATTGATCATCATGCAATAAAAAAAAAATTTTAAATGCCTCTGATTCGGTGGTCGCAGTTGCTCTGGTCTCATGGTAACCTCAGATTTGGTTTCCCCATACATTCTGTGCCTGTGGTGAGTTTGTGTCAAAGCCTTTGGGGTTGGAGGTTCGCGGGGGACGGTCATTGGAGGGACGTTGGTGGTTGCCACCTTGGGTGGGCGACTCACTCAGTCTGCCTCCACGACTGAGCTAATACTGTCGTTAGTAGGGGGCTTAGTAGGTGTGTCCTGCGTATGTTAGCTCAGAACAGGCACCACTGAACACCACCAAAGTGACCCAGCAGCAGTGCAGGGCCCCTCTGGCTGGTGGCCCCACAGCGGCCTGATAGTGTCGGGTTCACTGTGGACTTCCGACCCTGAGGATGAGACATAACAAATCTGGGTATGGTTGTGGCGGGGAGATTAGAATGAGCGGCGTGGGAACATCAGGACGGGGGATGTCGCAGAAGATGAGGAAGCACAAAAAAAGAAAAAAAGAAAATAAACACACAACTAAACAAACCAGCACACACACACACACACACACACACACACACACTGGGGACACAGGTTGGGGCCTGTTCTGCTTTTCAGGGGTGGGGGTGCGAGGGTGGGGGGCTATTTGTGCTGGTCAGAGTGGATGACACAATTTACAAAACTGCATGCACACGGGACTGTATTTGAAAACAGCTTATGGATCCTTATTCTATTATCTTCAAACTAAAAGAACGAGAAAAAACAGGCATAACACAATCATAAACACCTACAACATGGGAAACAAGCACAGGGAAACAAACACATTTGAAAGCAAACAAATAAGCAGACAAAGAAAGAGAAGAAACACAGAAGGACAAGACGTGTCTTACCAAGGAAACAAAGAAAGTGAAAGCAAAACCAAAAATGTCTTCTAGCTATGAGAAAGGTTTTGCTTGATGGATGCCAAGATTTCTCTCAGACTCTAATTTCTTGAGCTCCATTGACCAAAACTGCTCTCATTGCTAGAAAGAGAAACAAAGTAACAAAAGTAAAGGGATGTTTTTCCCTGTCTGTATCTGAACTGCAGATGTTGAGGCTGTGACCTACTTAGAATGGGGTCATTCTTTTTAGTGAAAAGCAGTAAAGACATTTTGATACTGAATGCATTATCTGGAGAAAAGAAAGTCTCTCAAATTTCTAACACAAAACCGTGTCAACCCAAAACAAAATAAATCAAAAAGCAGAGATGAAACCAAATCAAGACCACAGTAAAAACAAAAACAAAAACAACACAAAAACCTAAATCAAAACTCTCCCAAAAAATACATCCTTTCAAAACCACTCCTCATATCCTATTCCTCTTAAGACAAAAAATTAAAAAGCAACCCTTACAATTTCAGTACTCTCAGTACCCAAATTTTGGTTAAAAAATTAAAAAAGAAAAATGATATCATAAGCGCATTCCTCTGTGCAGTCTATATTTTGCAGTGGTGGCAGGAAAGGGAGATAAGCGTGACACGTGTGGCGGACAAGGGCATGATAACGCCTCCCCCATGAAACAAGGGCCCAGCCAAGAAACCAGAGAAGCCAATCTGTCAGAAGGCCTCTTCTATCGCTCCCATCGGCTAAAGAGGAGGAAGAAGGGAAGAAGGTAGTGGATGAGACAGAGGAGGAGGCTGAGAAAGACTGGGAGGCAAGCTATTTTAGTGATAAAGTTGAAATCTTATAAATGGGTTGGGAGAGTGCGAACGTGTGAATGTGCCTAACGTTTTGGGGCGTTGGGTGGTGGGAAATGAAATGTACACACACACACACACACACACACACAAATATTCTTAGTCAGCTAGACAGCCTGTCAGTCAGTAAGTCAGCCAATCAGCTATTCAGTATGTCAAGAAGATGGTCATTGTCTGTAAAAAATCAGTCAATCAATAAAGTACTCACTTAGTGGTTTGTGGTTGAAAGGGGGTATTTTATTTTATTCTTTTTTTATCGAGGATAATGGAATAAGCACTTATGTGCTTTTTTACATCTAGTCCCAGTATGTATGCGGTTTTGTAAATTCTGTCATCTGTTCCCACCGGCACACGATGGCCTACTCTTACGAAAAGCGGAACAGGATTTCACGTGTGCGCAAGATGTTCTGCGTGCCTTCGCACACAGGGCCTCGGTTTACAGTCTCATCGGAAGGACTTTTGGGGAGAGTGGAGTCTGCACTGATGTTAACTTCAGGGGAAAATATCCCCTTGAACGGGAATCGAACCCGGGTCGTCAGATTGCGAGCGCAATGTTCTAACCACTAGGCTATCCCGTCCCCGGTAAAGATAGCCTGGTGCTTAGAGCTTTTCCCTCGTAGTCTTAGGGTAGGGGACAGAACCAGCACCAAGACAGCCGTTCAAGGGGATTTTTCCTCTGGAGTAAACATTACTACCCACTTCAATATTCCAAAAGTCCTTTGGATGAGACTATAAACCATGGTAACGTGTGTCAAACACATGCAAAACATCTTGTGTACACATTAAAAACCCATTCTACCTTTTGGAAGAGTAGGGCCACTGCATGTCAGTAGGAACCGATTCCTTTTTTTTTTTAAACGCATGCACTCAGGTGTCATTTTTAGACACTATGCCCAAAGTCGGAATGCGGCTACCTTAATGATGGATAAAAACGGCTATGTGCACAAAAATCTTGCGATTGGAACTAGAGGAAGGAAATAAAAAGGGACACCCCCCCCCCCCCCCACCCCCCCCACCCCCCCCCCCCCCCCCCCCCCCCCCCCCCCCCCGTCCTGGTGAAATAAGGATGGTGACTTTTACGATCTCCCAGGTCAACCTCAAGTGCAGATCTGCCAGTGCATTAATTCCCTCCGTGTGTATGTATGCACATGCAAAAGATCAATTATGCACGTTAAAGATCCCGTAATTCGTGTCAGCGTACGGTGAGTTACGGAAACACGAAGATACCCAGCATACATCCCTGAGGTCAGAATACGGCTACCTTCATAGT
>CM054143.1:43081644-43101644 GCA_028751875.1 Rapana venosa
GTGTGTGGTGGTGGGGGGGGGGGGGGGAGGGGGGGGGGGTGGGGGGAGGGGGAGGGGGGGGGGGGGGGGAAGGATTGCCGATCAGGTCTGACAATGACAGAACAGGAAACAGGTCATGGTGACGTCACTGCCGCCATCTTGGGCAGATCAGTCTGTTCTGGCAGGGTACTGGCGCGCACGCACGCACATACACACACACAGAGTATACACGCACAACACACACACACACAGACACACAGCACACACTCACACACACACACACGTACGCACGCACGCACGCACGTGCACGCACGCACGTGCGCGCGCGCGCACACGCGCGCACATACACACACACACACAAGTAATTTGTTCAGGGGTTATGTCAGTGTCTTTCTTTCTGTCTGTCTGTCTTATTGTTTGTCTGGTAATATGTTTCTGTATACCCCTGTCTGACCTTATCTCTGTTTGGCTGGATGGTTTTCTCTCTCTCTCTCTCTCTCTCTCTCTCTCCTCTCTCTCTCCTCTCTCCTCCCTCTTTCTTCCCCCCCCCCCCCCCTATCATGCACACACACACCCCCGCGCGTGCACACACACACACACACACACACACACACACACACTGGCTTCTGCCTATTGCTTTTTTTTCCAATTTCTTATCATAACATTCATAGTATAGGGCCTAGCTTGAAAAGAAGAGGGAGAGGAGGAAAGGGAAATTAGTGCTGAGAGATTGGGTGCAGCTGATAAGAAAATAGCATAACATTAGCACAGGGTAGAAGATGGCAACAGTGCATCGGTGGTCTAGAGGTAAGGAACCAGCCAAGAAAGCCAGAAGTGCAGGCTCAATCCCCGTTTGTGCCCAAGTTCCCATCCCCCCTCTACTAAAACTTAAGTGACGGTCTGGGTGCTAGTCTTTCAGATGACACAATAAACTGAGGTCATGTGGATAAAACACATTCAGCGCACGTTAAAGAACCCACAACAACAAAGAGTTGTCTCTGGCAAAGTTTTGAAGAAGAAAGTCACTCGAATAAGGAAACAAAATACGCACACAAACAGGTTTGGTTTTTTTAAGTGGTGCTGCTCTTGTCGTGATGTGCTGTCTTCAAAGAGAGCAGCCTGAACTTTTCGTATAGAAAAATTCCAGGACTAAAATGAAAATATAATACAAGATGAGTAGGGAAGAAAGGAATGATGATTGTTCGTCTCTAGAACCATTTGGGGAAGGGACAGCTCAGTGGTCAGAGCTCTCACTTTCCCCAGCTAAGGTTAAGCAGCATCGAGCGTGGTTACCACTTGGATGGGTGACCGTTTGTGCGCCTTGGCTTCAGTACAGTCCCCCAGTTCACCTACCTGAAAAATGGGTACTGCCTCTTTAGGGTCAGGGAAGGCAAAGCAGCGAAGGAAAGAAGATGGGCGCCGCCCTCAATATGCTGGGCCCTTGAGATGTTGAGGTTTCTGATGCCTCACTCCCCTACGACCTTATAGGTTATGGGACACCTTTACCTTAACTTAGAACCATTTACAGAACAGGAAAATGCCAAGAACCTAATAGCTTCTGCCTCAGGTTGTAAATGATATTTGAAAGACCTTAGAATGATGCTTGCCTTAAAGTTTTCGTATCTGTCTGTATGGCTGTTCGTTTGTCAGTCAGTTTGTCTGTTTGTATCTGGTTCTCTCCTTCAGTGTTTGTATATAGATGTGTCCGTTTTGTCTCAGATTTGTAGTCAATAATATGAAACTTGAACTGTTTTGGTGATATTGTGATACATGTTCACGATGAAATGTGTTTGAGTATATTGGAATATTTTTTTCAATTATGAAATGATGAGTGTTTAAGTCATACGAATTGATATCGGTAACATAAATATTCAACAACACAACAACAAAGGAAATGATTGATAACTGGTGTGTATTGGAACTAGTCGTTTCTTAAAAACAATCTTGTACAAGATCGGAGAAAAACAATGCGCACGCGCGCGCACACACACACACACATACACACACACACACACACACACACACACACACACACACACACACACACACACGAGTAGTCTCACAGCTTCCTTTCTAACCTTCTCTATTCCTATTTATTTTGTTGAGAGAGAAAGAGGAGGGAGGGAGGGAGAGAGAGAAGGGGGACACAGAGAGAGAGAAGAAGAGAGAGAGAGAGAGAGAGAGGAGAGAGAGAGAGAGAGAGAGAGAGAGAGAGAGAGAGAGAGAGAGAGAGAGAGAGAGAGAGAGAGAGAGAGAAGACAGACGGTAGAAAAGAAGAACAATTTGAAAAGGGCAGACAGATATGTGCAGTAGATACGACAATAATATATTATCATGTCTGTACATGGGAGGATCTAGGGGACTCTCGGAGAATAGAAAGAGCATCCTTTGAACCCCACCTTTCCCCATCCACCAGACCTCCAATGGTTGGCTGGGTGCCAGTCTTTCAGTGAAGACATATAATCTGAAGTTCGCTGGGTTATACTTATCTAACGCATGTAAAAAGTACCCACGGTAACATTATGTAGATAAAAGCTAGAAATACAGACTGACAGGATAGCTCAGTGGTTAGAGCACTCACTTTCCCCCAGCCAAGGTTAAGCAGCATCGAGCGTGGTTACCAGTTGGATGGGTGACCGTTTGCGCGCCTTGGCTTCAGTACAGTTCCCCCAGTTCCCCCAGCTGTAAATGGGTACCTGCCCTCTTTAGGGTCAGGGAAGGTAAAGCAGCGAGGGAGAGGAGATGGGCGCGCCCTCAATATGCTGGCCCTAGAGAAGTAAGGTCTCTGTCGCCCCGCTCCCCAACGACCTTATAGGTTATGGGACACCTTTACATTTTTTTACAGACTGATGATTTTTAAACGACTCATACTGCTCTTTCGGCAAAGTACTCTCGGGATAGCTCAGTGGACGGAGCACTCGCTTTCCCCCAGCCAAGTTAAGCAGCGTCGAGCGTGGTTACCAGTTGGATGGGTGACCGTTTGCGCGCCTTGGCTTCAATACAGTTCCCCCAGTTCACCCAGCTGTAAATGGGTACCTGCCCTCTTTAGGGTCAGGGAAGGTAAAGCAGCGAGGGAGAGGAGATGGGCGCCGCCCTCAATATGCTGGCCCTAGAGAGGTGAGGTCTCTGACGCCTCGCTCCCCTACGACCTTATAGGTTATGGGACTCCTTTACCTTTTTACTACTCTCCTTCAGGAGAGGGTTTTGAATTTCAATGTGAGAAGTCAGGGTCAGGCGATTAACGGCAGCGAAACGCAGACAACAATAGTTGCTGTCTGAGCGCTTGATGATGAAGAAGAAGAATTCACTTCAGTT
Organism: Rapana venosa; assembly: GCA_028751875.1. NCBI lineage: Eukaryota > Metazoa > Mollusca > Gastropoda > Neogastropoda > Muricidae > Rapana > Rapana venosa. The sequence goes on from CM054143.1 coordinate 43,084,939, forward strand.
CAAAGTAATTCAATACCAATATTGAAATTCAATACAATTCAAAGTTTAGTTCAATGAAATCAGTCTTCCAAAGAAGGCCTCATCATATTCAATACATTTCAGATTAGCTACACCACCACGACCAAGAAATCAACTCAGCAGATCTTTAGTTGTGTAACCTAATCCATTTCATAAAATCTGGAGGTGAGGCAGTATATGTAGTGTGGTTGTTGTTTTTTCAATCCACCCCACACTGATGTGGATTTCGGGATCTTTGACACGTCTCTTCTTCAGCCTTTGTTTTGCGTGTGTGGGGATAAAAAGGAAAGTAAGGTACTGATATGTCCACAAAGAAGATAACCTGCCCCGAAGTGGGGGGGGGGGGGGGGGGGGGGGGTCATAAAAATCCTGTCCTTCAATCCACCAGTAGGGGCAGGCCAAAAGTGTTATCAGTAATTGATATACGCAAAGTGCCAAAGCTTACATTAACATATTGATCATTATGCTTTAAAATGCAAAGTTGGGTATTGTCATCATCCACGGCAATCTCTTAGCATACCAACCTGTCATCATCATCAACCATTACACCCAGTGGTGTGTAGGGCAGCAACAAAGCGCTTCCACTCCTGCCTATCCTGGGCTAACCTAGTCACTGATCCCCAAGAGTGCTGCATGGCCTTCATCTCACTTTCTACAGTCCTCCTCCACGTTGCTTTTGGTCTTCCTTTCTTTCTCCTTCCTTCTGGGGTCCAGTGCAATGCTGTTCTTGTGATTGACTGTGGGTCTCTTCGGAGGATGTGCCCAATCCACTTCCACCGTCGTCTGGTGATGATGGTTCCCATGTCTTCCTGCCTGCATCTCCGTAGTAGGTCTTCATTGGAGATCTTCTCTGGCCAAAAGATCCGGAGAATTCTTCGGAGGCATACGGTGATACCAACCTGTACTCTCTTTTAAAACAAAGATTTTTTTTAAACAATAATATAAAAAATAAACCAATACCCACCCAATCCTCTGAAGACGAAGTGTGGCTGCCGCCTATATGGGGAGATATTGGAAAACAGTCATACACTTAAAATTTATCACCCACAGTATGTATTTTGTGGTGTCAAAGTTATTTATTTATTCTTTTCTATCGAGGATAATGGATAACCACTCATGTGCTTTTTTACATCCAGTCCCTGTGTGTATGCGGTTTTGTAAATTGTCATGTTCCCACCGGCACACAATGGCCTACTCTTACGGAAAGCGGAACAGGATTTAACGTATGCGCAAGATGTTCTGCGTGCGTTCGCACACGGAACCTCGGTTTATAGTCTCATCCGAAGGACTTTTGGGGAGAGTGGAGTCTGCACTGATGTTAACTCCAGGGGAAAATATCCCCTTGAACGGGAATCCAACCCGGGTCGTCAGGTGTGAGGAGAAAGACAGAGTATTCTGTACATCATTCTGGGTGACCTCTACAGCACTGGGGAATGTTCAACAACAAAGAAACACCAGAAATCACTGATTTTTTTCCCTTTCGTTCCTTGGCAAGAGCTCCCAGGTTCACAAATGCTGAATTTTTTGCGAATGCAACCCTTTTTTTACCTACCACTAAGGTAGCCACATTCCGACTTCGGAGATGCTGAGATTTGAACCCACGAGTTTAACCAGACTTTCCAAGGATCAGAAGCGTGTTTCCCACTCACCACACTGTGACCGTTAATATTATATCATATTGTTGGAAGATCGACTGATGATCTGCTGTTATCTATTGAGACGGCTAGGCGCCCTATTCTGTGCAGACAGAGTATTGTCTTATCTAGCGCAGCAATCTGTCTGCCCTTTTCTCTGTTCCCTTCCTTGCCCTGTTTATTGTTATCAAGCCTCCCATCATCCCTCCCATCACCCCCACCCCCACCCCCACCCCACCCCCCTCCCCATCTCCTCTCCTCTCTATTCCAATAATAAAGCATACTGGAAAGGAATACAGAATACTTGTGGAAAGTAAAGGCTTTGAGACTATTCTCTGTCTCTGTCTGTCTGTATCTCTAACTCTAACTCTATCTCTCTAACTCTCTCTCTCTCTCTCTCTCTCTCTCTCTCTCTCTCTCTCTCCTCTCTCTCTCTCTCTCTCTCTCTCTCTCTCTCTCTCTCTCTCTCTCTCTTTCTCTCTAACTTTCTCTCTCTCTCTCTCTCTCTCTCTCTCTCTCTCTCTCTCTCTCTCTCTCTCTCTCTCTCTCTCTCTCTCTCTCTCTCTCTCTAAGTCTCTCTCTGTTGTGTGTGTGTGTGTGTGTGTGTGGTGCGTGCGTGCGTGCGTGCGTGCGTGCGTGCGTGCGTGCATCCGCACTCATAAGTGTCTTTGGTCCACGCTTGTACAGAATTGTCTTTATCAAATAAACAAAGAAAAGGACTCACTTAATTGTAATTGTTTTTCCATATCTGTAATTGGCAGGTTTCAAGCCTGTATCACATATTATTGACCTTCCAGTATATAGAAAACTGTTTCATTTCATTTTGAGTACTTCTGAATTACAAACACTGCTACTTGCAGGATGCAGCCTTAAAGAAAATTCCGAAATTTTGTCAAAAATAATTTTTTTTTTTTTGAATCCTCTGAGAAACGTCATAGACACAAGTACAGAAACAAAGAAACAGAAAGAAAGAAAAAAACAAAGGAAGACAAACTGATTGACAGATAGACAAACAAACGCACAGGTGTACAGGCAAACTCAAAAACAGTATAAATCTACGATTGCAATACCATTCATGACCACAGGTCAGAAACTGTCAGGTTTTTCTTATCACTATTATAATATTCTGCTCATCATTGTTTGTTTATTTATTTATTCATTCATTCTTTTATTTCGACGATAATGGAATAAGCACTGATATGCCTTTTTTACATCCAGTCCCCGTGTGTATGCATGCAGTTTTGTTTTAAAAAATTTCATGTGTTTCCACAGCCACACAGTGGCCTACTCTTCCAAAAAGCGGAACAGGTTTTAACGTATTTAACGTATAGAGAGGAAGAGTTCTCGCTGTATCATTGCTTTGTATTTTATTTTTCTTCCAGTGATACCCCCCCCCCCCCCCTCCCCTTCCTTCCCTCTTACCATTCTATCTAGCTGCCATGATATTTTCTTATCTACCACAAGAATCTCTGAGCGCTAATCTGCTCTTCCTATCCCTTTCCCTTTCCATACCGTACTACTATCCTCAAAGATCATGATAAAGAGGGGGAGAGGGGCGGAATGAACGGAAGAGAATACTTAGGTATGTGTGTGTGTGGTTGGGGGGGGGGGGGAGAAGGGGGCGTGGGCGTGGTGGTGTATATATGTGTGTGTGTTGTGTGTGTGCCTGTGTGTGTGCTTACAGACAGAGACATACATACATACAGACAGAGAGAGGGAGAGACAGAGACAGAGACACAGAGACTGACAGCTGAAGGTCAAAACAAATACAAAGATATAAAGACAAACAATCAAACATACCAAAAAAAACCTCACAAACAAAAACAGACAGACAGCAACAGAGCTTAAAGACACACAGAAGAAGAATAAAAAGACAGATAGACAGAAAAAGCGTGGAAGGCAAAACCAAAATATCAAACAAGAAAACAGACTAATAGACAGACAAGTTGGAAGGAGAAAAAAAATTAAAAACCTACATTTACACAGCTAACCAGGCTGAAACAACAGAGAGAACTACATAAACAAAAAGAGGAAAAACCCAATTCACAGCCATCCTGTTCTGTGAAATTCACTTGCCCTCCACATCCAGACTTATCTAGCCCAATGCAGCGGCAGTGACGTCACTATGACTTGTTTCCTGTTTCGACATTGTCAGGCCTGATGGGAAACCTTCCTGCTCTGCATTTTGGCTCTCTTCCTGATTTTATCTGCATTTGGGAAAATCTACACTTCTACCGTTTCCTACCTGGATCAGATTGAACGGAAACCAAGAAGATCATTCAGAGAAAGTTTGGCGCCAGTTATGAGAGTTATATGGTGCAGGTCTTTATGCTAAAGTCTCTGTTTGTCTGTCTGTCTGTCTGTCTGTCTGTCTGTCTGTCTGTCTGTCTCTCTCTCTCTCTCTCTCTCTCTCTCTCTCTCTCTCTCTCTCTCTCTCTCTCTTTCGTTCTCGCTCTCTCACTCTCTCTTGAAAAGCACATGTAATGTGAATGGACGTAAAATGTGGGATGTAATGAAGCACATGAGTTGTTGTCTTCAATTTAAGTCTGTTCACTCTAAGTGATATTAGACGAGGGAAGTAGAAAGTGTAAAGGAGTTTAAAGAAGGGAGAAGAAGGAGTGGAAGGAGAAAGGATTAAGAAATAGCATCCGTGTTGGGTGTTTGTTTGTTTGTTTGTTTGGTTGGTTGGTTGGTTTTTAGAAAAAAGAAATAATAATAATAATAACAACAACAACAAAACCCAACAACACACCTAGAGAGGTAATGATAATACTCTTAAACAGGAGCAAAACTTAAAACTCAACAACGTAGAAAAATGAAATAACAATTATGTAACTACAATAAATAATCGAGTGGACTATGCAATAAACATCTAGCAATGGCAAGGGCTAACTTATAATTTTCAAATATATTTTCCAGAGACTGTTCAGAAAATGTAGGTAAAAATGGTTTTACAATAGGGCACTCAAATATGATATGAGTATTGGAAATATGATCTCCACATAGACATCTGACATGTTTACAAAATTTTGTAAGGAATGCATTTAACTTCATTCTAAAATATAGTGAATGAACCCTTCTCACAGTTATAAAACGCGAATCTATTTGAGAAGGAGTCATATAACCAAAAATATGGGAAGTGGTCCGGCAATTTTTTAAATATCGTTCCTTGAATTGACCAGATTCTTTAAACTTACCCCATGAAATTTGTTCTAATATACGGTATCCCTCCTGTATAGATAAGGGAACATCCAGTTCTATCGATTCCATGTCATGTCTTGACCCCTTTTTTGCAGCTCTGTCAGCCCACTCATTTGAAAAAATTCCAACGTGAGAAGGCACCCAACAAAAAGAAACAGGAATGCCTCTTAAACTTAGGAGGTGTATGACATATTTGATTTCAAAAATAATTCTAGAAAATTTCTTGAAGTTTGGGGATTTTATAGCATACAATGCTGATTTGGAGTCAACACAAAGCAAGATATGAAAGAAAGAAAATGGAAAATTAAGAATATAATTAAGAGCCATAAGAATTGCAATAAGTTCAGCTGTAAATATTGAACGATGTTTACCAAGATAGTACGATTTCTCAATTTTAAGTGCTGGTATGACAAATGCAGAGTCTGTGTCATGATTTTCTAAAACAGGTCCATCTGTATAAACTTTTAAGCAGTCAGCATACTTATTTTCAATATGCGACCGAACATCTGCAACCATGATGTTTTGATTTTCATTCTTTTTTTCATTAATATACTCTATATCAAAACAGGCTTTATTCATCTCCCATGAAGGACAAGGTAAAGCTTCTTTTTGTGTTTCTAAGTCATATTGGTTAAGGTTAGATTTTTGAAAGAGGTCTGATACATAAGTGCCAATAGGCATTAAACACGAAATTTGTTTAGCCCTTTTGGAAAATTCGTTTCTGCTTGAACTTTTAATTCACTACAGACAAAATTTTCGTCATTCGTGCTCCGTAATACATATTTGGCGCATGAAAGCTATTTGAAGCACATGAGTGTTTATTCCATTATCCTCAAAATAAAAGAATAAATAAATGAACCTCTTTTACTTTTCTGTGAAACAAATGGACGACACTGAACTGCAGTTATGCATTCTTCTTAAGTTGACCCTTGCCAGAATTGATAGGTACAAAGATAGCTGGAGTATTTTTAGATTTGCCACGCATACAATGCGAAATAATTCAATGCTATACTTACAATACGAAGCAACACAGTGCTGTGAGATTCGATTTGATAGATCACAATCATATCAATTTTTTTTTCTTTCTCTTTTTGCTATTTATTCCTCTACTTTTTTATGGCAAGGTACTCAAAAACAGTTACACACGCAAACTTCTCATTCAGTGCAATCTCAATCTCTCAATGTTTTCCCAGGTGGGATGAGTGAGTCAGTGTGCACAATCTTGGTGACCCACGGAGAGTTAAGCTGAGGAACGTACAACAACAACAACAACACCTACTTTTTCTTTAAAATAACAATTATGTTTTTATGAAACGGCTTTGCTCACAAACACCCACCCATACAGTCAGCACACACAGACACACACACACTACAACAAGAATAACAGGGGCAAATTTGTGACATATTGGGCATACAGTACAGACAGCAGTGCAATGATAATAATGGTAATGGGTGACACTTCTTGCAGGAGCTGGCAACATGTGGTCCCTGTTTGGGAAGACAACATAGGGTGGTGAATGATTTGTCTGGCATGAGATGTCTGCAGCTCTCTCAGCTCATCTTATGCGCATGTGTTGACATAACTTTCCTTTTTTCTTTTTCTGTATTTCTTTGGTCTTGTTTTATTTGATGTTGTTTCGATACTTGTGTCTGTATGACCTTAAATGCGAAAGCGCGGTTAGTAGAAGACAGGCAGATGCAGATAAGTAGGCCTATGTATGTGTATCCTTTCGGATGAGACTATAAACCGAGGCCCCGTGTGCGAACGCAAGCAGAACATCTTGCGCACACGTTAAATCCTGTTCCGCTTTTCGAAAGAGTAGGCCATTGTGTGCCGGTGGGAACAGATGACAAAATTTACAAAACCGCATACACACGGGGACTGGATGTAAAAAAGCACATGAGTGCTTATTCCATTATCCTCAATATAAAAGAATAAATAAATTGTTTACAATACCAATGGGTCTATAGGTAGGCGCATGAGTCCGTGTCATGCATGTATACATGAATTAAGTATGCCTACTTGTATTTATGCAGGCACGCGCGCGCGCGCGCGCACGTACACACACACACACACACACACACTCGCACGCAGCACGCACGCATGCACACACACACTATTCATAATTATAGTCATGGTGCATGCAAGTGACAACAATCTTTCTGTTTGACTTCACATACACATGTGCACACGAAGGCAGAAAAGACAGGCAAGTGCGTAGGTAGTCTCACATACATCAAGAAAGAAATCTGTTTCTATAAATAGGCTAATTAACGAACACATGGATCAACGAATACATAAACATTAACACAAATAACAATACCGAATACACAAGACAAACAAACACACAAACACAGTCAGACACAGAGAAAAAGACAGACAGCATCAAGATATATATATATATATATATATATAATATATATATATATATATATATATATATATATATATATATAATAAGCCTCAACATGTGTGTTTCCAGTACCCCCACTCCCCCCCCCCCCCCCCTTCCCTCCCAGAGCAGCCTGATGTTCCCAAGATGCTTGGCATTTAGCCCTCTTCCGGATTTTATCTGCACGTGGAACAATCTACACTTCTACAGTTTCCTACCTGGATCAGATTGAACGGAAACCAATGAGATCATTCGGAAAGTTTGGCGCCAGTTATTACAGTAGTGTGGTGCATGTCTTCAGGCTAAACTGTTATGTTGGCCTATATTTTGTTGTGTTTCGTGTTTTTTTCTTTCCCGAAGGAGGGGGGGGGAGGGGGGGGGTCGTTGCTTTTGAATGAAATAGATGTGTGGCCTTGCACTGTGGTGTTGCCCTCTTCTCGTGTTCAGCAGGTTCTGATGGCCTGCTCACAGAGGTGGTTGAATCAAGTCAAACTTTTATTTCCAGATGGTTCATTGAATAAGCAATGCATTTTGTTTCTTTTACTTTTTGTCACGCCATCCATCTAGAAACAATTTTAAAAACAACCAAACAATGTGTGTTTTGTTTTTTGTTGTTGTTTTGTTGTTGTTGTGTGGGTTTGTTTGTTTTTTTTGGGGGGGCTTGTGTGGATATGTGTGTGCGTGCGTGTGTATACAACCATGCGCTCGAGTGCACGGTTTTTTGTGTGCATGCACGTGTGTACCCACATGGGTTGCGTGAAGTGTCTAGTAGCACAGGTCTACTAATATGTTTAGATGAGTTTACCTTTGCGTATATTTTAATTTTTATTATTTTGAAATGTCTTGACATTGAAAGAGACCATGAGCTATAAACTATTTTAAACAATTATAAGTTAGATTCAGCAGAGTGCACATAGTACACTAGCTCCCATCTCTGCAACAATCTCTGAGCTTAATGAGATAATAGAAATAAATCCAATACATAATAATTTAATACAACACTGTGTAACATGTATGTAATGTAGTATACGATTTAATAAACCCATAATTCAATGTGTATGCGCAGTCTATTTATTTGTGTGCCCGCCCCAGCTGACTGTGAATGCTTTTTCACTGATAAACTGTTTCCTGTTACCTCTCCCGAGGTCGGGCTGACCCTTGGGGCATCACTGAAGATTTTGCAATCAGCTTCCTCCACTCCATGATGTTCTCTGCTTTCCGCGGTGCGTTGTTCCACTTCGTGGGTCAATGCCATGAAAATGCATTACCAAATTAATGACATGACAAACACAGCACAGCACACAGCATGCAGCACATTACCACAGTTTGATACATGTCTTCATGCAGTGAAATAAACTGTGCTGCATCTCTGCACTTCACAGCACGACACGACACAACACGACACTGTACTGCAGCACAGGACAGTACAGTACACTATACTTCACTACATTACACTGCACTACACTACACTACACTACACTGCACTGCACTACACTACACTACACTACAATACACTACACTATACTATACTATACTACACTACACTACACTACACTATACTACACTACACTACTCTACACTGCACTGCACTGCACTACACTGCACTGCACTGCACTACACTACACTACTCTACACTACACTTCACTACACTACACTATACTATCCTATACTATACTACACTGCACTACGCTGCACTGCCACTACTCTACACTACACTACACTACACTACACTACACTACACTTCATTAAGTCCTTCGGATGAGACTATAAACCGAGGCCTCGTGTGCGAACGCATGCAGAACATCTTGCGCACACGTTAAATCCTGTTCCGCTGTTCGGAAGAGTAGGCCATTGTGTGCGGGTGGGAACAGATGACAAAATTTTAAAAAACCGCATACACACGCATACAATTTTTTAAAAGCGCTTTGATTTGTACCTTTACGAGATTCAGCGCTATATAAATTCCATACATTATTATTATTTATTATTATTACACTGCACTACAATCAACCTTGCTGCCGTGCCTGCCGCTGACGCTGCTGCTGCGCTGGAAGAGGACAGTGAGGACTGCTTGGACCAGGTACGTGACTCTGGATACGGTGTGGAGCTGATACGACACTATGTTGCTGAACTGACTGACCGATCACTACAGAAAAAACTCAGAAACACAAAAAGAAACCAGGATTTCGTCCATGATTTTGTTTCCACTGACAATCCTGAAACTGTGATCTGTGAAAGCGATGACATGGTTTTTCAGTTCAGTTGGACAGCAGCAGCAGGTGACGAACCATTAGACTTCTTTTGGCTGGCAAAACGAAGCTTAAAGCAGATGACTCAGGAAGAACGGACTGTCTACTCCAGGCTACGACAGTGGATACCAGCCCCAGCCCATCCAGAGAAATTTAAAGACAAAATCAGTGCTGGAATTGGTGTTATGAATGTGATCATGGGTGCTGTGAGATTTTTCCTTGGTTAGTTGTGGTAGTAGTTTTGCTCGCGCGTGCGTGTGTGTGTGTATGTGAGAGAGAGAGAGAGATGTCAAACCAAGTGAACTTTTTGCAGGCATATTTGTGACACGCATACCTGTGACGTAATGCCATGAGCCAGTAGCTAAAAGGACAGAACCCAGTGACTTGGAAACCTTGTCACGGACTTCATCGTTTGTGCTGTGTGTCAATGGATTGTATGTTTAGTGTATCTCCACCCTCCCCCACCCCCATCCCTTTCCAATGGGATAAAACTTTAGCAATCAAATTCTGTGATGTTGTTGTTGTATGCAGGGTAGGATTGATTGTGTAATTAATTATATGTGTATTTTGTGCCCAGTCCCCACCCTGCTGTCCCCTTGTGAATGGGCATATTTGCCTAACACAATAAATCTTTGTCATTGTCATTGTCATTACACTGCACTACACTACGCAACACTACATTGTACTACACTGCACTACACTACAACTACACCACACTACACTGCAATGCAATGCAATGCCACTACACTACACTAAAACTACTCTACACTGCATTGCACTGCCACTACTCTACACTACACTACACTACACTTCATTATACTGCACTACACTACACAACACTACACTGCACTACACTACAACTACACTACACTGCATTGCAATGCCACTACACTACACTACACCTACACTACACTACATTGCACTGCCACTACTCTACACTAAACTAAACTACACTACACTACAAAATGCGAACGCTTTGGCTTTCTCCATACAATTGTGCTAAGGAACTTTAGTATAATGGCACAGCTGTTGAAGAATTAAACTATGTGATTCCACAGTAAACTGAGGGGAAGGTTTAACTTTAGAATTCATTGATATGTCTGTTTGAAGGAATTTTTCTTATATATGTATGTATGTATATAGACATAGATAGATAGATAGATAGATAGATAGATAGATAGATAGATAGATAGATAGATAGATAGATAGATAGATAGATAGACAGACAGACAGACAAAAAGACAGACAGACAGATAGATAGATAGATAGACAGACAGACAGACAGACAGACAGATAGATAGATATAATACATAATTATATGTACATACATATATATAGAGAGATATATATATCATTTTCTCAATGAAAGTGACACTCTACTACGTGAAGAAAGCCACCTTAATATCAGCAAGAGTTCCGAAATAGAAAGAAGAACAGGTATGTATGCTCCTCCTAGACATATTTTTCAGAAGTATTCTTGTCCAGAACAGCAAAGCAAAGGGAGGAAAATGGAACACTCAGACGCAGGAACAACATACTAATGTGAGACATGTGCACACAGTACAGGAATACTACAGTGATAGAGGACACGGCTTGGAATGGCTCAGACCATGTGGTCCATGTTTAGGGAGACAATGTGGGGTGGCGAATGATTTGTGGCTGCCTCTATTTTGCATCTGCTCACTCTATGTGATATTACACGATGGGAAGGGGGACAAGGAGAGTTTTGTTAATGCATGTGTGCAGCAGAATTTCGTATCTACTTCCAAATAACTTATACGGTACAAGTAAACAACCATAACAGCGGTACATCTAAACAATGACAACAAAAATAAAGACATAAAGTAAGAAATGCTAAAGTTAATCATGACATAACTATAAAAAGTGTCTTATAGGATTGTTAAAATAATAACTGTAGTAATAAATGCCAACTTAAAATTTTAGAATATCATATTCAAGGAATTATCAGAAAAGGAGGATAGGAAACGTTAAAGACTCTTGCATTTAATGACCGTATGGATGCTATATTTTGCATAATTTGATGATAAATGCACTCAGTTTTAGACTTAAAAAAAACAACAACAAAACAAACGTTTAAAGTATTTGCCTGCCATGAGATGTGTAGATTTTATCAGCTCATGTGATACACACTGTTGACCTAACTGACTTTTCCTCATTCTTCTCTTGTGTCAGACTCCAGTTGCACTGCATGGAATTGAACTGTATAGTAAAGGTAAAGCTCTTCCTTCCCACAACCTATGCAGGCATTGGGAAGCCAGGTGTCAGAGACTTCAGTTTCTCTAGAGGCCAGCATATTGAGGGCGGTGCCCATCTCCCATCCCTCGCTGCTTTTCTTTCCCTGACCCTAAAGAGGCAGGTACCCATTAACAGTTGGGGTGAACTGGGGGAACTGTACTTAAGCCAAGGCGTGTAAAGGGTCACTCATCCACTTGGTAACCACGCTCAACGCTGCTTAACCTTAGCTTGGGGAAAGCGAGAGTTCTGACCACTGAGCTAACCCGTCCCCGAACTGTATACCTTTTTTCAGACTAGGCAGATTTGTGGGGCATAAAATTTAGGCTTTCCTCTGCATGGAGAGTGTGTCACCACAAGAGCAGAGACAGTTTCCCCTAAATCCTCCCTCTGTATGTGCATGAGGATGTATTTGTTTCTTTATTTCAGTCACATACCTGTACAGAATTCGATCAGGAATAAATCTCTTCTTGACCTAGATTCTTTCATGCATGCTACACTCAGGTGGCACATGAAATCGCAGTTTATTGTCTCATTGGGAAAAACAGTTATAGTCTGTGTTTGAGCCACTGTTTTATTGCTTTAGGTTCTTTTACTTGTGCTACACTTATTTTACACATAAGATTTCAGTTTATCATCTCGTTCAGAAATTAGTGCTATGATCACATCTCATACCACAGGGGACAGGGATAAATTTGGGCCTTTGATGGGGATCAAACCCACGACATTTACTTTATAGGAAAGTGCAGTAGTGCCAGACCCACTGATACAACATTGCAACAAATAATTAACCCTGACATCATTAAACAGCAAATGTCTTCAAGGAAAATTAGTCTCTCTTGTGTTAAAATATCTTACCCAGAACTAGTAATTATACCAAATTGGGAGACAAAAATGATATAATATATTGATTACAATGTAATAAATTATTCGAACTATTTTCCCCCTAAATAGCGCTATACATACACCCAAATAGCGCACACTTCTGCAGACATTGCTCGATAATGTGTTTGACTTATCCACACCTAACAGTACAGGAATAATACCGCAATAGATGACACCCCTTGAAAGGGGCTGCACGCTCAGACCATGTGGTCTATGTTTATGGAGACAATATGGGGTGGTGAATGAGATGTATGGCATGAGATGTCTGAATGTTGTCAGTTCATCTGATGTGCATGTGTTAACGGGGCTTACTTTCCTTTGATATATCATTTCTGTATGTTGTGTTCAGCAAGTGTTATTAGCATGAGTGTACTTACAGGTACAAATGTGTGAACGTGTATGTGTGTGTGTGTGTGTTTCCGTGCGTCTGTGCATGCCTGCATACTTCTATTTATATAAGTGTGTGTATGCGTGCGCGTGTGTGTGAGTGTTTGTGTTTATAGTGCGCGCGCGCGCGCTTGCACACGTGTGTGTGTGTGTGTGTTTGATGTGTGTGTGTGTGTATTTATGAGTACTTGCACTTATCAGGAATGAAATACATTTGCACCACTCAAACACACACACACACACATGCACACACACACGCACACGCGCACGCTCACACACAGACACACATCTTCCTACCTGCAAGTATAATTTCATTGTATTCTTGCTCTTGTGGGTGGGTTTGCTTTTATCACAGAAATTTGCCAGATACAATATCATCTTGACTCTGGATTTTTTTTATTATGTACTAAATTATTGTTGCCAAAAACAAACACGTTAGTCTATCATCCCATCAAGAACCAAACAAGGAAATAAACAAACAAACAAATATTGGGGGAAAACACACACACACATACACACACACAAAATACAACAAGAAGCAGAAGAAACAAAACGAAACTAAAGTACTGCCACGAGGGGAAAAAAAAGGAAATTGAGTTTTTTATAAATAAATTAAAAAAAAGAAAGAAAAAAAGGAACAACAGAACGCAGCTGCAATTTTATTTCACAAAGGTAACAGATTAAGTTACAAAGACTTTTCTTCATCCAGCCCTCAAAAGGAAGATAGATAGAATTCACGACTAAATAAACCCAAAAAATCCTGAATAAACAAGTAAATACATGTATAGCAAAATCGAAAATATAGTCACTAAAATTAAGTAAAAGCCATCAGAAAAAAAGAAGAAACCAACCAAAGAAACACAAAAACTAACAAAATAACCACAACAACGAAACGAGCAAGCTTTGAAGTTAGTGAAATTTGAATCGAAATAGAAAGTCAGGGGGGGGGTGGGGTGGGATGGAGGGAGCTAGCAAGGCAGTTTTCAATTCCAACCAGATTCAAACCGCGGACTTCTCACGATCTATACAGGTGGTTTAACCACTCAGCCATCCAGGGCCCTCCTTCACCTGCAAGACATGCTCTGCTGATGTGGAGCCCTTGAGCACTTGCCCAGAAGAAAAGACTAATGAACACCATCTTGTTCCCCCGACCCTTTGCCTCCCCCCTCCTCCTCCCCCTCTGCTACCACTTAGGGTCATTTGCGGCCTCATCACGGTCCTTAATGACGTCATAAATATGACGTCAGGACAGTCAGAGCCGTCTCATCCTCCAGGGGGTTTATCGGTACTTGTCCGCTGCTTTCTCCCCTTCTTCAGTGCAGTAGGAGGAATGAGAGTCAGGGTGAATGACGCTGTCTTTGTCTCTGGTGGCTGGCTCTCGCTCTGCGCGCGCGCGCGCGTGTGTGTGCGTGTGTGCGTGCGTGCGTGCGTGCGTGCGTGCGTGCGTGCGTGCGTGTGTGTGTGTGTGTGTGTGTGTGTGTGTGTGTGTGTGTGTGTGTGTGTCCCTCTCTCTCGCTCTCGCTCGCTATCTCTCTCTCTCTCTCTCCTCTCTCTCTCTCTCTCTCCTCCTCTCTCTCTCTCTCTTCTCTCTCTCCTCTCTCTCTCTCTCTCTCTCTCTCTCTCTCTCTCTCTCTCTCTCTCCTCTCTCTCTCTCTCTCTCTCTCTCTCTCTCTATATATATATATATAATATATATAGATATAGATAGATATAGATAGATATATAGATAGATAGATAGATATATAGATGTATATAGATATAGATATATAAAATAATGATAATAATAATAATGTATGGAATTTAAATAGCGCTGAATCTTGTAAAGCAACAAATCAAAGCGCTCAGATTTGGGGGGGTTTTCGAGGATAATGGAATAAGTACTCATTTGCTTTTTTACATCCAGTTCCCTGTCTCTCTCTCAAATTTCTATCTATCTGTGTGTGTGAGTGAGTGAGAGATAGAGAGAGCCAGACAGATAGACACACAGACACATAGACACAGACAAGCAGAAAAAGAAGAAAAAAGAAAACGGTCAGTTACTAAGGCAAAGAGACACACGAACAAAGACAACAGAAATTATGAGAAACACAGACAGCCTTTCAAACAAAGGACCACAAACAGACAGACAGATAAACACGTATGCGCGCGTATATACATACATACACACACCTTTCCGGTCTAGTATCACTATTTAGTGGAAGGACTTTAAACTGGAGAACTAACATACACACATTCACGCACGCACGCGCGCGCACACTCACACATGCACGCACACACATACACACACGCACACTCACAACACATGTGCGCGCGCGTACACAACACAACACACACACACACACACACACACACACATACACACACACACACACACACACTCACACACAACACACACAGAGTTAAATTGAAGACCACACACATTCACGAGACGGACAAACAAGCAGACACAGACAGACAGACAGGCAGACAGACAGGCAGACAGACAGACAGGCAGGCAGACAGACAAAGACAACAGTGGAAGTCAAGGAGACATGGACTCGGCCAACTTCAAAAGCCCCAACCCAGTGGAAATCACTTCCATGACGCCAGGGCACTTGCCTAATGTTTGTCTTTCTTTAGAGACAGGTGCCTCGCACAGAGACACAGAGAGAGAGAGAGAGACAGACAGACAGACAGACAGAGACACACAGACAGAAAGAGACAGACAGACAGACAGACAGAGACACACAGAGACAGAGAGAGACAGACAGACCAACAGAGACACACAGAGAGAAAGAGAGACAGAGACAAAGACAGACAGACAGAGACACACAGAGATAGAGAGTGAGAGAGACAGACAGACAGACAGACCGACAGAGACAGACACAGAGAGAGACAGAGAGAGAGAGAGGGAGGAGAGGAGAGAGAGAAGAGAGAGAGAGAGAGAGAGAGAGAGAGAGAGAGAGAGAGAGAGAGAGAGAGGAGAGAGAGAGAGAAAGAGAGAACTCGAACTCGAACTCGAAAGATTTATTCACAAAAAGGCCATTGGCCCATACATGAAGGGGGATTGCCAAACTGCTTAATATTTTAGTGAGAAAAATAAGGAAGCACAAAAAAATCAAAATGTTAATGTATACCCACAACTACCACAATAAAAATCAGTTTAAAAAATATGACTTAAGAAACCAAGATGTAAGAGAGAGAGAGAGAGAGAGAGAGAGAGAGAGAGAGAGAGAAGAGAGAGAGAGAGAGAGAGAGAGAGAGAGAGAGAGAGAGAGAGAGAGAGAATGAATTTAGGCCTCTGCCCATTTTCATGGGGTACATCAATGTCTTCAAGCATACGAATGCATATACTTTTTACCGTGAAAATAGTGAAAAGTGAGAGAGAGATGGAGAGAGAGGGGGAGGGAGGGAGACAGACAGACAGACAGACAGAGACACAGAGACACAGAGAGAGAGGGTTATTATTATTATTATTATTATTATTATTATTATTATTTTTATAAATTCGAGGATAATGGAATAAGCCCTCTTGTGCTTTTTATTCACCCAGTCCCCGTGTGTATGCAGTTTTGTAAATTCTGTCATCCGTTCCCACAGGCACACCATGGCCTGCTCTTCCGAAAAGAGGAACGGGTTTTAACGTGTGCGCAAGATATTCTGCGTGCGTTCGCACACGGGACCTCGGTTTATAGTCTCATCCGAAG